>JASXTE010000177.1:0-90187 GCA_030280995.1 Hemileia vastatrix | reverse complement strand
AAGGTTATTAAGAATCAATCGTACTTTGTCACTTAATAAACTTTGTACAAGTTATTAACGTGTCATTGGTTGAAGGAAGGAGATTGATTTATTTTCATTTCCATTCAAATGATCATCTTTGGTGAAGAAGAAAATAAAGGTGCAGCTGTCGTTGACCAAAGATGATGAAGAACACACTTGTGAAGAATAAAATGTAACAACTTAAAGGTGCAACTTACATGTAACATGTTACATAAAATCAACCCAATTGACCAAATACAGTGAATGAAAATGTAAAAAGTTCCCGTGTAACTTTTTCCTTCACCGGTTGATTATCATGGTCAATTGAATAATCAAGGTAGATGAACTTGTAAAGTTAAACCACAACAATAACAATAAGAAAACAACTGTACAACTGTTGTGTAAAAGAATAAGTTGTTTTAGTTTGTAAGTAGCTATTTGAGGTTAAGATAAATTGTACCAGCATAAATTATATGAAAGAATGCAAACTGATCATTGTTCTTGTTCTGGTTGTCGATTCCTTGGGTGGTCTAAATCATTACACAACAATTCAAAAGAAAAGACAAGTATCTTCATCATTTTCATCATCTGACTAGTTTATGTCAGTAAAATCAACATCAACAAACAAACAAACAAACAAATAGACAAATAGAATCTATCCTCATATGATAAAGTATTTACTGTCTTCGATTGAACTGATATTTTCATTCTTAACATCATGTCAAATTAAAGATTATACCTTTTATATTATTCATCCTACATGTACATGGTTAGAATATTTTCCATGGAAATGATAAGTAAACAAACATTAACATGTTTCATCATTTTCACACTGTCAATCAGGATGAAAAAATCTGCTTTTCACTTAAAGTAAAGAGAGAAAAAGGAAGGAACAAGTAGTAAAATGTAACTTTATCATTGAAAGAACAGTTGTGAATGAATTTAGTTCTTTGTTCTGAGAGATAGTCTTTAATATCGATGATAACAAATGGACGAACAAAAAATTCATGTAAACATAGTTTTTCAAGCGAGTAAAATAAATTGTCTCCTCAATTGGACATTTCATTTGCCTGTAGGATGGAAAAGAATTGTTTGAAGATGACAACAACAACATTACCTAAATCATCTGTATTATGGTCAATTGGTGAGTAGGATGAAAGTACACATATAACTTGTACGGATGATGATGATGATGATGATGATGGTGAAAACAGTAAGACATCAAATAGCAACACAATGAACTGAATACAATAAGTAAACTGTAAGTGTTGTAAAGGAGGAAAGAAAAATTGAGATGTAATTTAACATAAGCAACTGTTGTTCTTGTTGGTGATGTTGATGTTGATGTGGTTGTTGTTTATATTGCTAAAACATGACACATGTCTTTGCCATGGAACAAATTCAAATGACTTGAAAAAGTTTAAAGCAACGAAGGGTGAAAAAGAAGAAGAAGAAAAAAGGAAGGAAAGATTTTATATATATTTTTTTCTGTACCTTGAAGATTGTTTTTTTTTGCAAAAGTGAGTAATGTTGTCATCATTCAAAAAGAGAGAAGGCAAATTTACCATCAATCAGGGTGGTGAAGATGCAAATAACTCGGTGTAAGAAGGATGAAGATGATGATGATGATGATGATGATGATGATGATGATGGGTAAAATATTCTTCCTTGTGTCAGGTCAAAATGTCTTGTTCATCGTAATGACTGGACAGAGAGATCGACAAATGATATAACTTTCCTTATCAAGTGAAATATACAAAGAGTAAAAAGAACAACTCAACAGCTGTCGACGTGAAATTTTTCATCCTTTAACTGTTCTGCCATTTTGAATTATTTAACAATTCATGTGAATCTGATCAATGGTGTCATCATTTTACTTTCTTCCCTTTCTCTGGGTGGTAAAAGTTATACACATACAAAGTACTATAACTACCTAAACTTATGTGACAAGGGTACACAAAGTACACTTTAATAAAATACTTTAACATGCTCATCAAATACTTCACTTGACACTTGATGTCACATTGTGAATCAATGATTCACTTCACTTTTTTTCCCTTCCTCAACCCTAATTGGATGAGTCAAGGTTGACATTTTAATCACATTACTTACTGATGATGATAATGATGATCATTAGGAAAAGTGTTACCATGATACCATAGAGAATAGAGGAGAAGTTGAAATCATATTGACCACTGGTCAGTGGATCATTTAAAAGTTTTTCTCCTGTTTTTTCGTCGGTTTCACATCAAATTGTTCTTGATGTTATTTTACTTAAGCAATTAAAAAAATATGACTGATTGAAAATAACAAATGTAACTTGGCATTCAAGTGAAAAAATTAGCTGTTAGAACATTCCAATGGTTGACTTAACACAAACAACTCTCTCTCTCTCTCTCTCTCTCTGTACAAAGTAATTAAAGTTAACTTGAATGAACAATCAAGTTAAACCAGATAAAAGATTCAACTAAGTGAATTTTCATTAGTTAACTCATGAGAGAAATGATCATTCAAATGACTAATTTTCCGGTTTGACACGAGTGATCGTTCTTCCAAGTGATCTACATATGTAAGTCATTTGTAACTTTAACATTTATCAAATTAATTTACCAGCAGTGAATATTTTTCCACTGAATGTGCGGAACTTGAGATGGATCATTGAATAACCAAACATCCGGTTGAAAACTTTGGTCGATGTGAAAAACAATCGCTCCACCTTTCGAGTTGGCATTATACCAATATGTTAACTGTTCAATCTGGTGGGAATTTGAGGGTTCAAAATGCCTGCAACTGATCTTTGTGAATTATTGAAATGAGGTTGAGGGAATTTATGACTCGAAATAACTACTGGAGAAATGAAAAGTAATGTATTACCTTGATTTCTTAACACCATCGTCACCAGGGAAAAACTGAAACAGGGACTCCATTGCTTGCTGACGCATCCGAATCCATCTAAATTTGACTAAATCGAGTATTTTGAATCAAAATTGACCCTCAGTGAATAGCTGTTGGCTGTTATTTTGTAATTTTGGTATAATTACCGCAGTCAATGAATGATCTTTCCAAAATCGCCGACAAATCTTTCCAGACATGCTTGTGAACTGAAACTAAACCGGTCCCGGAGCCTGCAATTAGTCTGTAGAGGGCGCAAAGATCAGTGTCAGTGCGAATTAGTGACGCCAACACTACTTGCATCATCTCTTTCGACTCATCATCGTTTTCACATTAAAAGATATAACCAAATACGATAATTCGTATTTAAATCAGTCAACAGCGATGAATTCAAATGATACAGCAAAAATTCACTATGCTAAATTCATTCTTACACGGAATAGCGATGGAACACCAGGAATGGACATGATGGATTCAGATCGAGATATCATTTGTGATCACTTTTGGAATTCTAACTCTAGACATCCAAACGAACACTGTCTAAATGATCAAGTTGAGAAAAAGAAGCAATTACGATTGATGTTAGATGAATTACTCAAATTTACGCTTAGTCTCATGACCCAACAAGCAGCTGATCTCAAAACTCATGATCGAATGGACGCTGGAAAATTTGCTGGAGGACTAATTTCTACTCATTCAACATCACCAATTGGATCAGAAGCAGGGAAACCTTCACTTCGAAAAAAAATCAATGTGAATGGTGCAACAAATCCAGCCATTATTACGAAACAAGTTCGATTTGACTTACCATCCAATCTCGGTCAGACGACGAAAAATGCCAACCTCATAATGAAAGCATTTACCAGTTTACCACCTAAAAACGTGGGAACTTACTCGAAACTTAGTCCGAAAGCCACAATGAAGGATTCAACTTTTGCTCGAGTAAATCAGTCAAATCCCAAGTCGATGTCATTGAAAGAAAAAATATTAAACGCCAACTATCATTGCCTTGGTAAATATTTGACTCATCAACAATCAACTCTTCATTTGTTTCTAACCTTTGTTCTGTTCATTTGTACATCTTTTTCATTCCCTGAATGAAACAAGTGAATAAAAACACTGACTTGTCTCTTTGTATAATGTGTTATTCACTCAGTACCATCAAATCGATAATTGATATGTATATACATAGCCTGCAAATGAATTCATGCACATGAATGTTCCGATAATCGCCAAGTCAATGTTCTCATCGAAATGAATTGAAAAACTCAAGTTACAAAATGGATCAAGGATTACCAACCTTACCAATGAATATTGGTTTCTTATTTTTCTCGTTGTACATCAAAAAAGCAAATGGTCTGCCAACATGAATCGCATATCTTTAAAGTACCATCAATGAAGTATCAACCGATGTTAGATAAGTCATCAGTATGTTAATCATATCGTTTGAATTCTTACTGGTACGATTGTTGACTAAGTAAATTATCTTATATCTTTTCAAAAAATTAACTGATCGTGAATAAGAAAGACTTTTTTTTCATTAGAGAGACAAACTCTGGCAGCAGTGAATCATATTCGATGAAGTCTTTATTGATAAGACACGAATCAAATAGATTCACGATACATCCTTTATTTGAACGTTTTATGTAATCCATCATCAATAATTGATGAGAAAATAACCTAAATCATCTTTTTTCAAAATTAATTGAATTTGAAAAAGATTCTACTGATTGAAAAGATGTTATTCACGACACCAAGATGAACAGCACATTTGAAAAAACTCATGCCGGCAATGAGTAGAGAACATTGGGGCCCATATTCTTCACCTGCGCACGCATAGTGCAATCCACAGAAACTGACTGATTGTAACAGCTATTCATTCAATATGATGTGGTTGAAAACTTGCAATACTTGACGCCATGTTAAAGAACATGTGAATGACCGACATTCAATTTGTTTTATAAAATGACAAATTCGAGCAATAGTTTTTGCACAAATAAGACTCATCACATTCTGAGCGGTCCTGGGCTTTGTTGTTACTTATTCATTGTCGATTTTTTGTAGGATAGAAACTGTGTTTTTTGTTTCTAGTCGAATTCACTTCGTCACGTGCCGAGCAGCATTTGATATGCATCGACATTTTTAGCCATCTCGTTTTTGCAATCTGGTCGTTACTGATCGATGCGCAAGTCAAAGTGAAATTGATCAAGTCACACCTCGATATTAAGAATTAGTTTAATGACAATTTATTACACGATCAACAATAAACTATTCAAGACCAGCAAGAAATATGACATCAGTAGCATTTTGATGATCAAGGAAAAAAAGCGCAAAAATCACTAGTTGCTCATCTATTGAAGTGATTTATTTGTTTCTCATCATATAACTATGCCCTGTAACCTCAGCCGTCTTTTCAAATGAATAAAATGATGACGACAATCACAATGGACATTTTGTCTCGTTGGTCTTATTGGAATGGATTTTTTCTTCAAATTTATAGGATCAAATGAAGGGCATTAAATGATGTCCAGGTTGAAATGGTGGACAGTAAGAGAATACAATACTCAATTAAGGCCATTTGAGAGGTTGTGTTTATTGTGACATGTGGATCATCCGGAACGACCGACGACGGATGAATTGAGACTTGGTCTCAATCTGAAAACTGAAACTATACTTTCATCGGTCAAATAATGAATATAACCGTTCATTGTTTCCTTGTCCATCTCTTTTCGTGAAAAATGGTAGCAGATGTAGATGGAATAAACGTACTTTTCAACTTGATAATGATGCAGGAACTCTTAAGGTTTTTCACCACCTACCATTTTCAATGTTGTGACGTCACGAAATATACAACTTTCGATGAATCCAGCTTGAGTGGGTGTATTTTCGAAGATCTCGTCAACTGTCAGATTATTTCGGAGAAAAATTCTCTTTAGATTACGATCTTGCAGAAACCCAGCTCGTTGACGAAAGTTTTATTCAAGTAGTCAGTGTATCTCGAGCAAAAGTTGATGGCGAGATCGTCAAATTCTTCTTGAAATTCTATCATCACTTGTGAGTTGACTTGATATTTGAAGTAAACTTCACTGATTTGATTGACGTTATACAAAAGACCAATGACCAAACTATTTGGCGAATCGATTTGCTATCAAGATATTGTGGCTTCAGACAGCAGGTTGATATGGTAACGATGGTGTTTTTAAATTTTGTCCAAGTTAGTGAAGGTAGTTAAGTGAACTTTTTTTCATTTCAGCCGTATTCCATTTTCTGTTTTTTCACTTCTGAATAGCCTAGGTGAAGTCACATTCTTTGGTTCTCAAGCAGAATTTAATATTCTTAATAGTATTTCATTTTCGCCTGATAAACAACAACTTTCGTACCACAGCAAAGCACAATGTCAAAAGAACTCTTATATTGTAGCATTGCTAAAAAATTAATACAATCTATCAACACAAACATAATGACAGTTACATTTTGGTGAATCTTCTAATTTCGATGAATTTTCTAGCGCTACACAGCTGTTGTGCAATTAGTCAAAGCTCGCTCACGGTCACCATTCACACTGTTCCAGTTCTTGATGTTAACTGGCGACGGTTAACCTTCTTCAAATTAAAACCTTTCATGGAATGACTTATCTGTAACCGTGTTTGTTTTTTCAAATTTGTTCACATACATAACGCTCGGTCACACGACATTCTGAGAACAAATGCATGACATTTAATAGGATCGCTAGTTCATGATTTGACATATACATTCAAACCTACGTTCAATCAACATTGATAAATTCTGTGAAGAAAAAATGGATAAATTTATTATTAATTTGGTAATTATATTCGTTGTATTATCAATTGTGTTCGCCATGCCATCAAGCCAGCAAAATGACAATCTCAGCAATCAGTTGAATGATTTTGAAAATATTGAAAAAACTACGGCTACAACTGATAACAGTGCGAGATTTGAAAGAATCGGAATATTCTAATGATGATCCAGAGTGTAGACGTTCTTCGAAAAGGTGCCTGTGGTCTGGATTAAGCATTATCCCAGCAATCTCTCGAGAACTTCTGAATATGTTGTTTGATTTTGAAATTAAAGATTGTGTAACATTTGAAGATTAGGTAGTAAAGAGGTGGAATGCTGTTTGACACATCATGAGCTAGATATGGTTATACAATCACATCTCTTGAACGTCCGTTTCTGATGAAAGCACCATGAAAGATTAATTCAACTACAGGTACATCATCAGATTCTGAGTTACAAGCCTTGCGCAACTGCGCTGATACGTAAATTGAAAGAATTTCAATTTCATTGATCGACCTTGGATAGAAACACTTGAGGCTTAATCGATTATCACACAAAAGATGAAATATGCGACAAATGTGATGCAAATGACTATGCTTAATAAGCTCTGATTGAGTATACACAAAACTTCGGATCTACTGAGTGATTTGATTAGTTTATACCGATTAATTGACCAAAAGATAGAAGCGTGATGAACTAGCAGCAACAAAAATCAAAGAAATAAATGAACATTTGTCGAGATTAACATTCGGTTCTCAACGAAAACTGTTACACCGGTTACTTATACCTTCAGCTTCAAAATATTGAAATCGTGAAATGAACAAATTTATACGAATCATCTTTCGATCTGATGTGAATTTCTCAGTCCATTCAACTATATTTATGCTAGATATGATCGGATCAAAGATTTCCAAAGAGGTGGACTGATAATCACCATGCTAAAGTTGCCAAAGTAAGGAATTTCCAAAAATTGTGAGACTTCATTTCCATCATAGTTAATTGCTTTGTGATCCATCATGTTGATTACATTCATGAAGTTGACAACCTTGTATTTCATTGAAACATCAGAGTAAAATATCCCCTCCACCAATTGAAAATTTTCTGCCATTTCCCTTCAAAGTACGAAATGTTGAACAAAATCAATGAAGTATCAACCGATGGTGGATGAGTCATCAGTTTATTAATCGTTTTGTTTGTACTCTTAGTGGCATGATTGTTGACTACATCAACGATTTTATCACCTTTCATAGAATTAAGTGAAACTAAATCAAAAAGATACTTTTTCTTCATTTGAGAGACAAACTCTGGCAGCAGTGGATCATATTTGATGAAGTCATCAATGATGAGACACAAATCAAATACATACGCGATCCTTTGTTTGATTGTTTTGCTTAATCCATCATCAACAGTTGATGAAAATAACCTAAATCATGTTTTTTAAAATTTATTGTATTTAGTGAAGATTCTACTGATCGCGAAGATGTTATACGCGACACCATCAAAAATAAAAGTTTATTCACGAACAGCATGTGCAGAAAATGTTACATCAGTAGAATTTTGATGATGAAGGAGAACAAGCGTAAAAATTTCAATAGTTTCTCATTTAATGAAGTGATTTAAGTACCTTAAGCTTCAATTATATTATCATATTGAAATCGTGACATAATTGGACTCGAATGAACTGCCAATCAGGAAGAGCTTCTGTATCGAAAATCTTTGTTCGAACCATCTTTCTTTCACAAGATCTTTCTTTGCACAATTTCATACAAACCTTGTTGAGTTGTTTTATCTCATCGACAATAGTTTTGTTTTTCAAATCAATATCAGATACAATTGACATGTTGCCATAAGATTTATTCGAACTATACAATGCTGAAAATGGTAACTTTTCCAGTTTTTTTAAGGATTCAGACGTTTGACAACTAGAGTAACAATGTCCGCTTGATTCGAAACCCATCTCATGAAAGTTGATACATTCGGTTGGGTAAGGGCGCGAAAGTAATTTGATGGTGTTGAAGATTGGAGTTAAGTCGAAGCGCTTTCCTTTGACTAGACGATACTTCGACACGCTGATTTCGGAAGATGGATCCTTTTTCGGTAAGCTTAGAGCAAAACGACCGATGATGGATGAATTGAGACTTGGCCTCAATCGGAAAATTGAGACGATACCTTCATCGGACATAGAATGAATATAATCGTTAATTGTTTCCTTGGCCATCTCTTTTCGATGAAAATGATAACATATGTAATACGAGTAAACATACTTTTTCACATGATAATATTCCAAGAATTTTTCAGGTGTGTCACCACCTACCATTTTCAATCTTTTTACGTCACGAAATCGACAACCCTCGATGAATTCAGCTTCGCTCGGTGTATGTTTGAGGGTCTCATCAACTGTTAAATTACCACGGAGAAAAATTCTCTTTTGAATACGATTCTGCAAATGACCAGCTCTTTGCTTGGCGAAGGTTTCATTCAAAATGTCAGGGAATCTTAAACAGAAGTTAACAGCAAGATGGTCCAACTCTTTTTGAAATTCCATCATGATTTGAGAGTTCACTTGATATTTGAAGTAGATTTCACTGATCATGTGGACATTGTACCCGAGACCAGCAAGAACAGCACATTTGAAGAATATTGATGCCACAATCAGGCATATAATTTTCAATTGTGGATTCATGGTGAATCGAGCAGAAATGACTGAGTTAAACAGTTGACTATTCAATTTGGCGTATTTTGAAAGGTCTTCGCAAGAGAAAGACTCACACCACCACACTGAACGGTACTTTGGCTTGTTGTGCCTTATTGTCGATTTTCGGTATGATGGCAACTGTGTTTGTTGTTTCCTGTGGAAAAGTCTAGTTGAAGTCACATTGTCAGTTGCCAAGCAGAATTTAATATTCATCAGTTCTTAATGGTATTTCCCTTTCGCCTGATGAAAAAAAATGTCTTACCACAGCGGATCACAAGATCAAAAAAACTCAAATCGATATGAAATTGATCATACAAATGTAGTCGAGCGAGTACCTTGATATTAAGAATTATTCAAATGACACTGAATTCATCACATGCTCTGGTAAAAAATATCCAAGGACGGCATGTGCACGAAATATCGATCGGTTAGACTGACTATCAAAAAATGAACAGAGTGTGAACCCTATTAGGCTAATCGAATCGATTTCAAAAATGTGGCTAAAGACATGAGGTTGATATGGTGACGATGTTGTTGGCAACTTGTGTCTTAGTGGGTGAAGGTAGTGAAATTAACTTATTTTCATTTCTGTGTTTCATTTCTTTCTTTTTCACCATGAAATAGCCTAGTCGAAGTGACATTCTTTGTTTTTGAGCAGAATTTAATATTCATCGGTTCTCAACGGTATTTCATTCTCGCCTGATGAACAAGAACTTTCGTACCACAGCAAAACACAAGCTCAAAAGAACTCATACATTGTAGCATTGCTAAAGAAACGAAACATCCACATCTACTCAGGGCTACCTGCATCATAAGATGGAGATGGTGATACAGTTACAGTAAAACGTCAGTTTTTAATGAGAGCATTATGAAAGATTCATTCAACTACGGGTACATCATCAGAATCTGAGTTAAACCCTAACTAAACTACGCTAATGGGTAAATTGAAAGAATTTCAATTTCATCGATCAACCTTAGATAGAACCACTTGAGGCTTAATCGATCTATCACACAAAAGATGAAATATTCGACAAATGTGATGCAAATGATAAGGTTGATAAGTTCTGATCGATTATACACCGACAGAACTTCGGACGTCATGTGAAAGAACATGTGAATGAGGAACATTTAATTTAATGTATAAAATGCGGTCCTGGGCTTTGTTGTTACTTATTCATTGTCGATTTTTTGTAGGATAGAAACTGTGTTTTTAGTTTCCTATGAAGCAGTCTAGTCGAATTCACATCGTCACGTGCCAAGCAAAATTTAATATGCATCGACTTTTTTTGCCATGTCGCTTTTGCAATCTGGTTGTTACTGATCGATGCGTAAGACAAAGTGAAATTGATCAAGTCACACCTCGATGTTAAGAATTAGTTTAATGACGATTTATTACACGATCAACAATAGACTTTATTCAAGAACAGCATCTGGACATTTGGTCTGGTACGTCTTATTGGAATGAATTTTTTCTTCAAATTAATAGGATCAAATGAAAGGGCATTAAATGATGTCCAGGTTGAAATGGTGGACAGTAAGAGAATACAATACTCAATGAAGGTCATTTGAGAGGTTGTGTTTATTGTGACATGTTGATCATCCGGAATGTGTACTATTATCACTTGCCAGTTAAGAAGAGCTTCTGAGTCCAACACCTTGGTTCGAACCATTTTTCTAGGGCATGGTCTTTCTTTACACAATTCCATACAAACACTGTTGAGTTGTCTTATCTTATCAACGATGGTGTTTTTTTCCAAATCAATATGCGCTACAATTGACATATTGCCATTGGATTCATTCTTACCAAGTAGTGCAGAGTATGGCAATTTGTTCAGTTGTTTGATCGAATTTGATATTTGATAACTGGAATAACAATGTCCACTTGGTTCGAAACCCATTTTATTGAAGTCGATGAATCCGGTTGGGTAAGGGTATGGAAGTAATTAGGTGGTGGTGAATATTGGAGTTAAGTTGAAGGACTTCCCTTTGATATTTGAAGTAAACTTCACTGATTTGATGGACTTTATACAAAAGACCCATGAAGACAACACATTTGTAGAAGATTGATGCCATAATCAGGCATCTCTTGTTCAATCGTGGATTCATGATGAATCGAGAAAGAACTCATTTAAACAGTTAAGGATTCAATTTGACGTATCTTGAGAGGTGTTTGCAAAAAAGAGACTCATAGCACACTGCGCGGTACATTGGTTCGTTGTGCCTTATTTATTGTCCATTTTTGGTATGATGGCAACTGTGTTTGTCGTTTCCTATAAAATTGTGTGGTTGGGTTCAAATTGTCAGTTACCAAGCAGCATTGAATATTCGTTGGTTCTTCATGCCATTTCATTTTCGCTTGATACAAAAAAATTTCGTACCATAGCGAACCACAAGCTCGAAAAAAATCAAATCGATGTAAAATTGACCATTCGCATGCATCCTAGCAAAGACGTTGACATTTATCGAATCATTCAAATGAATTTATTGCACGCTCAACAGTAACAATATTCAAGGACAACATGTGCGGAAAATATCAATTGATACACTGATTGTTAAAAAATAAACAGTAGCATAAAAACCATTTAACGAATCGAAATGTTCCCCACCTGGTTACAATAACTTGTGGTGGTGAACGGCCAACGATCTGTACAAATTCTTTCTTGTCATTCTTAGAATAAGATAGTCTGCGTTTGATAATCGCGATGAATGAATATACCAAGTCATACCTTGATCTGATTGTTTCTCATACACGATGGAGGGCATGTGAAAGACATGTAACATGAATCATATTAGGAAACAATTGACCTCTTACCTTATGCCTTGATCATGTATGCAGCTGCATCAGTAACAACGAACTCGATCGAATTTTAACTCCCCAGGCCAAAGACGAGCAGTTGCTTGGTGAATCACTTGATTCATATTTTCATATTGATTCAAATTTTGTTTCCGATGGGAATGATGTTGACATCATGCATACAATTCGAACAAAATATTGTTGATTCACTCACATAATTGAAACACTTGTATTTTTGAGCTTGAGTTCGCTTGAGGTCATTGAGAAATTGCTTGAAAAATTGCTTGAGAAAATTCAGTCACAATGGCATCGCGACATCACTGTGTCAATCCATTCCATGTCACAAGACTACTTTCCTATCGATACATATCCATCAACATTCATTCCAGTCGTAAAAGTAACATACACTGTTACCTTCAATCATTTGTGGAGTCAACACACATTTTTAGAATACATCAAAACAAATGTACGTTGGCTAAAATTCAGGGAAGTCGGGAAGAATTCTGGAAATCGGGAATTGAAAAAAAATTCCGGAATTTCGGAACTTCCACATCCGTTCCGGATGAATGAAAATTACTTTAAATAAATCTTCCGGAATTTCTAAGTCAGGAAAAACTGTTCGGGGACTTCCGGAGAGTCACATCTTTGATAATGATGACGACAATCACAATGGGTATTGGGTCTTGTTGGTCTTATTGGAGTGATCAACTTCAGCAGAATATCAGAACTGCTTGGCAACTAAAAACGTGACTTCTACTGAACTTTTCCACTGAAAACAACAAACGCGGTTGCCATTATACCAGAAATCGACAATGAATAAGTAACAACAAAGCACAGGACCGCTGGGTGTGTGATGAGTCTTATTCGTGCGAAAACTATTCCTCGAATTGGTCATTTTACAAATCAAATTGAATGTTCGTCATTCACATGACGTCAAGTATTGCAAGTTTTCAGCAACATCACATTTAATACACAACTGTTTCGGACAGTCATTTTTTTCGATTGCACTATGCGTGCGCAGGTTAAGAACATGGGTCTCGATGTACCTTACTCATGACAGGCAATAGTTTTTTTTCAAATGTTCTTCTTGGTGTCGTGTATAACATCTTTTCAATCAGTAGATCAAATGCAACAAATTTGGAAAAAGATGATTTAGGTTATTTTTATCGATTGTTGATGGTGGATTACTTGAAACGATAAAACAAAGGATTTATCTTGTACTAAGTAATTTGTGTCTCATCGATTATGACCTTATCAAATATGATTTATTGCTTTCTGAGTTTATCTCTCAAATTGATGTTTCATTCATCAAAATTTCATATTGATATTTTCGTGATGCTCTCATCACAAACCGACGTTCAAAAGATGTAATTGTATCACCATCTCCAGCTTATAATGCCCGTAGCCCTGACTAGATGTGAATGTTTCGTTTGTTTAGCAATGCTACAATGTATGAGTTCTTTTTACCTTGTGTTTTACTGTGGTACGAAAGTTTTTGTTCATCAGGCGACAATGATATACCATAATGAATATTAAATTCTGCTCGAAAACGAAAAATATCACTCCAACAAGGCTATTTCATAGTGAAAAAGAAAAAATGAAATACAGCTGAAATGAAAGAAAGTTCATTTCACTACCTCTACTAAGTTAGACACAACAACAACATCGTTACCATATCAACCTAATGTCTTTAGCCGCAAACTTGACATCGATTCGATCAGCCTAATAGTTTTCACACTCTTTTCATTTGTTGATATCAGTCTATCCGATCGATACTTTCTGCACATGCCGTCCGATTGAATACTTAACAGTTTCAGTCAGTCATCTTCGCTGGACTCACCATAAATCCACGAACAAAAAACAAATGCTTCATTGTTGCATCATTTTTCTACAAATGTGTTGTCCTTATGGGTTTCGTGTACCATGTCCACATGATCAGTGAAATCTACTTTAAATATCAAGTGAATTCACAAATCATCATGGATTTTCAAAAAGAGTTGGACTATCTTGCCGTAAACTTCTGCCCAAGGTTTCCTGACATTTTGAATAAAACTTTCGTCCATCAAAGAGCTGCTCATCTGCAAGATCGTAGTCAAAAGAGAAACTTCCTCCGCGACAATCTAACAGTCAATGAGATCCTTGAAAATACACCAAGTGAAGCTGAATTAATTAAGGGATGCAGATTTCGTGACGTCAATACATTGAGAATAGTAGGTGGTGACACGCCTGAAAAATTCTTGGAGCATTATCAAGTTAAAAAGTACGTTTACTCCATGTACATCTGCTATCATTTTCATCGAAAGAAGGTGGACAAGGAAGCAATGAACGGTTATATTCATTCTCTGTCCAGTGAAGGTATCGTTTCAATATTTCGATCAAGTCCTAGGTTTAATTCATCCCTCATCGGTCGTTTTGCTCTAAGCTTAACGAAGAAGGATCCATCTTCCGAGATCAGCATGTCAGTGCATCGTCGAGTCAAAAAGAAGTCCTTCAACTTAACTCCAATCTTTATCATCACCAAATTACTGACCGAATGCATCAACTTTCATGAAATGGGTTTCCAATCAAGTGGACATTGTTTTTCAAGTTGTCAAGCATCCATTGTGACTGTATTCATCATTTCACTCATTTAAAAAGACGTTTAAGGTTACAAGGCATATTCATATGATGAAAAACAAATAAATTACTTGATTAGATGAGGAACTGGTGAGATTTTCATGGTTTTTCTCCTTCATCATCAAAATAATACTGATGTCACATTTTCTGCACATGCCGTTCTTAAATAAAGTTTATTGTTGATCGTGTAATAATTTGATTGTCATTCAACTAATTCTTCATATCGAAGTGTGACTTGATCAATATAACATTGACTTGCGCATCGATCGGTGACGACCGGATTGCGAATAAGAGGTAAAAAATGTCGATGCATATCAAATGCTGCTTGGAATGTGACTATGTGACTTCAACTCGACTGTGTGACCTTGACTCGAATTTGTCATTTTATAAATCAAATTAAATGTCTGCCATTCGCATCCTTTTTCGTTATAGTTAACTAATGAAAATTCACTCAGTTGAATCTTTCATCTGGTTTATTTTTTCTTTCTTTCACTTATTCAATAGATTCATATACTTCTGGTTATTCATGCGGTGACTGATTAATTCATTACATCTCACTCATTCTTAACATTTTTCCTTCATGATGAACGAGCATTTTGTTCTCATTAACCTTTTTTTCCAACTTTTGAAATTTAACTTGATTGTTCACTCAAGTTAACTTTAATTACTTTGTACAGAGAGAAAAAGAGAGAGAGAGAGAAGAAGTAGAAGAATAAAATGTTTTTCGTACTTTCATGATGACTATGGTCAGTACAACTGACCAGTAGTAAATGGATCGACGTGTCGGTAATATCGATGTCACAATCAAACTTTCTTTCACTGGTTATTTATTTCAACTACTTGATTTGTTCAGATGAAAAGGGAGAATAGAAAAATTCAAACAAAAATATCAATTGTCATGTTTGTCCCTGTGTGTACTTTTCATGATGACGATGATGATGATGATGACTCATCCAATTACAGGCATGTAGTGTTGAAGAAGGAAAAAAAAGTGAAGTGAATCATTGATTCAAAATGTGACATCAAGTGTCAAGTGAAGTATTTAATGAACATCTTGAAGTATTTTATTAAAGTGTACTTTTGGCACCCTTGTGACATAAGTTTAGGTAGTTATAGTACTTTGGATGTGTATAACTTTTACCACCCAGAGAAAGGGAAGAAAGTAAAATGATGACACCATTGATCAGATTCACATGAATTGTTAAATAATTCAAAATGGCAGAACAGTTAAAGGATGAAAAATTTCACGTCGACAGCTCTTGAGTTGTTCTTTTTAGTATATTTCACTTGAGAAGGAAAGTTATATCATTTGGCAATCTCTCTGTCCAGTCATTACGATGAACAAACCATTTTGACCTGAGACAAGGAAGAATATTTCACCCATCATCATCATCCTTCTTACTGACAATTTGACTTGACGCTCTGTCTGGTGTGAGTCTTATTCGTGCAAAAACTATTCGTCGAATTTGTTATTTTACAAATGAAATTAAATGTCCGTCATTCACATGTTTTTTCACATGACGTCAGGTATTGCGAGTTTCCAACCACATCATATTGAATACAAAACTGTTATGGTCAGTCATTTTTTGTCGATTGCACTATGCGTGCACAGGTAAAGAACATGGGCCTCGATGTACCTTACTCATGACAGGCATGAGTTTTTTTTCAAATGTGGTGTCTTTTCATTCAGTAGATCTATTACAATAAATTCAAAAAAAGATGATTTAGTTTATTTTCATCAACTATTGATGATGGATTGAGTAGAACAATCAAACAAAAGATCTCTCTTGTATCTATTTGATTTGTGTCTTATCAATGATGAAGTAATCAAATATGATTCATTGCTACCAGAGTTTGTCTCACAAATGAAGAAAAGTATCTTCCTTATTGAATATAACTTAATTTTATGAAAGGTTATGAAATAGTTGATTTAGTCAACAATTGGGCCAGTAAGAATACAAACAATATGATTTACATACTGATGACTTATCAACCATCGATTGATACTCCATCAATTGTACTTTTAAGATATTCGATTCATGTTGACAGACCATTTGCTTTTGTGATTTGCAATAAGAAAAATAAGATGCCAATATTTGTTGGTAAGCTTGGTCATCCTCAATCCATGTTTTAATTTGGGTTTTTCAATTCATATCGATGTCAACAGTGACTTGGCGACCATTAGAACATCTATGTGCATGAATTCATTTGCAGGCGATATCAATTAGTGATTTGATGGAACTGAGTCAATTACACGTTTGTAAGGAAGAAACATGGAGGTCAGTTGACCTGCCATGTTGACCTTGTTTACTTACCTTGTCCTGGGACCAACCGAGTCCCAGACAAGGATTCTAACCACACAAACACACACACACACACGCACCACGTGACATCACATGACACGAGCGGTTTCTGTCCAGCAGACCGCTAGCACTGTAAAGGCTATCACAGGCTGGCAACCTGTGACAGACCTCCACTAAGACACTCCTTCCTCGGGCCAAATTTCCAAATAAAAAGGGGCCTTCCAGAGCAGTTGATCATCAGTTGCTCTGCAAGCCTTGCCTAGTAAACAACAACCTCGACTAGTCGTACCCACTTCTTCTAGTTAGAGTGTTAATTGTCTTACATTTCATTAAAGTGTACTTTGTGCACCCTAGACACAGCACTGTTAACAACATCATTGTTACCATATCACATTGGAAATCGATCAGCCAAAAAGTGTTTATACTCTGTTCATTTTTGAAAAGGCGGTCCAACCAATCGATATTTTCCGCACATGTTGTGCTTGAATATTGATTACTGTTGAGCGTGTAATAAATTCTTTCAAATGATTTAATGAATATGAATGTCTTTGCTAGACTGCATGCGAATGGTCAATTCTACCTTAATTTGAGTTTTTTTGAGCTCGTGGTTCACTGTGGTACCAATTTTATTTTAATCAACCGGAAATGTAATGGCATGAAGAAACAATGAATATTCAATGCTGCTTGGCAACTGACAATTTGACATCAACTACACGATTCCATAGAAAACAACAAACACAGTTGCCATCATGCCGAAAAGCGACAATAAATGAGGTACAACAGGGTCCGGTACCGCTCAGTGTGGTGTGAGTCTTACTCTTGCAAACATTTTTCAAAATGCTCAATTGTTTCAGTCGGCCATTTTTCACCATGAATCCACAATTCAAGAACAAATGCCTTACTGTGGCATCTTTTTTCTTCAAATGCTGTGTTCTTTCTGGTCTTGTGTACAATGTCCATCAAATCAGTGAGGTCTACTTCAAATTTCAAGTTAACTCACAAATCATGATGGATTTTCAAGAGGAGTTGGACAATCTTGCCGTCAACTTCTGCCCGAGATTCCCCGACGTCTTGAATGAAACTTTCGTGTATCAAAGAACTATTCATCTGCAAAATCGCAGCCAGGAGACAAGCTTCCTCCGCGACAATCTAACAGTCAATGAGATCCTTGAAAATACACCAAGTGAAGCTGAATTCATCGAGAGATGCACATTTCGTGACGTTAATACATTGGAAATGGTAGAAGGTGACACACCCGAAAAATTCTTGGAGTATTATCAAGTTAAAAAGTACGTTTACTCCATGTATATCTGCTATCATTTTCATCGAAAAAAGGTGGACAAGGAAGCAATGAACGTTTATATTCATTCTCTGTCCAGTGAAGGTATCGTGTCAATATTTCGATTAAGTCCTAGGTTCAATTCATCCCTCGTCGGTCGTTTAGCTCTTAGCATACCGAACAAGGATCCATCTTCCCAGATTAGCATGTCAGTGCATCGTCGAGTCAAAGGGAAGCGCTTCGACTTAACTCCAATCTTTACAACCACCAAATTACTTCCACACCCTTACCCAACCAAATGCATCAACTTTCATGAAATGGGTTTCGAATCAAGTGGACATTGTTATTCAAGTTGTCAAACATCTGAATCCTCCAAAAAACTGGAAAAGTTACCATATTCAGCTCTATATGGTGAAAATCAATCGTATGGAAACATGAAAATTCTTTCAAATTTCGATTTGACCAATAACACGATTGTTGATGAGATGAAACAAATCGACAGGGTTTGTATGAAATTTTGCAAAGAAAGATCATGCGAAAGGAAAATGGTTCGAACCAAAATGTTCGACTCAGAAGCCTCTCCTGGATGGCAACTGATTAGAGTGCATATACCGGATGATCCGAAAGTGACAATAATTACAACCCCTCAAATTACATACATCGAGTATATCATTCTGTTATTGTCCGCCGTTTCAACCTGGACATCATTTAATGTGCTTTCATTTGATCCTATTAATTTGAGAAAAAAATCCATTCCTATAACATCAACAAGCCAAAGAGTCCATTGTCATTGTAGTCATAATTTTATTCATTTGAAAAGACGGTTGAGGTTACAGGGAATATTCATATGATGGAAAACAAATTAATCATTCATCGGATTAGGGACCAGTGAAATTTTTGCGCTTTTTCTCCATCATCATCAAAATGCTACTGATGTCACATTTTTTGCACATGCTGTTCTTGAATAAAGTTTATTGTTAATCGTGTGATGAATTGTCACTGAACTAATTCTCAATATTGAGGTGTGACTTGATCAGATTTATTTTGACTTGCGCATCGATCGTTATCGATCGAAATGGCAACAAATGTCCATGTATATTAGATGCTGTTTGGTACGTGACTATGTGACTTCGCTTGATCATAGGAGGAAACAAAGAAAATTTTTTTTCCTACAAAAAATCCACAATCAACGAGTAATAACAAAGCCCAGGACCGTTTGCTGTGTGGTGAGTCTTATTCTCACAAAAACAATCCCTTAAATTTGTAATTTAACAAATCAAATTAAATTTCATTCGATCACATGTTTTTCACATCAAGTCAAGCATTGCAAGTTTTCAACCACATCAAAATAAATGCATTACTGTTCTAGTCAGTCATCTTTTTTCGATTGCAATTTGCGTGAACAGGTTAAGAATATCAGCCTAGATATTGTTCACTCATTGCAGCCCAGAGTTATTTTCAAATGTGCTGTTTTTCTTGGTGTCGTGTTTAATATCTTTTTAATCAGTAGAATCTTCTTCTTTCAAACACAATTAATTTTGAAAAAAGGATCTCTCGTGCATCTATTCAATTTATGTCTCATCAATGACAGCTAACAGCTTTTAAGTGGAGGTCAATCTTGATTTCAGTAGTTATTTCAAGTAATGAATTCCCTGAACCTCATTTTTACGATTCAAAAAGATCACTTTGATTACTTTGTACAGAGGGAGAGAGAAAAGATGTAGGAGAATAAAATGTTTTTCAAGCTTTCATTTACAATCAATTGAATTTTCATAATCATCAATGTGATCTTCGCTTCAACAGTTGTTGGTGTTAAGTCAACCATTGTAATGTTCTAAAAGCAGCTCGAATGCCAAGTTAACTTTATTATTCCCAATCAGTCATTCAATCAATCAATTTATTTTCAATGAAATCATCAATTTTTTTTAATTGCTCAAGTAAAACAACATCAATTTCGGAATAAACATCAAGCATCATCATCTTAATCATCATCACCATTCATCTTCGTCGATTTTGTCAATATTGTTAAAGATGCAGATTAATTTTCTTCCTCACTGTGTGACATTTGTTTTGTCCTTTATCCGAATAGACAGTTCTTTAATTTGGTCATCCAAAGTGTCTGGGGAAAAAAAAGCAATCACACTACCAATGCCACTACTTGTACCATCATCATCTGTAGCATAATGGACACGTTTGGTTGATGATGGATGATTATGGTCAGTACAACTGTAGTAAATGGATCGACATGTCGGTAATATCGATGTCACAATCAAACTTTCTTTCACTGGCTATTTGTCTCAACTACTTGATTTGTTCAGATGAAAGGGAAGGAGTAAAGTAATTAAAGGGACACCATTGATCAGATTCACATGAATCTTTAAATAATTCATTGACTACAAGTTATATCATCTGTCGATCTCTCTGTCCAGTCATTACGATGAACAAACCATTTTGACCTGACACAAGGAAGAATATTTCACCAATCATCATCATCATCATCATGGAAAAATGAAATGAAAAAAGTTCATTCTACTACATTTACGTACAGCTCACAGCTGCATGTGAAATTGGACCGGAAGGTAGGAAGAAAAACAGCTGAGTAAGCGTTTTATTGAGCATGCTTGACCGTTGTTACTTGGGTCAGCTGCGATCACTTTGTTATTATATTTTTATTATATTGTTATTAAATTGTTATAAAAAATGCCAACACCGCTCAACCTTCGCCAATCAACTCTCATACATTCATACAACAACGGATTCAGTAACTATCGCGATCTAAAAGCAATCACTGGGTATTGTTAATCATCTATCCTTGGCCATTTGAAGACCCTTTGCGAATCCGGCCGACTTAATTCAACAAGAGGAAGAGTAAGAGAAAGAAAATTGAGCTTGATGCAAATCATCAAATCATCAGTTTGATTAGAAACAATGACAAGGTGAGCTGTGAGCAACAAAGATTAAAGTTAGAAGAAATCTACAGTTCTAGTCCTCATTCAACAACTATTCTGAGAACACTCGGAGAAATTGATTATGTCAAGAAGCGAGCATCGAGATCACGAGGAAGCAAGTCCGTTTAAATTGCCAACTCCATCTCAATATTGATTGGTCTGATGTCGTATTCAGCGACGAGTGTTCTTTATATCTTTATTCGAGTTATGTTACAGTTTGGCGACATAAGGATGAAGATGCTTACTACCGAGCGACCTTGTCACATTCCTAATATCATGATCTATGGTGCAATCAGCTCAAATTGTAAAATGTCACTCATTATCAAAGAAGGATCATTCGATTCAAACTTCTACTGTGATATCATGGAACTAAGTGTGCTGGATCACGCAACATCACTTTTTTCTGATGGATTTGTTCTGCAGTGGGACAAACTCACGTGTTGTTTTCACAAACTTTTTCATTCTTTACTTCGGTTTAATACATCGGTTTTCGGTTACTCAGCTGTTTTCCTTCCGACCTTCAGGTCCAATTTCACATGCAGCTGTAAGCTGTACTTGGACACAACAAAGTTAACAACATCATCGTTGCCATATCGACCTCATGTCTTTAGCCACTAACTTGAAATCGATTCGACAAGCCTAATAGTTTTCACACTCTGTTAATTTTTTTATATCAGTCTATCCGATGGATACTTTCCTGCACATGCCGTCCTTGAATATTTTTCACTGTTGAGCATGTGATGAAATCGAGTGTCATTTGAATAATTCTCAATATCAAGGTACTCGCTCGACTGCATTTGTATGATCAATTCCACTTCGATTTGAATTTTTTTGATCTTGTGATCCCTCTGTGGTGGAAATTTTTTCATCAGGCGAAAGGGAAATACCATTAAGAACTGCTGAATATTAAATTCTGCTTGGCAACTGACAATGTGACTTCAACTAGACTTTTCTTCAAGAAACAACAAACACCGTTGCCATCATACCGAAAATCGGCAAGAAGGCACAGCAAACCAAAGTACCGCTCAGTGTGGTGTGAGTTTCCCTCTTAAAAACACCTTTCAAAATAAGTCAAATTGTAAAATGTTCACTCGGTCATTTTGGCTAGATTCACAATGAATCCACAACAAAAAAACAAGCCATAAAAACTATGGCTGATTGTGGCATCAGTCTTCTTCAAATGTGTGGTTCTTACTGGTCTTGTGTATAATGTCCACCCTATCAGTCAAATCTATTTTAAATACCAAGTGAACTCACAGCATATGATGGATTTTCAAGAAAATTTGGATCATCTCGCAATCATCTTTTGCACAAGATACACCGACATCTTGAGTGAAACTTTCGTCAATCAAATAGCTGAGTTTTTGCAAGATCGTCAATCAAAGATAACTTTTTTCCGAATGATCTAATTGAGCAAAATTCACCAAACCTTCATTATCTTGTGTTGAGACCGTTGGCATCAATGACAGCTTGGGATCGGTCGTTCATGTCCACCAACTTTTCGAGGACCTTTTTATCGATATTGTCTCACTGTTGGAATAATTGCTCGCCAAGTTGTTCAAACGAGTTCTGTACTGAAAAGATATTCGATGACTTCAGATCACCACATGAGTGTTCAATGGGGTTCAAATCGGGTCTTTGTGGTGGCCATTTTGATATGTTTCATCGATGTGACTTGTATGTATCAACTGATAAACCAGGCTATATTTTTTAGGCAGGGGATATTTTTCGACTGTCTGACCTCATGCAAAATCGTGACTCGTCTGTCCAAATGACATTGCCGACACAAAATTTTGTTCTTACCGATATGTTCTTATACAAAGGCAAGTCGCTTTTTTCGATTCCTTTCACTAAGCGGTTTTTTCGAGGAAAAGGCCGAGACTTTTCTCTTAGGGCATTCGAGATGAGGTTCTTAGAACAATCGAGTTGGCAACAATACTTTAGTTATGAAAGAGTCCACAATGGAAATCGTTTTGCTTTTATACGATACGAAGAATTTCACCAGCTTTGAGCTCCTTTGGTCTTCCAGACGACTTCGGAGCTTAAATGGAACCCATCACCTTCGTTTTTTGATAATTCTTTTAATTGATGACGGAGAAACATCTTATTGTAATGCAATTTTATCAATTTGACTACCAGCGGTACGAAGTTTAGATTCATATGAATTCTGCTATTGCCCTAGGCATAATGCACATGTATATTGAATCTACAATGTATAACCGGTCAGCTGTATAGAATATTTCCCATAGATTTGTCATTTTCTCTCTTTTTTTACTCATCTTGAGATAAGGATAATTTCCCGCGCATCTTCAGCTGGACGGTCAATCGTTTCTTCGACAAAGTGTAAATAGTTCAACACCAAATGTTGAAGTAAAGGGTTGTACGTTCTACTTCCACTAGTAAAAATTTGGCAAAGAGGGCCAAACATGACCCAAGAAATTTTTAGACGATACAAAAAGATTGACCTAGTGTTTTAAAGCACGATCTCTCTCTACATAATTTCATACAATGCGGTTGAGTTGTCTAATCTCATCAACGATTGTCTTTTTGTGCAAATCAGAATTCGAAAGAATGCTCATGTTGCCATACCCTTCTTTTCCACTGTACAGAGCTGAATTTGGTAAATTTCCAAATTTATTGGAAAATTGAGATAATTTTACAACTGGAGTAACATCTGAGACGATTCTCTTAACTTTACGACGGATGAATTGGAGACTTGGACTCCATCGAAATATTGAAAAAATATTTTCACTGGACAGAGAATGAATTCAATCGTTCGATCTCTCCTTGTCCTTTTCCTTTCGATAAAAATGATGACAGATGTAAATGGAGTAAACGTACTCTCCAACTCGATAATAGTCTAGATTAGTCTCAGAATGGTGTGCAACAAGCTTTATCTTCTTACATAAGAAAGTTTTTCTAGTGTGACCTTGAGTAGATGTGAATGTTTCATTTGTTCCGCAATGCTACAATGTAAGAGCCCTTTTGACCTTGTGGTTCGCCGAAGTACCGAAAGTTTTTGTTCATCATGCGAAAATGGAATGCCATTGAGAACCTATGAACATCAAATTCTGCTGGAAGACCAAGGATGTGACCTGACCTTGGCGATTTGAGAGTAAAAAAGCAAAAAATGCAAGACAGAAATGAAAAAAGTTCTTTTTACTACCTTTACATACTTGGACAGAACAAAGTTAACAACATCATCGTTACTATATCAACCTCATGTCTTGAGCCACAAACTTGAAATCGATTCCAAGCCCATGCCTAATAGTTTTCACACTTGTAACAATATCCTGACCCAAGGGAATGGAGTGGATGGACGGTGGAGAACGTGTGGAGAACCTGAGGAAGTGGGGTTGCAGGCGAACGGGAACGATACACTCTCAACAAAGGGAAGAATTGGACCGTTTTATGTAGGTAAAAGTTGAGGTTTATTTGGAAGAATTAAAAGCAGGTGAGGACATTGTGAAACGGTGAAATGAATGGTGTGGGCCGGCGCATAACTTAATGAAGAGTAACTGCTAATCTGCCGGAGACGTCAGACGTACAGCTTACCTAAAAGTAGAATGTGTTTTCTCTCGTAGACTTCTTTTGTGATCTCCTGGCTGCGCTAGCTACAACTCACCTCGTTCACGACTGAACCGCGGGAAAGCGGCAGGACATGGTTCAACCCAGCTGCACGTAGGTGGGCACCAACCGAGATTCTTTCTTCACAATATGACAACAGAGACGACAAGCTAGCCTTATTGTGTACATTCGACACTCAAGTTGGAGTTGTGAGGGAACTGGATAAACCAACGTCTTCATCGTGTTGTAGTGAAAATTGGTCTAGCATCAGGAGATGCATACGGAGTAACATGTGACGTGTGATGATTGGTTGGTAAACGTAAATGTGCTCGTTCTTCTTCCGCGGTTTTACTTATTCCACACTAGCCAGTTTGTCATGGGCCATGGCATAAATGATAGTTCTTGACCGATTTGGTAAACGGCTTAGATCCAAATAACTTCTTGGGCCTTTTAACATGGCGGGCCCTTTCTTTTTCCAACGTCTTTCGATACTCCGGGTGATGCAAGTCTTCAGGCGACAACCCCGTATTCAAAGTAATCTTCCGGTAGTGTGGCCACTCTGTCGTCCGGTAGTGGTTGTATTTAGGATACTCGAAATCCTTGCCTTTGCCAGCAAATAATTCCTCTTTCTCTTCAGAAGTTATTGTTTTACTGACTGGACCTGACAAATCGTCCAAACCGATTTGGATAGTGGACTGTTCGAGACGTTTGGGAGACGACTCGTCGCCTGATGATGAGGCTGAAGATCCCTATGAGCAAGTGTGGACAGGAGCCAATGCTTTTTCCATGTCTTTCTTTTCTCGGGTGTCATAGACGCTGCGTCCAACAGTGATTGGACAGTTAAAGGTCCTCTCAGTGAATCGAACGAATGGGTAGTGATTTGGTCCATGATCGCTGGGGTTGATTTTTCATTCTTACCATCTCGCAGGTGAACACCACCGATTTGTTTGGTTTGACTTGAGGAAGAGCTTTTTGGTCTAATTCTTGAGCACAGTTTCGACCAACGGTGAATCATCTTCAAGGCGTACAGTCCACTGTCTTTCGGGAGTATTATTTCGTTTGGTTGAGCCCGAGTTGCTAGTACGGAAATTTGGGTATTCTGACTCAAATAGGCCTTCTTCTTTGTACCACTCTCGAATACTGGATACGACTTCTCTTCTGAAGACGTCGCCAGTTGTAGCTTTTGCATCATAGCGAACACGGTAGTCGAAGATGGTGTAGGTGAATGTCCTCGATTGATCTCTATCTGGATAATCAAAAGAAGCCTTCATTGCTGATGCTCGAACAGTTCGATTCCTCAGTCAACCATGATGCGATGAATCAAGTGATTCTCCAAGCAACTGCCCGTCTTTGGACTGGAAAATTGAAATTCGATCGAGTTCGGCTCCTTATTACCGATGCAGCAGCATACAAGTTCAAGGCATTCGGTAAGAATTCATTAATTCCAAAGATGATTTCATGTTACCCTGCCTTACATATCATAATAATATATAATATTATATAAATTATATAATATGCCCTTCATCGTGTTTGCGAAACAATTCGATCGAGGTATGATTGGTCAATACTTTCATCGCCACTGTCGAGCGAAGATTATCTCATTCTAAGAATGATAAGAAAGAATTTGCACGGATCGTTGGACGTTCACCACAACAAGTTATTGTAACAAGATGGGGAACATTCCTCGAAGCAGCCAAGTTCTATGAATCTGATTTGAACTCCTGATTTGAACTGCAGTTCCTCTGAACTCGCAGTGGACTTTTGGGTGGACTTGTCGTCGACAGGCTTAGTTTTAACAATTGGTTTATCCGGCGAAGGATTGATTGACCAGAGTGTCTTGGCATTTCTTCAGGCGGTAAACATTAATACGAAATACTCCTCGAACTCGTCTTAAATTCTGTAATTATTTAAGCAATGTGTTCGATCATTGTATATGGTCCCTGAAATCGGTCCATGAATTTGATGCATTGCCAAGGGATAGTCTGTTCTTCTCTCCATCCTTACCATTACCTTGTCTCCCGGCTTCCAAATGGTCAGGGACACGGCCGAGTTTAGCAGGAAAAACAGGACAAGATTTCTTTCCTTACCGGAGTCATCCAGTTGAGAAAGTACTGCTCCAAGTCCTTCATGCGAGGCATCAGTCTTAAGGATTAATAGCTTAGAGTAATCGGAATGCGAAACTAGTGGTTCAGCGCAAAGTTGTTGTTTCAATTTGCCAATTGGCGTTTTTCTGTCCATTCGAAGTGGGTGACACTGATTCTTTTGCCAAACCATATTTGATTAATTCATCAATGTGTTTCTTAGTGAGTTCCATCATGTGAGGCGATTGCGGACGCGGCCCTCTTTTTGATGGGTAAGTGGTCACCCGTGTAGATCACATGCTTGTGAAAGTGAGTACATCTCAGATCCAACTTTTGGGTCGAAATTGTATCTACGTAGCGATGTAAAAGATTTGCGTCCTAGTAACAGGTCATATTGTAATTCATATACACAATATTTTGAAGTGACTCGGGAAAGACTCGGGAAAGACAACAGAAAAGATTGAGAAATACTAGGAAAAGACGAGAAAAAGACTCGGGAATGTTTTGGATTAAAAAGTCGTTGAGCTGAGAATTTCAGTACAACTGAAATTCTCCCAGAAACTAATCTAGAGGCGTACAAGAGATGATTCAGCTAGGCAGAAGGAGAGAAGAAGAATAAAAGTAGGTTAAGTGTGGGCTAAAGAATCGTTCGAGATTCTTCCGGTCACTCAGAGGACAATCAAGTATTCTCATGAGTGACTTATCTGTGAGTTTGTTTGTGTTGAAACAGTCATTGAGCGTGAGCATTTGTGTTTGTGTTGTAGTCCTTTTCAGGCAGATAGGAATTCTCATTTTTCGTGAGAGTAGACATCAACCATGTTGCAGACATCAGGTTGATATGGTGGCAATGATGTTGTTAACTGTGCTGTGTCTAAGTTATTTAAGTAGTGAATTGAACTCTTTTTCATGTCAGCCGTATTCAGTTTTTCGTTGTTCACTTTGAAATAGCCTAGTTGAGTGACATTCTGTTTTCAAGCAGCATTCAATATTCAACGTTTCTTAATTGTATTGCATTTTAGCTAGAAATGTCTGCATTGTGACTAATTTGTTTCAATGTTCATTACTTTCTTTTATTTTTGTGACTGCAGGTGGTACTAGTTCATCACGCCTCCATCTGTGGATCAATTTTCGGGTATGAAACTGATCAAATCACTCAGTCGATCCGAATTTTCTATCGGTGTATGCTCAATCAGTGCTCATCAACCATCATCATTGCATGACATTTGTCGAATATTTCTCTTCTGTGTGCGATAATCTATTAAGTCTCACGTGGTTCTCTCTAAGGTCTATCAATCAAATTGAGATTCTTTCAATTTACCTATTAGCGTAGTAGCGCGAGGCTTGTGGCTCAGATTCTGATGATGTACCTGTGGCTGAATAAATCTTTCATAATGCGGTCATCAGAAACTGACGTTCAAAAGATGTATTGTATCACTATCTCATGCTTATGATGCGTAACACAGCACTCCATTTCTTTACTACGTTATCTTCAAATGTTACACAATCTGCAATTCCGGAATCAAACAACTTTTTTAGAAGTTCCTTACTGATCATTTCCACAAAAACAGAATTTGCATTCTGCTGTACTGATTTCGGTAGAGAATTCAATAAATTTGATTTTGTAAATTGTTCTAAGGGAACAATTCGAGTCCGCAAACATATCAGACAAAAGCAAAATATCAATATTGAAAAGTATTTTTATTCAAGTGTAAGTTATTTGATACAGCGTGTGTATGTTCACGTGAATTAGGTAACATCTCCACTTGAGGAGAGTGTTGCGTCATCTGCGTCGGAATAAGATTTTAATCAAAACATTCAGCTGGTCACTAGCACTTCGAGTTTTCTGAGAAAACAATGTCGATTTCTTAATGCTCATGAATTCGTAAAAGCAAGACCTGCAGTTAGTATTTTGTTAACTCCTTCATTAATTAGAGAAAGAACTCTGAAGATTGCTGGCAAAAGTTTGAATCCAGACCAAATGCATCTTTTCAAAGAACGTCTACAATCTTCTTCTTCTTCTTCTTCAGGTAAGAACCCTCCCCTAGATCTCATTAGCTGGCTGGATGGCATTGCTAAAACAATCGGAAAGGCAACAAACATGATCACCAGAATGACAATGTTCATTTTTTGTGAGCAGAATTTATCAATCTTGATTGAATTAAAGTTCAAATATATCTGTCATGCATTTTTGAATGTCATGCATTTGTCTCCAGAATGTTATGTAACCCAGCGTTATCTGCTTACATAATCAGGTTCTTCTACTGCGAGAATTGAGTAGGAGTGAATGTTTCATCAGTTTCGCAATGCTACCATGTATGAGTTCTTTAAAGCCTGTGTTTTGCTATAGTAGGAAAGTTTTTGTTCATCGGGCGAAAATAAAATACCATTAAGAACAGATGAGTATGAAATTTTGCTTGAAGACCGAATCACTGAGGGCACATTGGTATCTGTTGGTGGATCAGATTTTGCCTTGGCTTCTTCGGCTTCGTTTATACCTTTGACTATGCCGGTAATTTGCACAGTATTTATTGAGGGTCCATCATGATTTAAAATACTTGCTGATAACTCTATCTATTAATATTTTGATGGCTTTTTGATGCGTCATATTTTTAACTGCTCAAGTGAAATAACATGAATTCGTAAAAAACATCGAGCATCATCATTTCGATCATCATCATCATTCTTTCTACTTTTAAGTTTCACCAATAAGTTATCCTTAGAGTGGTAATTTAAATCACATATCAATCGATCTAGTGTTATAGATGAAGCTTCTCTCGCCGAGTAATGGACTGAGTCAACCTGAGTCGCAGATGCTGCTTTTGGTCCTGAATTGTCTACTTCAACAGCTGGTGCATGATTTATTGATGAGACAAATTTCGGTTGTTTCGATATTCGTTCTAGATTTTGCGATGAAGTTCTAAAGATCTCATCTATAACTTGTTTCTTCAGAGTTTCTTTAGTTTGTCCCTTTTCGTTGAACTTGAATTTAGGCATTATCAAATCAGCATATTTTTTCATTCCGCTTGTGACCATCTTCAGTCATAGCCATATCAGTCGAAGACATTGCCGAGATTATCGAGTTGATGGACATTGAAGGAGGATACACGGATACACGATAATCATGCTGAAGTTGATCTTGCATTCAATCTCCAGCAAAGTGATATTTTCTTTGGATGCGTTCAAAGGTATAGAAGGTTGCATCAATTTCCAAACGTACGCGACGGTAACTCAAAACCGATGCAGCGTAATTTGTTAAACCTTAACTTATATTGTTTCCCAATTCTTATCAATCCATTCTTCCAATCTTTTCTTATAAGATGAATAGCAATTAACGATGTTCTTATCATCGATCGAGTTCCATTCCTTAATAATAAATTGCTTAAGCTCGTTTTCAGTCCATGGTACCCTTTCCTTGACTCTTGACTTTAGAATAAACCAAACATTCTCAATAGGATTTAAATATGGACTTTAAGCTGGCCAACTGATTAAATTGATATCATTCGAATCAAAGAACTTTTTAGTTCATAGAGCTAGGTGATATCTAGCATTATCTTGTTGAAGAAACCAAAAACCAGGAGTATCTCATGATCCAGGAATTGAAGTATCACCAATAATGTGTATATAATAATCTTTTACATCATAAATATGAAGGGCGAATCTTTGGATTGGACGTTGTCTATAGAGTCTGTAACTGAGTGAGCAGCTAGGGTACCATGATAAATCGACTTCCTTTACCATGTATGGTGATCTGTGAGGGTGATCCCTCTTCATACACATGATGAGAGACAATACAGACAGGTGTGACAGACACTCATACGCGTACCTTGAACGAACATCAAGATGCAGAGTTTCGTCTGACCAACTTTTGGCATTGCTGATATACTCGGCCTTTAAACTTAACAATTACGTCAGTTTTTGTTGTAAGAGAGAGAAAGTAGAACAAGTGACCTTGGTCACTTGTCCTGGTTACTTGCAACTTATGGATCAGCTTAATCCTGGTCCACGGTAACAAGTAACACTTAGTTAAGTTTAAAACACCTGACCTACGATATGATCGTAGTCAGATTAACACATTTACACATAGATACACACATACACACACTTACACCAAATTCCTCTGTAAAGGTTAATCTAGTTGCACTAGATTAACCTAAGACATTTTACCTTGTAAAGAATTAACACATGGGCATGTGTTATCCTCTTCTCTTTTCTACCCTTCTCTTGGCCCTTTGATTTTGAATAAAAGCGGATGGCGAACACTGGACAATCATCCAGTTGTTAGCATCTCTTCTTGAGTTAACATCGTCTTTTGCCCTCGTAAGCAACGTCGAGGAGCGAAGTATACGAGTGTTTAACCTTTCCTCTCTCATAACTGGCGCAACGAACACTTTCTTTACCGTGTCGTGGTGTATCCTAGTTAACCTTTTCACTTATTTTCATCAATTTTCAACTATTTGAACTATTTTAAAACGTTCAAATCTTCAACTTTTTTCAACTTCTTTCAACTCAATCAAATAGTGACAATCCACCTGCGTCTTCTTTGACCGGTTTCAATGGTAAAAATTTCTATTTTAATTTTCCATTGAGTGTGTGATTGACCATTTGATTTTTCTTTCAGGCTCCCATCAAATCATCCAACAAACTGAAACTATTTCAAAATCAACCGACTCTCAATCGAAGAAGAGGAGAGGAAGAAAAGAAAAACAAGTTCGTCATATGGTAGAGATTGAACGAAAATCTTGTATTCTACAAATTTTGGAGCGATCAATTGACCGACAATTAAAGCATCTCGACAGTTTGACCATTTCTCATTACAAGAGATAAAAAATTCAAAGATTCAGCAAATGCTTATGCAAACCAGGCCTACAACTCACTTGTTTTAGCCGTTAGAATAGCTGATATTCCAACACCAACAAAACTGAACAACCCTCACATCATCCGTGATATTTTACTTGGCTGTCGAATCTACTTTGATGAACTTAAATTAGATGACATAAAAGAAGAATTTAAAAAGTTACAAGCCAAACGCCTTAAGCTTGATCTTGAATTTGCTGAAAACAAAAAGAAATTTCCTAGACGAAAATAAAAGAACATTTTCTTTTCTTTTTACACATTAAAATTAATTTTTTTTAAAACACAAAATTTTTTATTCAATCGAATTAAAACATTGTTTTTTTTTTTCACACAATTTCTTCCAATTAAATTTAAATACAACTTTCTCGATTGTTCCTTTTGAATTTTTCTCTATTTACTGTTCTTCAAATATCATTGAACATTCCTTCAATCTTAATCTTTTAACACAAACACATTAAACATTCTCAATACATTTTAAAATACTAATTTCATTGTTCTTTTAATTTATCTCGTCTCAAACAATTGAACACAGATTTTTTTTCTCATTTTTTCTCATTTTTTTCCATTTTTCTTCTTTTTAAACAAACATTCTTCACTCAATTTATTTTTCCTTATATTGTTTTAACATAACATTACACAATTTCACTTGATAATTTTTCAATACAAAACAATACGAATTCTCACATACAAATTAACAAAAAACCATAAAAATGGAAACAAATTATAAAATTCTGATTAAGAAAATTGAAAATCAACCAGGTTTCACATTTCGACTTGCCCAAATTAGTCGCATTAATGAACAGCCAACGGATGTACCACTCAGACAACAATGCATTGCGACAAATCACTCTTTCCTTTTGCAAAATGAGGATTTGATGCTCAAGTTGAGTAATGTAAGGACTCAACTCACATACACAATTAGATTGTCAGGTGATCAAAGAGACACTTTGAATCATTATTACCTAGTGTTTCGAATTCACAAAGGAGAAGTGGGCCAATTAACAGCAACACTGACACAAGCTCCCCAACTGTCCATGACAATGACAATGAAGATGACGATGAGCAAGATACAACACTCGTTCAAAATCGAACAAACAATGATGATTATCAATATGATGATGAGCTCGATAATACTAATGCACAAAATCAACGAACATCGACAAACAACAAAGATGATCTCCTCACATCTCTGATGGCACAAAACCAACAAATTATGATTGAATTACTTCAATCAATCAAAGATTCCAACGAAAGGAACAATAAAACAATTCCTTTCAATCCAAACAGTATCCACAAATATGATGCAAATGTTGACGATGCTGATGGTTTCATTCGCTATTTTGAAACTTACTGTTCAAGTTGTCAGTGGACATCAGATGTTCAAAAGATTGACCATCTTCGTCATTTCTTCAAATCGGGCAGCTCACAGATGATTTGGCTAAACAATTTACAGAAAAGCAAGCCAACATCACCTTGGTCATTATACAAGATGAATTTCTTGGAAATATTCGGTACTCAGTGTGGTTATAAATTATTCAGAGATCTTTGTGAAGTTAAGTTCTCTGGAAATTCAATTGATGAATTTAATCAATTTTGCTTCACTCAAGACAAGAAGTTTGCTCTTGCTTTCTCTACACTTGAACAAGGCCGAATCAATGCAAGGATTAATGCGTTACCTCGAATCCTACAAGATAAATTAACGGCAAGAAAATTCGATTCACTTGCCGAACTTGATCGTGAGATCAGAGGATGGGATCTGAGTACACTGATCAACAAGACGAAACATGAAAATAACAATCGTTCGAATTATCAGACAAATGTCGCAAACAATAAAACCCATCGATCGACATTCCCACGACCATTCACTCACAAATACAACAACAATAACAACAACGGTCGACCTGCCTCGTCATGGCAACCTCGACCAAATAATTTCAATAACAACAATTACCGTCCGGCTAATAATTCAACTGGCAATGCACCACAAACTAACTGGAGACAAACTAACCCAAAACAATTTACACCCTGGACGAACAATAGACCAACAAATCGACAAGTTAATGTTATTGAGCAGCCATCCAGGTCTCAACATGAATCACAAGCACAACAATCTACCTCAACAAGTGCTCCAACACGATCCACTAATGAAATTAAGTGTTATAACATTCGAGAAGATAATCCGTTCCACTTGTCTGGATGCACGTGGATCACGAATCACTTTTAGTTCAACTTGATTCAGGCTCACAGATAAACATAATTAGATCTGATGTGGTTGAAAAACTGAAAATCCAACCAAGATCAACAAGTGAAATCATCGTTAAAGGTTTTAACCATGCTCGTCAACACTTAACAAAGTTGTTCATTTCACTTTGCGTAATGGTAATAGGGCCATTCCGACACATGCTTATGTAGCTGACTTTATCCGTCACAATATGATTGTTGGACAAACAACTCTACTTGCTTTCAACATTGATGTTGTTGCACAAATGAATTGGTACAAAAATCATGGATATGAAACTCTCAGCATCGAAAGAACAGGTTCGGATGCTGTTTATTCCATCGAAGATATCAAAAGACACTTTCCCGAAGTACTTATCGATAATAAATCACCAAACGATAACAGTTGACTTCAAACTGAAAGACAACTATTCAGTCGTGACCAAGAGACCCTATCGCCTCTCGCCTGAAAAAGAAAACTGGGCAAAACACAAAATTGCTGAACTACTTGAACGTCAAATTATCCGCCCTTCTAATTCAGTCTTTGCTACTCCTTGTGTACTCCCTCCAAAGGAGAATGGTAATTACCGACTATGTCAAGACTACCGATGGATCAATCGAGAAAACTGACTTGGATCCTTACCCCCTTTCCGATCATTGATGATCTAATTTCTGATCTAGGCGGATGCAAATTTTTTTCAAAGATCGACTTGTCCGAATCATTTTGGCAAATTGGACTGACTGAAAATACAAAAAATTCACAGCATTCGTTCTACCTTTTGGTCATTTTGAGATGAATCGTCTTCCATTTGGTTGGAAAAATTCATCAGCCATCTTCCAACGACAAATTTCCAATGTAATGGGTGAATTAATCTTTGATCGCCGAGTTAAATGGTATGTTGATGATATCATTTGTGGTGCCAAATCAGAAGAAGAATGTGCCATTCTCACTGGTAAAATCTTAAGCAAATTATCCCATTACAAGTTCTTCATCAATATTAACAAATGCAAATTCAACCAGCCCAAAGTAGAGATACTTGGTCGTGAAATCGATGGCTACACTAAGACGACAAAACAAGAATCAATCGACAAAGTAATGAAAATGGCAAAACCAATCGATTTACACACAACACGACAATTTACTGGTTTAACAAATCACTTTCGAGCATTCATACCAAATTATGCTCTAATCATTCGACCCATTGAAGCCCTGAAGAAAAAAGATGCCCCCTTCATCTGGTCCCAAGAATGTCAAATTGCATTTGATAAGCTGAAAGCCTTCATCACGAGTTCACCAATATTACAATTGCCTGACTGGACACTAGAATTCGAGCTTTGTACTGATGCCTCTAATTATGGTTCAGGTTCTGTACTTTATCAACGTGACCCAAAAGCAATCAAAAATCGACAACTGCGTGTCATCGGATATCAAAGTTACACTTTCAACAAAGCAGAAACCAACTATCATGTCACTGAAAAAGAAGGCCTTGCAATCGTAAAAGCCGTGAAGTATTTTCGATCATATCTTGAGGGACGCAAGTTCACAATTCACACTGACCACCAAGCTGTCCTTTCAATCCTCAATGAAAAAGAACCCAAAGGTAGGCTTGGTCGATGGGTCACATTCTTGATGGGTTTCGACATATCCCATTAATCATCGTTCGGGCAAAGAACTCACTGACGCTGATGCCATGAGTCGTTTATGTCTTGACCAAGAAGCTGTTTGCAATCTTGTTTGTCTCAAGTATTATGGATCTGACAAAATCACCTTATCACCAGAACAGAAACTTCTAATTTTGAGAAGATATCACGATGATCCTGACTCTGGTGGACATGACGGATTCAATAAAACATACATGAAATTGAGAGAAAGATTCGAACAATCTTGGCCTAATATGTATTCAGAAATAAAAGAATACTGCAGAACATGCCATCAATGTCAACTGATGAAAGCCAAATTTCGCACCAAACCTAACATCATGTTCATTCAGCCTCACGCAACTTCACTGTTTGAAGTACTTCACATTGATTATGCTGAACTAGCAAAGAAAAGTGAAGGTGTGAAGACAACGAAATCATTCCTTGTTATCATCGATGAATATTCAAGGTACACATGGGCAATTGCCATAAAAGAGTCGAGTAAAGCACTCGTTAATTATTTCAAAAACATTTCCTCATTTGCCAAAAGTCCGTTTAATTATATCTGACAATGGTAAATCATTTACATCAAAAGATTTTGTCTCATTTTGTCATGAGAATAACATTCAAACTCACACCCACTGCCATTTACAACCCACAAGCAAATGGTATGGCAGAGCGTAGGATAAGAGATATAAAACTTTATCTCTCACTTTATCCTAAGCAAGTTGGTGGATGGAAACAAACATTGAAAAATGCATGTAACCATCTAAATCGATCGTATCATTCATCAATTGGTTGCTCACCACACTTCAAAGCATTCGGAAAATCTGATCCCTACCCAGCTGACCGTGAATTTGGAGTTACTGGACACAATGAAAAACCTTTCTCTAAACAAGAAATCGAATCTTACAGACAAAAGAAGAAGGAACAATTTGATCAACGTCACTCAAGTAAAGTGCCTGATTACCAACCCAAAGACAAAGTTTTAGTCATTGGTGATCATCGAAAGGGATATGAAGGACCATTCGACATCAAAGACGTCCAGAAGAACGACGGAGTTCCAAAAACAATTGTCTATCATCATCCTGATCGAGGCAATGTACATGCATCAGTAAGAAACTGTGTTCCATATTTAACGCGAACACTCATGACTTTATGTCTCCTCGCCATCATATCTCCACCGACCTCCGCTTTTCAAGCGTCGTCGGCTATTCTTTGGAAGAAATCCGACACACAAGTCATCTCTGAATTCAAACATATCAGTCATGACATAATGATCAATGATTTTTGCTCAAAATTAAAGGTCTATGAAGACGGCAAACCGAATTTCACCCTCATAAAATGGTGCAAATTAAAAGTGCACGAAACCTACATTGAACCATTCAAAAATATATGTATCGACAGAACAAAACAAATTAAAACGAAGAGAGCTGTATTTGTTATTGCTCTTATCTCGATCGCAACAACAATTCTAGCTGCCGGGATAGGCAGCACTGCCATGATGACATCACTCAGCAACATGAATAAAATTGACGAAATGACTGCCTCACTAGATGACTACACCCGAAATAACATCAAATTTCTCAATTGGACAAAAGAACTTTCGAGAGATACACTCAAATTATCAAAACATTTACTCGAATTAGAGAGACAAGTCATGCAGATCAATGAACATCTAACAGTCCTCACACCACACATTGCGGACTTTTCATCTAAATTACAAATTGTTCAATATCAAATCGAACATCTGAAAAACGACTGGAAGAAAAACCGAATCAACGAAAATTGGTATAATTTGTTTAATGTCAAATTACCTGATAATTTCATTCCTGACTTTGGGACACCGGTCAACTGCACAATTTACCCTGATCGTGTTAACCTACTTCTAAGCATACCAATCAAGAGGAACAACTCACAAATCGTCACAGCTGATCCATTCATTTTATCCAAAGAACAAAACAATCTGACCTGTTCTTATCAATACTCTGGACCTACAACTCTGCTAATACATGACAACTGTTCATCACCAATAATCGATACCACCTCCAACATTTTCTATTACAACCGATGGACTCCCATGTCTACCTCTGATCGATTTGAACAAATCATGGAAGTTATTGTCTTGCAATGACAAGACACCAACCGTTCAAATTAAACATTCAAGTGATACATTTATTATCTATTGCCCTGGAACAACAATCGAGTTAGAACATTGGAATTACACATGTCCTAACTTTCCCTTTTTTGTGTCTCATCAAGCAAAATTCAAACTTCGAGGATTTTCCTCCAATACGGAACCAATCGCCATCCAAACAACCTTTTCAAGCGAAATTAACTTGGACCTTAACAGTAAAATCTTCAATGACACTGATACTAAAAATTTAGTGAATACAATTGCTCAGCTAACAGACAACACACCTGAAATCAAGGACCATTGGATTCCACATCACATCCACAACGGTCTAACATTGACTAACCTCATCATCATCTCATTTATTATTTTTCTCTTTCTCTTTGCCTATCGTAGATTCAACAACAAGGCTAAACCTTTGATTATTTATCCTGATCATTCATCGAGGACGATGAATAAAATAGAGACAGGGGTGATGTAAGAGAGAGAAAGTAGAACAAGTGACCTTGGTCACTTGTCCTGGTTACTTGCAACTTATGGATCAGCTTAATCCTGGTCCACGGTAACAAGTAACACTTAGTTAAGTTTAAAACACCTGACCTACGATATGATCGTAGTCAGATTAACACATTTACACATAGATACACACATACACACACTTACACCAAATTCCTCTGTAAAGGTTAATCTAGTGCAACTAGATTAACCTAAGACATTTTACCTTGTAAAGAATTAACACATGGGCATGTGTTATCCTCTTCTCTTTTCTACCCTTCTCTTGGCCCTTTGATTTTGAATAAAAGCGGATGGCGAACACTGGGACAAGCATCCAGTTGTTAGCATCTCTTCTTGAGTTAACATCGTCTTTTGCCCTCGTAAGCAACGTCGAGGAGCGAAGTATACGAGTGTTTAACCTTTCCTCTCTCATATAAAATGGCATCAAGAACCAATGAATACTAAATGCTGCTTGGCAACTGACGATGTGGCTTGAACTAGACTATTTCAAATGAAACAACAAACACAGTTGCCATCAAACCAAAAATCGACAATAAATAAGGAACAACAAAATCCAGTTCCGCTCAGTGTAGTGTGAGTCTTACTTAAGCAAGCACCATTCAAAATACGCCGAATAGAATAGTCAACTGTTCAGGTCAGTTATTTCTGCTCGACTTGCCATGAATTCACAATCGAGAAACAAAGGCTTGATTGTGCAACCATTTTTTTCATATGTACTGTCCTCATGGGTCTCCTTTATAACGTCCATCAAATCAGTGAAGTTCACTTCGAATATCAAGTGAACTGATATATCATCATGGATTTTCAAGAAGAGTTGGACCACCTTGTTATCTACTTGTGCTTAAGACAAAATGATACACAAGTTGATAGCCAGGTGGTAAAACTCTTTCTGTAGCTCAGATTCTGATGATCCACCTGCAATCAAATGAATCTTCCATAATGCTGCTTGCCACGTGACGATGAGACTTCTACTGGACTGTTTCATAGGAAAAAATGAACGCAGTTGCCATCATACCAAAAATCGACAATAAATAAGGCACAACAAAGTCCAGTACCGCTCAATGTGGTGTGAGTATTACTCTTAAAAACTCTTTACAAAATACGTCAAATTGAAGGTAATTTGAGGGGTTGTGTTTAGTTTGACGTTTGGATCATTCGGTATATGCAGTGTGATAAATTGCCTGTCAGAAATTGAGAAAAAAATACATTATTTCACAACTGAAGTAATAAAGTCCACTGGAATCGAAATCCATTTCAAAAAAATTAATGCTTCCTGTCGGATATGGGTGCCAAAGTAATTTAGTAATAATAAACTAATATTCTCGACTATTTTCATCAACTATTGATGATAGCCACTAATAGTGCAAACAATTCGATTGACAAAATGAAGAATTATCCACCATCGGTTGCTTACTTTGGCTAACTTCGCGCCCCTCATTACAGCATCTGCTCATCTGACAACCTATCATATAACTTTCGACTTGCTTGTCTGCAAACTCGCCCGATTTGCACCCACACTCAACACATACATCCTTTACATGTACTTCCTTTCAGGAGTCAATGATGAGTCATCATTGATGACTCAAAATTTCTCCCCAGTATGCTTGATGACTCAAGTCCTTCACGTGTAATACAAACACATAAAACACTTTATACCCGTTAATACAACATACATAAATACAGGCTGCTTGACAGAGCACACTTGAGTTACTCACTGACTCTGACCAAGCTCACATCAACACCGATTGACAGACAAAATTCAAATTTGTTTCAAACCTTTTTCTGACATCCTCTGGATGATGGCAGTAATAGTGCAAACAATACGATTGGCAGACTGAAGAATTATCCTTATTAAGATCTTTGCCAGACTGCATGCAAATGGTCAATTTTTCCATGATTTGAGTTTTTTGAGCTTGTAGCTCGCTGTGATACCAAATTTTTTTCATTAAGCAAGAATGAAAAGGCATCAAGACACAAAGAGACTTCATTTTTCGTTTTTTACTTTGAAATAGCCTGGTTGAAGTCACATTCTCTGGTCTTCAAGATTAATTTTTATATACCCTGGGGTCCTAGGCTTTGTTTTTACTCGTTGATTGTGGATTTTTTGTAGGAAAGAAACTGTGTTCTTTTTTTCCTATGGAGCAGTCTATTCGAAGTCACATAGTCACGTGCCAAACAGCGTTTAATATACATGGACATTTTTTGCCATTTCGTTTTTGCAATCTGGTCATTTACGATCGATTGGCGAGTCAAGGTAAAATTGATTAAGTCACACTTAGATACTAAGAATTGGTTCAATGACAATTCATCTTACGACTAACAATAAACTTTGTTTAAGAACAGCATGTGCAGAAAATGTGACATCATGTAAGAGAGAAATAACTGGGACAGGCAACTCAAGGTTACTTGTCCCAATTATAACGAACTTCTGGATTGTCCTAAGACAAATCCTAAGTTCTAGTTAACACCAGGTTAACTTAAAACACCTGGACTACGTTGGTCACGTAGTCAGGTGTAACATACTTACACAAACACACACACACATACACACATTTCTTTGTAAGGGTTAAGTAAGTTTAATCTGCTTAACCCCATCACACCTTACCTTGTAAAAGGATTACACGAGGGCACGTGTAATCCTCTCTCCCCTTTTCTCTTGCCCCCTTTGTTTTTGAATAAATATCGAGGCAAAACTACTGATCATGATCAGTTGTTAGCATCTCGACTAAGAGTTAACATTGTCTTCGACCCCTTAAGTAACATAGAGGACGAAAACTTGTGTTCAACCTTACACATCAGTAGCATTTTGATGATGAAGTAAAACAAGGGCAGAAATTTCACTAGTTCGTTATCTGATCGAGTGATTTATTCGTTTTTCATCACATGGTTATTCCCTGTAACCCCAAGAAAAAATGTATCCTCACATCTGCATATTGTGTAAGTGGTAGCATTAGTTTAATATTGTCATTTGGTTTTGACAAAATTGATCCAACTGGTGAATATGATAGCTTTAAAGTTATCCCTAAAGGACAATAATTCATGGATTTTTCAATAAAACTGATCATGCACAAGTAAAACCTTATGATATTGCTTTAGTTGAATTAGATAATGAACTTACTTGGTCAGATCGTGTTGAACCAATTGAACTTCCTGACAAAACAGTTACTTCAGATCCTGAACATGCAATTGCTATAGGAATTGATGCAATTTTGTATGGTGGTGAAGAGATTCGATTCTAATCAATGAAGCACGGCTTGATATTAAAAATTGTGAAAAAGATTATCCTGGTTTTAATAAAACTGTCTATGATTAAATTGTTTGTGCTGGTGGATGGAACAATTATGATGGTCGTCGTGGTGTTTGTATGTTTAATGAGGGAGGACCACTTGTTGCAAAGAAAAAATCAGGTGACTGGTATTTACTTATGCGATAATTTCTTAGGCGGCTGATAATTTTGATTGTGATAAAGAATTACCAAGAGGAGTATTTGTTAGAGTTCTACCTCACTTTCAATTTATCAGACAACTTATGAATACAAATTAATACAAACTGTTCATCATCAAATCAATATTTAGTGCGATTATTTTTGTTAACATGATTATTGGTTAATTGTTCAAGTTAAATTCGATGAATGTCCAATTGTTCTAAATGATACCTTAATTGACGAGATCGACGTTTGCTAAGTTCTGATTGTACTTGAATACACAATATACTCAGACTGAGATTCGAACTGATGAATGTGAAGATTAACGATTTTTTAATTTTCCAAATGGTCCAAACAGTAACTTTTCGTGTAAAGACTTGTTCAAGATTTTTCAGGTAAATCGAGTCTTTGGTCTTGAGAACATTCATTTCCAATCGACCTTTGACTTCACTGAACAACGAGTCAAATCGATCTTGTTGAAAACAGATATAAAGTAGTGAAAGAACGAAAATAGTAACCATCCAAATACAATTTTCGATGGCTGATGAAACCACATTATCAGCAAAGTCTTTTGTTTGCCAAAGAACAAGTGTCACAGCGAAGGCAGCAACTAAAAGAATGTACATGAACCAAGTGAAAGGTAGAGGTGAAAAAATTGATTCGAACTTGTCAGTGATTTTCTTTTTCTCTTGACTAAGATAATTCACCTTCAATTGTGTTGATGAAATTGCAAATGTCTTTGTTGAATGATCTGATGAAGAAATAAATATATACAATGAATGGAGTGATGAAGTAAACTCCAATGACAAGTGCGTAAAGAGCTGATTTTCCGGCAAAGATACCAAAATTGCTGATTTCATAGATGATGAACAAAGTCATTGACAAGAGGAAAATGAGAATGTGCCAAAATTTAGGTCTTCCTTCCAATGAAACACCAACAAATCGATACATTAGTTGGTAACTTGGACAGATCAGGTGAGTTTTTCTTTTTTTCTGTTCTGCGTTTGTTCTATCTGAACCAACATCGATATCGACTTTATGCTCCATGATGTCTAATGCAACTGTCGTCATTTCATACATTGAACTGAATGTCGTCTCATCGTAAAAGACCTTTGAATAAGTTACTTTGACAACCAAAACTATTTGTCATGGTTCAGGTCATCGTTGTCTAATTTTATCATACAAAATTTATTGTTTACATTATAGCTGAAAATATCACCGGCTATGTGAGGATACTGCTTTTCAGTGTGTGTTTTACACAATCACTCTGGTGTGACCACGACAAACAAAAGAACTAATAGACTCAAGAACATCTACGGGTCAAGAACTTGTTCTATTACGTCAGAAGCGAGTGAGAGATAAACAGAACAACAAAATGAAGTTCTTAAATTTCTTGTCTCTTTGTCCTTGGAAAATATTTGTCCCGATTGTATGCACAGCCCTTAATAGTGGTGAGAATATTTTCCTTTGCCTTCTTGTTACTTTTTCGTACAGAAGAATCATGTGCAATCATCAATGGAAGTCGGTTGAAATTCCCTCGTTTATTCAAACAGAAGTTGAGAATCACTCTTTTTTAGAAGCATCAGATGCAAGAACTTTCTTCCTTTGAGCAAACATGTATGGATACAGATTAGAGAAGGCAATGAAAAAGACAGGCACCATGGCGTGAACAGCCCATTCAGGGTAAAAAGAAATGTTGACAATGTTGGGAAGTGAAAGTGTCAACTGGTTAATCTTTTTAACTGTTGGAAGTGTTGCTAACAGAGCTAACAATTCACCAACCAAACCAGTTGGGTAGGCAAAGATGAAAAATGAGTATCTAGCCCATGTGATGATGTAAGGGACATTTGAGTAGATGTTTATGCCGTAGTATGCATATCGTGTAGTCTCTGACATGGTCCAAGCAACCAATAACAATGGAAATCCAAGACTCAGTCTAGCATCTGGACAAAGAGTCAGTACCAGGAATAAATTGAGATAACGACCAAGCAGTTGAACAAAAGTTGGACCAATTGGTGATCGTACCAAACCAATCAAACTGTGTAATACTTCGAGTATTTGAAGGGCTTGAAATATTGATAACACTGGATTCAAAGCAAACCAGAGATTCTCGTCATGTCCATGTTTAACGATGTGCAGGACAAAAGTCACCAACACATACAACCACCTGTTTGAATGGAAAGAACAGTTGAAAATTTACACTGTCAGTTTTAGCATTAGTTGACTTACCCTAACAGTTGTACCAAATTATACAAGAATAAATAGAGTTTGCTTAAAGAAGATGCTGCCATGTCAAGTGGTTCAATCGACTGAAGGACTGGTGAAAACAATGGTGACGTAAGCGGCCGGTGAGTATGACTTGGACTTTAAATATTGTAGCTAGAAGCCGAAAGTTAAAATAAATTGAACCCTCAGATGAAGTAAAATGTCTTAGTCCAGGTTGTAAATGATGACAAGATCATCTGATGATGGACGAGTCAAAACAAGACTGACCAACAAGGAAAACAATTTATTTTTATTTCAGAGTGTTTAGGAACATATTAGTTGTTGACAAATAAATTCGGCACATTAAAAAAAAAGTTGAACATGATTTGAGGATTGACCATAGTGAGACATCGATAGTCATGGAATCAGTCTTCAGTACCATAACGAGTTTTCAACTTAAACGTCATCGATGAAATCGACTCGGGTACCTGGAACTGACACCTTATTTTTTTTTTGTAGACAATTCTTCCATCCGGTTTTCGGCAACATGATGAAGAAGCAGAGCCGTAACTCATGGTTAAAATAAGGACGAACAGAGTAACCGGCAGATACAACTTCATAATTCAGCGACAATAAAGTAGTCAACAACAGTAGTATTAATGTTTTGGTTGAGAGTTGATAACTGATGCTTATCGACTGTTTAGCTTGTGTATTTATACAAAAACAAAAGGACCTTGAACTGAGGATAAACTTGAAATATTTACTTATGACCTTGGGTAGTTTATTTTTAAGAGTGGAAAGACGCCCTTCAAGTGACGAATTATGATTGATTCTTAGCAACCTTGGTCTCTTCGACAATTCCCTCAAAATTTCTACAAATGCAACTAATCCAGATTCGGAAGCAGTCGAATTTTCACAGCTTCTGAAAACAAAGTACAACACTCAATTAGAATCTGTGGATTTTAAAAAAGATGGTAAAAAAGTGGTTGATTTGGCAAACAAATGGGTTACACACAATCTGATTCCAAAAATGATGGAGAAACCACCAGACACGGACACTTTGTTGGTACTCCTCAACACTCTGTACTTTGAAGCGAAGTGGAAAAATAAGTTCTCAGAGAAAACGCGGATTCCATGCTGACGGGAATGTAATCAGAAAGAATGCTTCTTTCATGTATTCATCAAACAATCACATCTGGACTACTGTTGTACCTTTGAATGCATCTAAAGAAAATATCACTTTGCTAGAGATTGAATACAAGATCAACTTCAGCATGATTATCGTGTATCCACCTCCTTCAATGTCCATCAACTCGATAATCTCGACGATGTCTTTACTGATATGGGCGAGAAGATGGTCACAAGCGGAATGAAAAAACACGCTGATTTGATAATGCCTAAATTCAAGTTCAAGTCTCAGCAGGCCAATTCGCTGATGACTTCTTCAAACTCCAGACAGCCCAAAATGAAAATGAAAATGTCATCGTATCACCAGCAGGAATATTGAGTGTTCTATCCATGCTTTTACTTGGTGTACAGAACGAAGTGAGACCAGGAATAATCAAAGCACTTAAACTACCAACCAATATTTCAGTGGATGATATTGATGTCTTTTATACTCGATTGATATGTGATTTCAACCACCACTCTAAGGATAATTTAGAGGTGAAACTTAAAACCGAAGTTCTTTTCAACGCTCCTTCAAATGCTGTTAAATCTAAAAATGTATCTGCTTCGAATAATCTTACTGAATTTATCCTTGATATGAAAACAAAGTACAACGCTGGAATGTTTGGAAAATCGGTCAACAGTAATTCAATTTCTAAACTAGTAAATTATGATACTCAGATATATATCATTCTTGAGTTCATAGGCAAATGGTTGCATGAATTCGAAGACGACGAACATGGAATGTTCTACTCTAATGGGAATTCAAGTGGAAAGAATGTTTCTTTCATGGCATCAACCAATATCAGTTGTATCAAAGTACCTGTGGATAAAACCAATGAATCTATAACCCTGTTAGAAATTCCTTATGTACAAACTACATTGGCTTCAAGTATCGTCATTGTGTATCCACCTCCTTCAATGTCAATCAATTCAATCATCGCAACAATGTCTTTAACTGATTTAACCGAAGAGATTCTTTGCTGTGCTAACACGACAACAGTTAAACTAAGAATGCCTAAATTCGTCATCTACAATGAACAAAAAATCCTACAAAGTTTACAAAAACTTGGATTAGGTGACATTTTCGATAAAGATAAAGATATTTTTGTTCATTCTCCTGAAGGAGTGAAATTCCATCCTTTAGATATACTTCATCGCATGGGCATCAGAGCAGATTTAACACAAACGGCATTTGTAGAGTATCATAGAGAAGACATTGGTAAAAATTCATCAAAAGAAGTAGTCCCATTGATTACGATCGATCGGCCATTTGCATCCATCATATATGATAAATCACACAAAATTCCCCTCATCATGGCTAGAATTCATGAACCATACTTCCCTCGAACAGCTCATCTGGTAGATCATTACGATGGCCACGAATATCTAAGATTCTAATTCGTTCCAATGAAAATGCTGAGATTGACGTCTTGATTGCATGAAGGCATCGCAAAGACAATTGAAAATACAACTAATATTGTAAGGAAGAAACATGGAGGTCAGTAGACCTGCCATGTTGACCTTGTTTACTTACCTTGTCCTGGGACCAACCGAGTCCCAGACAAGGATTCTAACCACACAAACATACACACACACGCACCGCGTGACATCACATGACACGAGCGGTTTCTGTCCAGCAGACCACTAGCACTGTAAAGGCTATCACAGGGTGGCAACCTGTGACAGACCTCCGCTAAGACACTCCTTTCCTCAGCCAAACTTCCAAATAATAAGGGGTCGTCCGGAGCAGTCGGTCATCAGTTGCTCTGAATGGCCTGCCTAGTAAGCATCAACCTCGCTAGTCGTACCCACTTCTTCTAGCTGAGTGTTAATTGTCTTACAAATTTGAATACCGAATTTATGATAAGTTCACTCATTTCTTGTTCGCGGAATTTATCAAAGTTGATTCAATGGAGGTTCGAATGTATCTCTCAAATCTTCAACAAGCGATCCTTTCAAATGTCATGCATTCGTTGTCAGAATGTTGTATAACCCAGCATTATCTCCTTGCATAGTCAGTTTCTTCTACTGCGAGCCTTGAGTAGACGTATATGTTTCATTTGTATCGCAATGCTGCAATGTGTGAGTTCTTTTGACCTTGTTGTTTGCTGAGGTTCGGAGGTTTTTTTTTCATCAGGCAAAAATGAAATACCATAGAGAACCGATGAATATTAAATTCTACTTGAAGACCAAAGAATGTGTCTTCAACTAGGCTATTTCATAGTAAAAAACAAAAAATGAAATTGTCACGAAATTGGCTTTCGCGAGTGGTGGAAAACCCCTTGAAGTGGGGAAATTCGATACGGGGCGAATTTCCCACTTATGAGAATTTAATCTCGGGGTGAGCAGCAGAGGTACGGGGATGATGTAGCAGGTGAGGAGGAGAGAAAGACTTCTCAGTCAGTGAGATGATGAAGTCTCACTGATGAGGAGAAATTTCTCGACCACGAGAAATTCCAACCAAATGTAAAAGGCCAGACTCGAGGGACCAAAGAAAATGACCAAAGTAACAAGGCAATAGACTTTAATGAGTGAACGTCCAGACACCAAGAATGACCAGCACCAACTGATTGGCTGGCGGACCTGGTGGTCTGTTTTTATACAAAAGTGTTGAGGGGAAAAACAGGGGAAGAATCGTTTCTAGATTCTTCCCGCTCATTCAGAGGTTGCACGTGTGCCCTCAGAATGACTTATCTGTACATGTGTCAGCGTTATGTTTATTACAAAATCTCAGGTGTGTATGTTCGAATAAGTCGGGGGTGAAGGATGAAAATCTCGAACAGATGAAAATTTCCGGCCTTTTACAAAAAGTCACTTTCGTGAGAAAATACAGTTGATCCGAAAATGAAGATCATTTCACTACCTTTAAACTTAAAAACTGACACTTCATTTCACTACTTTTACGTACTTGGACACAACAAAGTTAAAAACAACATTGTTACCATATAAACCTGATATATAAAGCCACAATCTCTTGATCTGTCAAATCGATTCTCCCAATAGTTTATATGCTCTGTTCATTTTTTAATAATTAGTCAATCCGATCGATATTTCCTCCACGAGCCGTCCTTGAATATTGATCACTTTTTAGCGTGTAGTAAATTCATTTGAATGATTTTAAATATCTTGGTCTTTGCTAGACTGCATGCGAATGCACTACATTTTACATTGATTTGAGTTATTTTGAGCTTGTGGTTCGCTGTGGTAAGGAATTTTTTCACCAAGCGAAAATGTAATGGCATCCAGAACCAATGAATATTAAATGCTGCTTGGCAACAAACAATGTGACTTCAACTAGACTTTTCCACAGGAAACAACAAACACAGTTGCCATCATACCAGGAATCGACAATAAATAAGGCACAACAAAGCAAAGTACCGCTCAGTGTGGTGTGAGTCTCTCTCTTGAAAACACCCTTGAAAATACTTACTCAACTGTTTCAGTCAACCATTTTTCACCATGAATCGACGATTGAAAAACAAATGCCTGATTGTGGCATCACTCTTCTACAAATGTGTTGTCTTCATGGGTCTCTTGTATAACGTGAATCAAATCAGTGAAGTTTACCTCAAATATGAAGTCAACTCACAAATCAAGATTGATTTTCAAGAGGAGTTGGACCATCTAGCAATCAACTTTTGCTCAAGATACACTGACATATTGAATGAAAGTTTCGTCAATCAAATAGCTGGGTTCTTGCAAGATCGTGATCTAAAGAAAATTTTCCTCCGTGACAATCTCACAGTCGATGAGAAATTGCTGGAATGAGGCAAAGTCCAGACCATATGCATCTTTTCAAATAACGCCCACACCCATAATCTCGACCAAGCTCATCTCTTCTAGATATCATGTCATGAAGATTCGGTTCTTCACTGTTCAAATCTACCAATTGAACCGATGAAATCGATATGGCCACGACGAATACAATAACCAAATTTAAGATTCACATAATTTATCAACGCTGATTGAATGAAAGTTCAAATGTATCTCTCGAATCATCAACTAGCGATCCTTTTGAATGTTATGAATTCGTTCACAGAGTCTTTTGTAACCCAGTTGTGTATCGGTATCACACCTGTGAAACCAACGGTGAATCTGACTCACTTAGACACAAATTAACAACAATATCATCACCATATCAACCTCATGTCTTCAGCAACAAACTTGAAATCAATTCGATTAGCCTAATAGTTTTCACACTCGGTTCATTTTTCGATATCAGTCTATCCGATCGATATTTTCTGCAAATGCCATCTGACGAATTCAGTGTCATTTGAATAATTCTCAATATCAAGTTACTTGCTCGACTGCATTTGTATGATCAGTTTCAAGTCGATTTGAATGTCTTTTGATCTTGTGATTCGCCGTGGTGAAAGGGTTTTTTTTTCGTCAGGCGAAAGGGAAATACCATTAAGAACCGATAAACATTGAATTCTGCTCGAAGAACAAGGAATGAGACCCCAGCTTGGCTATTTAAGAGTGGAAAACAAAAAATGGAATTCGGCCGCAATGAAAAAAGCGTTAATATCACTACCTTTACCGACTTGGAAACAAGTTAACAACCACCTCGTTATTATATAAACCTTATGTGTCAAATCAATTCGTGGAAAAGTGTTTATACTCTATTTATTTTTGAACAATAAGGCTTTCCAATCGATATTTTCCACACATGTTGTCCTTTAATATTGATTACTTTTAAGCGTGTTAGAAATTCTTTTAAATGATTTAATTTATATCAAGGTCTTTGCTAGAGCGCATGCGAATGATCGATTTTACCTTGATTTGAGTTCTTTTGAGCTCGTGGTTCACTGTGGCACCAAATTTTTTTTCATCCACCGGAAATGAAATGGCACCCAGAACCAATGAATTTTGAATGTGCTTGGCAATTGACGATGTGACTTACACTAGACTATTCCATAGAAAACAACAACAAAGTGGCCATCATGCAGAAAAGCGACAATAAATAAGGCACAACAAAGTCCAGTACCGCTCAGTGTGGTGTGAGTCTTTCTCTTGAAAACACCTCTCAGGATACGTCACATTGAATACCCGATTGTTTCAGTCAGCCATTTTTGCCCAAATCACCATGAAACCACAACTGAAAAACAACCGCCTGATTGTGGCATCACTCTTCTACAAATGTGCTGTTCATTGCTACTCAAGTGGTCAAATAACTAAATCTGTTAGAAAACATGAAAATTTACCATATTCTGCTTTATACAGTGAAAATCAATCGTATGGAAACATGAACATTATGTCAAATTTTGATTTGGAAAACAAAACGATTGTTGATGAGATTAAACAACTCGATCGTGTTTTTTCGAGATTGTGAAAAGAAACATCATGTTTGAGAAAAATGATTCAAACGAAATTATTCGATTTAGAAGCTTCTACTGACTGGCGATTGATCACAGTGGATATACCAGATGATCAAAATATGATAATCACCACAACCACGCAAATCACTTTCATCGAGAATATTATTTTGTTATCGTCGAACCTGGACATCATTTTATGTACTATCATTTAATCCTATCAATTCGGAGACAAAATCCATCCCAATAAGACCAACGGGGCGAACAGTCCATTGTGACTTCCTCGATTATTTCATTCAACCAATTCTTAATATCGAGCTGTGACTCGATCAATTTTATCTTGACTTAGGCATCGATCGGTAACGACGAGATTGCAAGAACGAGATGGCAAAAAATGTTGAACAAAGCCCAGGACCGCTCAGTATGTGATGAGTCTTATCTGTGCAAAAAATTTCTCGAATCTGTCATTTTATAAGTAAAATTAAATGCTCATCCTTCACATGTTTTCTCACGTGACGTCAAGTATTGCAATTTTTCAACCACATCATATTGAATAAATAGCTGTTTCATTCAGTCAGTTTCTGTCGATTGTACTATGCGTGCGCAGGTAAAGAACATGGGCCTCGATGTTCTTTACTCATGGCAGGCATGAGTTTTTTTTGAATCTGCTGTTCTTTCGGAGTCGTGTGTAACATCTTTTCAATCAGTATGAGTAAATTCGATTCATGTTGACCATACCAATAATTGTTGATAGGGTTGGCGATTCATTCGGTCATTAGAACATCCATGTACAAGAATTCATTTGCGAGACATATTGATGAGCAATTCGATGGTGGTAGGTGAATAACATATTATACAGAGAGACAAGTCAGTATTATTAACCATCTCATCCGCCAGTAACACCAGCGAAGCCATAAGCATTGTAGTTGAGTGAAGAACAAAAAAGAAAATAGGAAAAGATAATTAAGAAGGTTGGAACTGTTTGCTCTTGGCTACCTCGCATAATAGCATGCGCGTTTCAGAAAATCAATCACTGATCTCAGTACATCGGTATTTAGTTCATGACACTCACTTCTTTTGATCAATGACCGGGTATGAACAAATCATATCAGTCAGTATATCCGAATTTCTGTCGGGGCATGGCATATTCGATCTTTTGTGTTGGAGATCAATCAAGCCTCAAGTGGTTCTATCTAAAGTCAATCAATGAAATTGAGATTTTTCCAATTTACGCATAAGCGTAGTTAGGTGTAGCTCAGATTCTAATGATGTACCTGCAGTTGAATGGATCTCTCATAATGCTCTCATCAGAAGCTGACATTCAAAAGATGTGATTGTAAAACCTGCATGAATCTGTTCTCTGAATGTTGTGTAGCCCAGCGTTATCTTATCACATGAGCAAGTTCTTCTACTGTAAGCGTTGGATGTAAATGTTTGTGTTGTTGTAAATGTTATTTGTTTCGCAATGGTACAATGTATGAGTTCTTTTGACCTTGTGTTTTGCTGCAGTACGAAAGTTTTTGTCTTTGAAGGGGGAATGAAATACCAAGAATAGATGAGTATTAAATTCTGCTTGACACCAAAAGATGTGACTTCAATTAGGCTATTTAGCTGTGAAAAACAAAAAATAGAATACAGCTGACTTGAAAAAAAATTCTTTACTAACTTGGACAAAAGTTATCAACAACATCGTTACCATATCAACCTGATATCATATGTTAAAAGCGACAACCTGTTGATGCCAGATCGTTTCGCTACATAGTTCTTATACCAGTCATTTTTCAATAGTCATAGTTCAAGTCTATGTGACAAACAAGAAATGGATTACAGCCGAATGTAAAATAAAGTTCATTTCACTAGCTCTACTCACTTAGACACAAGTTAACAACAACATCGTTACCATATCAACCTCATGTCTTTAGCCACGATCTCTTGATCTGTCGAATCAACTCGCCAAATAGTTTTTGTACTTGGTTCTTTTTTTTGATATCAGTCTACCCAATCGATATTTTCCGCACATGTTGTCCTTGAATATTGATTACTGTTGAGCGTGTAATAAGTTCATTTAAATGGTACAATGAATATCGAGATCTTTGCCAGACTGCATGCAAATGGTCAATTTCACCTTGATTTGAGGTTTTTTGAGCTTGTGGTTCGCGGTGGTACCAAATTTTCTTTCATTGAGCGAAAATTGAATGGCATCAAGAAAAAATGAATGTTGAATGCTGCTTGGCAACTGACGATGAGACTAAAACTAGACTATTCCATGAGAAACAACAAACACAGTTGCCATCATACAAGATCAGGCATTCGTTCCTCAAGTGTAGATTCATGGTGAATTGAGAAGAAATAACTGACTTAAACAGTTGGCTATTCAATTGGGCGTATTTTCAAATGTGCTTGCAAGAGTAAGACTTATACCACACTGAGCGGTACTTTGCTTTGTTAAGCCTTATTTGATGTCGATTTTCGGCATCATGGCAACTGTGTTTGTTGTTTCCTTTGGAATAGTTTAGTTTAAGTCACATCTTCGGTTGCCAAGCAGCATTATTCCCTCATGCACATGGAGTTATGTATTCAATAAATGTATGTTGTTGTTCAAAACTTGCAATTCTGACGTCATGTGGAAAAACATGTGAACGACGGACATTTAATTTAATGTATAGAATGACAAATTCGAGGAATAGTTTTTGCACGAATAAGACTCATCACCCAATGAGCGGTCCTGGGCTTTATTGTTACTCATTCATTATCGATTTAAAATTGATCAAGTCAAACATCGATATTAATAATTAGTTAAATGATATTTAATTTATTACACAATCAACAATAAACTTTATTCAAGAACAGCATGTGCAGAGAATGTGACATCAGTAGCATTTTGATGACGAGGATAGAAAGCGCAAAAATTTCACTAGTTGCTCATCTAATGAATGATTAATTTGTTTTTCATCATATAACTATGCCCTGTAACCTCAAGCGTCTTCGGGTAGGGAAGTAATTTGGTGATAATGTAGACGGGAGTTAAGTAGAAAGACTTCATTCTGACTCGACGATACTTTGACATACTGATCTCGGCCGATGGATCCTTTTTTGGTAGACTTGAGGCGAAACGACCGACAACGGATAAATTAAAGCGAGAATTCAATCGGAAAACTGAGACTATACCTTCACCGGATAAAGAATGAATATAATCGTTCATTGTTTCCTTACCCATCTCTCTTCTTGAAAAATGGTAGCAGATGTAAATGGAGTAAACGTACTTTTTAACTTGATAATATTTCAAGAATTCTTCACCATCAACCTTTTTTGATGTTTTGCAGTCACGAAATTTACACTCCCTGATGAATTCAGCGTCATTAGGTGTATATTTGAAGATCTCATCGACTGTGAGATTGTCACGGAGGAAAATTTTCTTTAGATCACGATCTTGCAAGAACCCAGCTATTTGATTGACGAAACTTTCATTCAATATGTCAGTGTATCTTGAGCAAAAGTTGATTGCTAGATGGTCCAACTCCTCTTGAAAATCAATCTTGATTTGTGAGTTGACTTCATACTTGAGGTAAACTTCACTGATTTGATTCACGTTATACAAGAGACCCATGAAGACAACACATTTGTAGAAGAGTGATGCCACAATCAGGCATTTGTTTTTCAATCGTCGATTCATGGTGAAAAATGGTTGACTGAAACAGTTGAGTAAGTATTTTCAAGGGTGTTTTCAAGAGAGAGACTCACACCACACTGAGCGGTACTTTGCTTTGTTGTGCCTTATTTATTGTCGATTCCTGGTATGATGGCAACTGTGTTTGTTGTTTCCTGTGGAAAAGTCTAGTTGAAGTCACATTGTTTGTTGCCAAGCAGCATTTAATATTCATTGGTTCTGGATGCCATTACATTTTCGCTTGGTGAAAAAATTCCTTACCACAGCGAACCACAAGCTCAAAATAACTCAAATCAATGTAAAATGTAGTGCATTCGCATGCAGTCTAGCAAAGACCAAGATATTTAAAATCATTCAAATGAATTTACTACACGCTAAAAAGTGATCAATATTCAAGGACGGCTCGTGGAGGAAATATCGATCGGATTGACTAATTATTAAAAAATGAACAGAGCATATAAACTATTGGGAGAATCGATTTGACAGATCAAGAGATTGTGGCTTTATATATCAGGTTTATATGGTAACAATGTTGTTTTTAACTTTGTTGTGTCCAAGTACGTAAAAGTAGTGAAATGAAGTGTCAGTTTTTAAGTTTAAAGGTAGTGAAATGATCTTCATTTTCGGATCAACTGTATTTTCTCACGAAAGTGACTTTTTGTAAAAGGCCGGAAATTTTCATCTGTTCGAGATTTTCATCCTTCACCCCCGACTTATTCGAACATACACACCTGAGATTTTGTAATAAACATAACGCTGACACATGTACAGATAAGTCATTCTGAGGGCACACGTGCAACCTCTGAATGAGCGGGAAGAATCTAGAAACGATTCTTCCCCTGTTTTTCCCCTCAACACTTTTGTATAAAAACAGACCACCAGGTCCGCCAGCCAATCAGTTGGTGCTGGTCATTCTTGGTGTCTGGACGTTCACTCATTAAAGTCTATTGCCTTGTTACTTTGGTCATTTTCTTTGGTCCCTCGAGTCTGGCCTTTTACATTTGGTTGGAATTTCTCGTGGTCGAGAAATTTCTCCTCATCAGTGAGACTTCATCATCTCACTGACTGAGAAGTCTTTCTCTCCTCCTCACCTGCTACATCATCCCCGTACCTCTGCTGCTCACCCCGAGATTAAATTCTCATAAGTGGGAAATTCGCCCCGTATCGAATTTCCCCACTTCAAGGGGTTTTCCACCACTCGCGAAAGCCAATTTCGTGACAATCTTGAATGTACCATCGATTAAGTATCAACGTTGGGTGTAAGTCTTATTCTTCACTTAGTAGTGAAATCTACTTCGATACCAAGTCAACTCACAAATCATCTCAGCTCTCCATTAAATTTCCATTTGATTTGTGAGTTAACTCGGTAAGTAGATTTGACTGATCGGGTTGACGTTATAGACGAGACCATTTAGAACAACAAATTTGTAGAAAGTTGCCACAATCAGGCATTTGTTCTTCACTTGTGGATTCATTGTGAATCTATCAAAAATGACTGACTGAAATAGTCAAGCATTAAATTGGACGTATTTTGAAAGGCCTTTGTAAGAGTGAGACTCATACCACACTGAGCGGTACTTTGCTTTGTTATGCTTTATTTGATGTCAATTTTCGGCACGATGGCAACTGTGTTTGTTGTTTACTTTGAAATAAAGTGCGATCAATCAACATACCCCATCAGATTTTTATCAAGTTTTTACAAACTTTTAACAACTTTTGTTCAAATCGTAAATTATTAAATTTCAGAGTTAGCATGAAAATCGAAACAACTGATTTCATCAATACTTCACGCAACAGCCATCGAAGCAGACAATGCAAGGACAGAAGTAGCAGCTGCGAATCAGGGTTGTGTTGAACGTAGCTTGCCTTAAATGAGATTGACCATACTCGATCCTGCATTCGCTTTCATCATTTATCATGAAATTAACAAAATTTCACCACATTTTAAAAAATACCACATACCGACATTGATGGGCAAACTCAGTAATCCTTCATCAAATGAATTATTGATTGATCAATCTCAATGTTCATCTACTAATCAGTTAACTTTGCTACATTTGAATGAAAGTAATCTTACACAAGTTGTTACATTTGTGCTTGAATGGTTTCAACCATCGGGTGACAATCGATTGATGTTCTAGAACAAACTGAATCGAATGAAAATTTCTTCAATTTCGCTCTACTTGAATTAGATTGAAAATACTTTTAATAATTAACAGAAATCATTCACATCCGTTTCTCCAACCCCTATAAGGTACTCTTAATCGTTTGTCATCTGAGAATACTATGATTGACCCCCTTCATTGTCCTTCAACTCGATCATCTCGACTGATGTCTTTGACTGACTTAGCAAAGAAAATGGTCACCAGCGGGAAAACAAAATTCATTGACTTGATAATGCCTAAATTCAAGTTCAACAAAAAATTTCAAATCAAAGAAACTTTGAAAAAACTAGGAAAAGATGAGATCTTCAAGACTTCATCGGCAAATCTAGAACGCATCTCGAAACAACAGAAATCTATCTCATCAATACTTCATGCAACAGTCAGTGAAGTAGACAAGGAAGGAACCAAAGCAGCAGCTGCAACTGTAGTGATTTTTGAATCGGCATAGAGCAGAGAATTTATATTTCTCGATCGTCTATTTGCCTTTATCATATACGACAAATATCACAACATACCGATATTCATGGGCAAACTTGGCAATCCTTCATCAAATGAAGAATGATCGATTCCTCGACCTTGTTCTTATTCTTAGCCGATAACACTATACATTGGAATATAATGAATCTTCGACAAATGTTAGTATAATCAATTATCAGGTGATCATCGAAGTTCTAGGATAAATCTAATCGAATTCTAATTTCTCGAATTCATTCCACCTGAATTTAATTGAAAATACTTTAATAAGGGAGGAAAATCGTTGAAATTCGTTTTCTTAACATTTTTTAAGCAACTTTCAATGCATTGTAATCTTAGAATACGATGATCAAACTGATTAATTCGATATTTGCGTCATGATGTAAGTCAATTAGTATGTGAATCTGCTTGAATCATTCATTTTCTTTTGAATCTTCGACATTTACAACCAAGGTAAACAAAAAGATGGACTTAATTCAAGCCTCAGCAACTGTATTTTCAGATGATCTTTTCAAAATACATATAACCCTTGATCATACTAGAAATGTTCTGCTGTCACCATCAAGTTTGATAACAGTTCTTTCCATCCTTTTGGCTGGAATACGAAGTCGATCAAATTACGAAATAACTTAAGCACTGAAGTTGCCGATAAATTTGGGAAAAGATGAATTGAGTTATTTTCATCAACTGTTGATGATGGATTACTTGAAACGATCAAACAAAGGATCTCGATTGTATCTCAGTAATTAGTTTCTCATCAATGATGACTTCATCAAATATGATTCAATGCTTCCAGAGTTTGTCTCTCAAATGAAGAAAAAGTATTTTTCTCATTTACTATCAGTTGATTTTATGAATGGTTATAAAATCGTTGATTTAATTGAAAATTATGCCAGTATGAGTACAAACAATGTGATTAACAAACTGATGGCTTATCCAACATCGGACATATATCGGACATAAATATAGTTGACTGTATTGAAAAACTCATGAGATACAGAGAAGATTCGTATAAATTCGTTCATGCCACCATTTCAATTTGATAATGTAGTTGAAGTTAACCTGAGGTCGTGACTTGAAGCATACTTCTATTTGACATGCTTTTCTAATTGCTCAAGTTGCGAATTGAATTGATCTTATCGGTGGGCGATGTAGATGTAGCGGATGTAAATGTTTCATTTGTTTCACAATGCTCCAATGTACGAGTTCTTTTGACCGTGTGCTTTGCTGTGGTACGAAAGTTTTGTTCATCAAGCAAGAATGGAATACCATGAAGAACCGATGAATATTTGATTCTACTCGAAGACTTAAGAATGTGACTCCAACTTGGCTATTTCAAAGTGAAAAACTAAAAATGAAATACGGCTGAATTGAGAATAAAGTTCATTTTTCTACCTTTACAAACTAAGACACAAGTTAACAACAACATCGTTACCATACCAACCTGATGTCTTGAGCGCCAATTTCTTGGTCTGTCAAATCGATTAGCCTAATGGTTCTCATACTCTTTTCATTTTTTAATAATCAGTCTATCGATATTTTCTGCACATGCCGTCCTTGAATATTGATTGAGCATGTAATGAGTTGAGTGTCATTCAAATGATCCTGAATATCAAGGTCTTCGCTCGACTGCATATGAATGATCAATTTTGGATCGATTTGAGTTTTTTGTGAGTTCTCGGTTCCCTGTGGTAAGAAATTTCATTTTCACTTGATGAAAATGAAACACCATCTAGAACCAATGAATATTTAATGCTGCTTGGCAACAAACAATGTGACTTCAACTAGACTTTTCCACAGGAAACAACAAACACAGTTGCCATCATACCAGGAATCGACAATAAATAAGGCACAACAAAGCAAAGTACCGCTCAGTGTGGTGTGAGTCTCTCTCTTGAAAACACCTTCAAAAATACCTCGAACTGAATACTTAATTGTTTCAGTCATTTTTGCTCGATTCACCATGAATCAACAATTGAAGAACAAATGACTGATTGTGGCATCATTCTTCTCCAAATTTTTTGTTCTTGCTGGTCTCGTGTTTAATGTCAACCCGATCAGTCAAATCTACTCCAAATATCAAGCCAATCACATCTTGAATAAAACTTTTGTCAGTGAAAGAGCTGGGTTTTTGCAAAATTATATTCTAAAGATAAGTTTTTTCGCGATGATCTCACAGTAAATGAGATCTTAAAACATAGACCGAATTAAGCTGAATTCATAAAATTTTTTAGATTTCGTGACGTCGAGAAATTGAAAATGGTAGGTGCTAACACACCTGAAAAATTCATCCAGTATTATCAAGTTAAAAAGTACGTTTACTCCATTTACATCTGTTATCATTTTTCTTCAAAAGAAATGTCAAAAGAAACGATCAACGATCATATTCATCGTTGCAGTTAATCGATTGAGTCCTAGATTTAATTCATCATTTTCGGTCGTTTCGCCCTGAGCATACCAAGCAAGGATCCGACTGCCGAGATCAGCATGTCGAAGTATCTCCTAGTCGAAAAAAAGTCCTTTGCCTTAACTCCCGTTTTCATCACAACAAAATTATTACCGCACCCATATCCAACCGAATGCATCGATTTTATGAAATTTGATTCGAACAGAAAATTGCTACTCGAGCAGTAGAATATCTAAATCCTTCAAAAAACTTGAAAATTCACAATATTCAACATTATATAGTGAAAATAAATGTAATGGAAACATTACGATTGTCTTCAATTTCGATTTGGACAACCAAACGATTGTTGATAAAATGAGACAACTCGAAAGGATTCGTATGAAATTTTGTGAAGAAAGATCGTATCGAAGAAAAATTATTCGAATCGAGTTGTTTGAATTAGAAGCTTCTCCTTTGTGGCAGATGATAACAGTGCATATACCAGATGATCCAAATGTGACAATCAAAACAACCCCCCAAATTACGTTCATCAAGTATTGTATTCTTTTCTTGCCTGCCATCTCAACTTGGACATCATTCTATGTCCTTTCATATGATCCAATTAAGTTTATGGAAAAAGCGGTTCGAACAAGACAAAAAGTTCATTGTGACTGCATGCGCCAACTTATCCATTTGAAAAGACGGTTGAGGTCACAGGACATAGTAATATGATGGAAAACAAATGAATCATTTCATTAGATGATCAACAAGTGAAATTGTTGCGCTTTTTCTTGTTCATCATCAAAATGCACATGCTGTTCTTGAATAAAGTTTATTGTTGATCGTGTAATAAATTAATTGTCATCAAACTAATTCTTAGTATCGAAGTGTGACTGGATCAATTTTCACTTGCGCATCGATCGGTAACGACCAGATTGCAAAAAAGAGTTGGCAAAAAATGTCGATGCATATTAAATGCTGTTTGGCACGCGACTATGTGACTTCGACCAGACTGCTTCATAGCGAACAAAAAACACAGTTTCTATCCTACAAAAAATCGACAATGAATAAGTGACAACAAAGTCAGTGTGTGGTGAGTCTTATTCTTTCCTTCATACCACAAATTCCGGGCAATATCCAGCCAATCAATCAAATTCAACCTTCAATCATTCAGCCATCAGTTATCTAACCAATTCAGCCTTATCAACCAATCCAACCTATTCAACCTATCCAATCAATTCAATCATCGATAATTCACCATAAATCCTCTCGATCATCATCAGGATCAGTATCATTTTCAGCATCAGTATCATAGTCAGCATAATCATCATCAAGCCCAGATGACCTTTTTCCTTCGCCTCTTTGAACTGTTCTTCTAATTGATCAAGTGGTATTGGCCAAAGTGTTAATTTGAAATGTCTGCATTATGACTACTTTGTTTTAATGTTCATTAATTTCTTTTATTTTTGTTACTGTAGATGGTGCTAGTTCATTACACTTCCATCCAATGATTTACCTGTAGTTGAATGAATCTTTCATAATGCACTCATCAGAAACTGACGTTTGAGAGATGTCATTGTATAGCCATCTTAAGCTTATGATGCGGCAAACAGCATTCCATTTCTTCACTAGTCTTCAAATGTTACACAATCTATAATTTCAAGATCAAAGAACGTATTCAGAAGTTCCTTACTGACTATTCCTACTTAACCAGAATTTGCATTCTGCGCTAATGATTGTGGTAGATACTTCAATGGATGTGAGTTGGTTGAAGGAAACAATCAAACTCGCAAAGTTATTACATAAGACAAGATCAGAATAAAGAAATATAACAATATTAAAGTGTGGTTTTATTCAAGTGAGAATTGCATCCTACAGTAGCTGTGGCATATGACATTATTTGCTGGAAAAGTCCAAATGCTGGTGATACAGTCGTGTGTGTGGATGTGTGGATGTTGAATTAGGATGTGGCTTGATCTGCTTCAAGACCAGGTTTTCATCAAAACATTCAATTTGGCGCTAGCATTTGGACTGTTTCAGCAGAAAAGTGATATTCTGCACCATAATTAATTTGTCGATGCTTGAGGATTTGTAAATGCCAGGTTTGAGGAGATAATAGAGTTAACCTCGTCACTAATTACAGAGAGGAGCGTAGAGATTGCTTGAATGATGCTTAATCCAGACCAAAGGCATCTTTTCGAAGAACGTCTACACCATGAATCTTCTTGATCATCATCAGCATCATCATCTTCTTCAGCATCACTATCATCAAGCCCAGATGTCCTTTTTAAATTTGATTTCCCACCGTTATCGGTTATAACTGTTGGATTTACGTAATCCTTCAACTGATTGCTGAGACTGACGTCTTGATTGCGTGAAGGCTTCGCGAAGAAAAATGAAAATACAACGAATATGAATAGCAAATTTATGATAAGTTTATTCATTTTCTGTTCGATGAATTTATCAAAGTTGATTTAATTGAAGTCTGAATGTATCTGTCAAATCGTCAACGAGCGATCCTTTTAAATGTCACGCATTTGTTTCCAGAATGTTGTGTAACCCAGCGTTATCTTCTTACATAAGCAAATTCTTCTACTGTGAGTCTTGAGTAGATGTGAATGTTTCATTTGTTTGGCAATGATACAATGTATGAGTTCTTTTGACCTTGTGATTTGCTGTGTTACGAAAGTTTTAGTCTTTTAAGCGAGAATGAAATGCCATTGAGAACCGGCTTCAACTCGGCTATTTCAGAATGAAAAACAAAGAATGGAATACAGCTGAAATGAAAAAAGTTCATTTCACTACCTTTACTAACTCAGACACAAGTTAACAACAACATTGTTACCATATCAACCTCATGTCAAAAGCCACGATCATTTGATCTGTCGAATTGACTCGCCGAATAGTTTTTACACTTTGTTTTTTAACAATCAGTCTATCCAATCGATATTTTCTGCACATGTTGTCCTTGAGTATTGATTACTGCTGAGCGTGCAATGAATTCATTTAAATGATCAAATGAATATCAAGGTTTTTGCTAGACTGCATGCGAATGGTCAATTTTACCTTGATTTGAATTTTTTTGAGCTTGTGGTTCGCTGTGGTATCAAGTTTTTTTCATCAAGTCAAAATGAAATGGCATCAAGAAGCAATTAATATCAAATACTGCTTGGCAACTGAAGATGTGGTTTGAACCGAATTATTTCAAAGGAAACAACAAACAGTTGTCATCATACCGAAAATTGACAATAAATAAGGCACAACAAACCAAAGTACAGCTCAGTGTGCTGTGAGTCTTACTCTTGCGAACACCTTTCAAAATACGCCCAATTGAATGGTCAACTGAGACACCTGGAAAATTCTTGGAGTATTATCCGTCGTATTAACTTGATAATACTCGATCAATTTTTCAGGTGTGTCAGCACCTACCATTTTCAATGTAATGACGTCAAGAAATCTCATCTACTGTGAGATATTTGAAGTAGATATGCCTGATCAGGTTGAGATTATACACGAGACCAAATAGAACAACACATTTGAAGACAAATGACGCGACGATCAAGCACTTGTTCTCGAATTGTTGATTCATGGTGAATCGAGCAAAATGACTGACTGAAACAGTTAAGTATTCAATTGGACGTATTTTGAAAGGTGTTTGCAAGAGAAAAACTCACCACACCGAGCGGTACTTTGGTTTGTTGTGCCTTATTGGCGATTTTCGGTATGATGGCGAGATGTTTTTGTTTCCTATGAAGCAGTCTAGTCGAAGTCACATAGTCAGTTGCCAAGCAGAATTTAATATTAATCAGTTCTTAATGGTATTTACCTTTAGCCTGATGAAAAAAATTTCTCACCACAGCAAAGCACTCGAAAAAAACTCAAATCGAGGTAAATTTGATCATACCAATGCACTCGAGCGGAGATCTTGATATCCTGAATCATTCAGATGACACTGAATTCATCACATGCTCAAGTAAAAAATATCCATGGACGGCAGTTGCACAAAATATCGATCGGATAGACTGATTATCAAAAAATTAACAGTGTGGAAAATCATCTCATGCCTGCAATGAGTAAAGAACATCGAGGCCCATATTTCTCACATGTGCACGCAAATTGCAATCGACAAAAAATGACTGACCTGAACAGTTATGCATTCAATTTGATGTAGTTGAAAACTTGCAATACTTGACGTCATGTGAATGGACATGTAAATGACGGACATTTAATTTGATTTATAAAATGACAAATTCAAAGAAATGTTTTTGCACGAATGAGACTCATCAAACACTGACTTTTGTGTTACAAATATCAGTAAACATTCTTCCTGTCTTATTCTTTAAACACAGACACATATTCTTTTCTTTTATATTCAATACACTTTAAATTTCAATTCCAACCCTTTGAACACCATTTTCTCTCATTGTTCTTTTAATTTATTTTAATTTTTTCACAATCAACTCCAAAACAATTAAATTGAAATTTCTTCAATAATTTCTCTTCTCATTTATTTTTAAAAACAAGCAAAAACAAATTAAAAAATTTGAATCTTTTCAACAATCCACATCCTTCACACGAATTCTTTTACCTATTTTTTCATAATTTTTAAATAAACCTTTTTCATTCGATTTTTTTTCTCTCTCTATTTTCTCCCTATTTTTTTTATTATTCTTTAAATAACACTACCCTTATTTCCACTCAATATTTTTTTGTCAATACAAATCAATGCAAGTTTTTAATATAAATCATGAAACATGGAAACAGTTTATGAAATTCTAATTAAGAAAATTGGAAATCCACCATGTTTCACATTTGGACTTGCTCGGCTTAGTCGCCGCAATCAACATCCAATTGATGTATCCATCGCACAACAATGCATTGCGACAAACCACTCTTTTCTCCTGCAAAATGCGGATCTAATGCACAAATTGAATTACGCAAAGAGTCAACTCACCTACACCATTACATTATCAGGTCAACAAAGAGAACACTTTGAATCATTATTACCTGCTATCTCTGATACACAAACGAGAAGTGGACTTGTAAACAGCAACACTGACTCAAACTCCCAATCAGGTGAAGATGATGATGAACAAGATACAACAGTCGTCCAAGGTGACACAACAAATAATGACTTGAATATGATCATGAACTTGACAATAACAATGCACAAAATCAACAAGCATCAGCAACCAACAACAATGATATCCTTACATCTTTATTTGCTGAAAACAGACAATTATTGATGCAATTGTTCAAATCAATCCAAGAATCAACCTAAAAGAATAACAGAGTAATTCGTTTTAATCCAAATAGTGTTCATAAATATGACCCAAATGTGGATGACGCTTATGGTTTCATACGCTACTTTGAAACATATCGCACAAGTTGCCAGTGGACAACTGATATTCAGAAGATTGATCATCTTCGTCATTTCTTCAAATCAGGCAGCTCACAAATGATTTGGTTAGATAACTTACAAAAAAGTGAGCCAACATCACCATGGTCATTTTATAAATTAAATTTCCTTGAAATTTTTGCCACTCAATGTGGTTACAAATTATTCAGAGATCTTTGGAAAATGAAATCGAATTTTCTGGGAATTCAGTCGATGAATTCAATCAATTTTGCTTTACACAAGACAATAAATTGCTCCTGCTTTCTCTTCATTCGAACAAGGTCGAATCAATGCAAGAATTAATGCTTTGCCTCGCATTCTACAAGATAAGTTGACTGCAAGAAAATTCGATTCACTTGCTGAACTTGATCGTGAAATTAGAGGATGGGATCTAAGTACGCTCATCAACAAATCGAAGCACGAAAATAATAATCGTCCGAATTTTCAAGCTAATCTTGCTAATAATAAAACACATCGGCCGACATTCCAACCACGACCATGTGTTTCCAAAAATAACAACAACAATCGACCTGCCCCGTCATGGCATCCTCGACCAAACAACTTTAACAACAATAGCAACAACAACAATCATCGTCAATTTGATAATTCAACTGGCAATGCACCACAAACTAATTGGAGGCAAACTACCCCAAAACAATATACACCATGGTCAAATAACAGACCAACAAATTGACGAGTTGCCTCTATCCAACAGCAGTCATTCCGACCACAATATGAATCACAAGCGCAGCAACAACCTTATCAGCAACAATCTACCTCTACAAGTGCATCAACTCGATCTACCAATGAAATCAAGTGTTACAACATCCGAGAGGATGATTCAGTTCTACTTGTTTGGATGCATGTGAATGAAGAGTCGCTTTTAGTTCAGCTTGACTCAGGTTCATAAATTAACATAATTAGGTCTGATGTCGTTGAAAAATTTAAAATTCAACCTAAAACAACACGACATTATCGTGAAAGGATTCAATCATGCTTCATAACTTAACAAAGTTGCTCACTTCACGCTACGAAATGGTAATCGAGCCATTCCAACATATGCTTTTGTAGCTGATTTCATTAAACACAATATATCATTGGACAAGACACCTTACTCACATTCAATTTCGATGTCGTTGGACAAATGAACTGGTATAAGACTCATGGATACGAAACCTCGAGCATTGAATGAACAGGTTCAAATGCCTTTTATTCTATTGAAGATGTTAAAAAGTACTTCCCAAAAGTACTCGTTGAGAACAAAAACCCAACCATCACAGTTGACTTCAAACTAAAAGACAATCATTCAATCGTCACAAGGCGACCATACCGACTTTCGACTGAAAAAGAAAATTGGGCCAAACATGAAGTTGCCGAATTACTTAAGCGTCAAATCATCCGCCATTCAAACTCAGTCTTCGCAACTCCTTGTGTACTCCCACCGAAGGAGAACGGTAACTACCGACTATGTCAAGACTACCGATGGATCAATCAAGAAACTGATTTAGATCGTCATCCTTTTCCAATCATTGATGATCTAATTGCCGACTTGGGTGGGTGTAAATTTTTTTGAAAAATCGACTTATCTGACTCATTCTGGCAAATTGGCCTAACCGAAAATACGAAACAATTCACAGCTTTCGTATTATGCAACTTCACTGTTTGAAATTCTCCACATTGAGAGTCGTATTCAAAAGAGAATTTTCCTCCGTGGTAATTTAACCGCCGATGAGATCCTCAAACATACACCGAGTCAAGCTGAATTCATCGAGGGTTGTCGATTTCGTGAAGTGGAAACATTAAAAATGGTAGTTGGTGACAAACCTCAAAAATTTATGGAATATTATCATGTGAAAAAGCATGTCTACTCGTTTTACATATGTTATCATTTTTATCGAAAAGAAATGGTCAAGGAAACAATGAACGAGTATATCCATTCAATATCCGATGAATGTGTCGTCTCAATTTTTCGACGGAGATCAGGTCTGAATTCATCTATCGTAGGTCGTTTGGCTCTAAGCCTACAAAATGAGGATCCATCCGCCGAGATCAGCATGTCAGTGCAACGTCGAGTCAAGAGGAAGTCCTTTGGTTTAACTCCAATCTTCACTATCACCAAATTATTACCGCATCCTTACCCAACCAACTGCATCGATTTTAAACAAATGGGTTTTGACTCAAGTGGGTCAATCTTGATTTAAAATACTTGATGATAACTCTTTTCAGTCAAATTTAGATGGATTGGGATGTGTCAGCAAGCAATGGAGTCCCTGTTTCAGTTTTTCCCTGGTGACGATGATGTTAAGAAATCAAGGTAGTACATTTTTTTCATTTCTCTAGTAGTTATTTCGAGTCATAAATTTCCTCAACCCCATTTTAACAATTCACAAAGATTTGTTGCAGGCATTTTGAACCCTCAAATTCCCACCAGATTGAACAGTTAAAATATTGGTGTCAGGCCAACCCAAAAGGTGGAGCAGTTGTTTTTCACATCGACAAAAGTTTTCAACCGGATGTTTGATCATTCAATGATCCATCTCAAGTGGAAAAATATTCACTGCTGGTAAATTAATTCGATAAATGTTAGAGTTACAAATGAATTACATATGTAGGTCACTTGAAAGAACAATCACTCGTGGCAAACCGGAAAATTAGTCATTTGGATGATCATTTCATTCCATGAGGATGAGTCTTTCAAGTACACCATTGATGAAAAGTACTGAAGAACATTTGCCTGTTTTACTGACCGATAAAACATCCACTCAAGCTCTTGATAGTTGCTATTGTATCAAAAAGTGAAGTCATTTCTTTTCACTTTGATCAGTCTTATTTTGTTCATCCTTTTTCGTCGGAGTTAACCAATGAAAATTCACTTAGTTGAATCTTTCATCTGGTCTATTTTCTCTTTCTTTCACTTATTCAATAGATTCAAATACTTCTGGTTATTCATGCAGTGACTGATTAATTCATCACATCTCACTCATTCTTAACATTTTTCCTTCATGATTAACGAGCAATTTGTTCTCATTAACCTTTTTTCCAACTTTTAAAATTTAACTTGATTGTTCATTCAAGTTAACTTTAATTACTTTGTACAGAGAGAGAAGAAATAAAAAAATAAAATGTTTTTCATACTTTCATTTACAATCAAGTGAATTTTCCTCATCATTTATTTTATCTTCACTTAAACAGTTGGTTAATTTCTTTTATCCGAATGGACAGTTGGTTAATTTGGTCATCAAAGTGTCTGGGGAAAAGAAAAAGCAATCATACTAGCAATGCCACTACTTGTACCACTATCACCAGTAACATGATGGACACGGTAGGTTGATGATGGATGACTATGGTCAGTACAACTGACCAGTAGTAAATATCGTTTCGGTAATATCGATGTCACAATCAAACTTTCTTTCACTGGTTATTTGTCTCAACTACTTGATTTGTTCAGATGAAAAGGAAGAAAAGAAAAATTCAAACAAAATAACCAACATGACGATTGTAATGTTTTTCTCTGTGTTTACTTTTCGTGATGATGAAGATGATGATGTTCAATCATCTTGACCAAGTAGTTTGTTTTTCTTTGTACAATTGTTGTTTTTTTTTTGATGATATTTTTTTTCTTTTTCTTTCTTCCTTCCAATCCAACCTTTTGATGACAAAGATTTTCCTTTGTCAAAGTGTGTAATGTCCATTGTCAAAGGGAACAAAAAATTCAACCGTAGATATCATATCGGTATGGTGTTCAATTGTACCATGAAAATGTACTGAATTTACTCAACCATGTGGAAAAAAGGAAGGAAAAAAAAGTATAACCGAACAACAATTGCTTTACTTGTCCACTTGAACCATCGGTCAAGTCAAGGCAATTTATTTCAACTACAAGGTGGATGACAATGAAGACACAGCAACAGCAAGAACAATTTCATGTGAAACGACAAAAAAACAGGAGAAAAACTTTCAAATGATCCATTGACCAGTGGTCAATATGATTTCAACTTCTTCTCCTTTCTTTATGTTATCATGGTAACACTTTTCCTGATCATCATCATTATCATCATCAGTAAGTAATGTGATTAAAATGTCAACCTTGACTCATCCAATTAGTGCTGAGGAAGGGAAAAAAAGTAAAGTGAATCATTGATTCACAATGTGACATCATGTGTCAAGTGAAGTATTTAATGAGCATGTTAAAGTATTTTATTAATTGTGTACTTTGTGTACCCTTGTGACATAAGTTTAGGTAGTTATAGTACTTTGTATGTGTATAACTTTTATCACCCAGAGAAAGTGAAGAAAGAAAAATGATGACACCATTGATCAGATTCACATGAATTGTTAAATAATTCAAAATGGCAGAACAGTTCAAGGATGAAAAATGTCACGTCGACAGCTGTTGAGTTGTTCTTTTTATTCTTTGTATATTTCAGCTGATAAGGAAAGTTATATCATTTGTCGATCTCTCTGTCCAGTCATTACGATGAACAAACCATTTTGACCTGACACAAGAAGAATATTTTACCCATCATCATCATCATCATCATCATCCTTCTTATACCGAGTTATTTGCATCTTCACCACCCTGATTGATGGTAAATTTGCCTTCTCTCTTTTTGAATCATGACAACATTACTCACTTTTGCAAAAAAAACAATCTTCAAGGTACAGAAAAAAAATATATATAAAATCTTTCCTTCCTTTTTTCTTCTTCTTCTTTTTCACCCTTCGTTGCTTTAAACTTTTTCAAGTCATTTGAATTTGTTCCATGGCAAAAAAGACATGTGTCATGTTTTAGCAATATAAACAACAACCACATCGACATCAACATCACCAACAAGAACAACAGTTGCTTATGTTAAATTACATCTCAATTTTTCTTTCCTCCTTTACAACACTTACAGTTTACTTATTGTATTCAGTTCATTGTGTTGCTATTTGATGTCTTGCTGTTTTCACCATCATCATCATCATCATCATCATCATCATCATAATCATAATCATCCGTACAAGTTATATGTGTACTTTCATCCTACTCACCAATTGACCATAATACAGATGATTTAGGTAATATTGTTGTTGTCATCTTCAAACAATTCTTTTCCATCCTCCACGCAAATGAAATGTCAAATTGAGGAGACAATTTATTTTACTTGCTTGAAAAAGTATGTTTACATGAATTTCTTGTTTGTCCATTTGTTTGACTATTTGATTATCATTATCGTCAATATCAAAGATTATCTCAGGTCAAAGAACTAAATTCATTTACAACTGTTCTATCAATGATATAATCTATCAATGAAGTAACATTTTACTACTTGTTCTTTCCTTTTTCTCTCTTTACTTTATGTGAAAAGCAGATTTTTTCATCCTGATTGACAGTGTGAAAATGATGAAACATGTTAATGTTTGTTTACTTATCATTTCCATGGAAAATATTCTAACCATGTAGGATCAATAATATAATAGGTATAATCTTTAATTTAACATGATGTTAAGAATGGAAATATCAGTTCAATCGAAGACAGTAAATACTTCATAATATGAGGATAGATTCTATTTGTCTATTTGTTTGTTTGTTGATGTTGATTTTACTGACATAAACTAATCAGATGTTGAAAATGATGAAGATACTTGTCTTTTCTTTTGAATTGTTGTGTAATGATTTAGACCACCCAAGGAATCGACAACAAGAACGAGAACAAGAACAATGATCAGTTTGCATTCTTTCATATAATTTTGCTGGTACAATTTATCTTAACCTCAAATAGCTGCTTACAAACTAAAACAACTTTTTCTTTTACACAACAGTTGTACAGTTGTTTTCTTATTGTTATTGTTGTGGTTTAACTTTACAAGTTCATCTACCTTGATTATTCAATTGACCATGATACTTAACCGGTGAAGGAAAAAGTTACACGGGAACTTTTTACATTTTCATTCACTGTATTTGGTCAATTGAGTTGATTTTATGTAACATGTTACATGTAAGTTGCACCTTTAAGTTGTTACATTTTATTCTTCACAAGTGTGTTCTTCATCATCTTTGGTCAACGACAGCTGCACCTTTATTTTCTTCTTCACCAAAGATGATCATTTGAATGGAAATGAAAATGAATCAATCTTCTTCTTTCAACCAATGACACGTTAATAACTTGTACAAAATTTATTTCCATGTGTCAAGTTGATGGAAAAAAATCAATTTTAACTTAAATCATTTCAGTGGTTATTTCATCATCATCAATCGATTAGCTTTACAATGACAAGTGTTTCATGAATGAATCAATTGACAATTTAATTTAAATTCATCAAACTTGTCAAATGATTCATTCATATTTGTTATTTCATTATCATGTGAAGATTATTTTTTAATCAAAATGAAACATTTATCATAAACCTGTTGACAAAAAATGAAGGTAATTTATTGATGAAATAAATGACGTCATGTTTTATTGGATGACGAAGAATGATTACTTTTACTTTATTACAATCATTGTCATTAATAAAGTAGCAAACATACATATGTTATTGTCTTTCTTTGTTCTCGAGAATTTACAATTATTTGTTGTCAAGGAGATGTTTTTGTTGACGAACAAATTGACATTTCTTTCTTCTGATAAAAAGAGGAAATCTTTTTTTCCCTTTTATAACATTTCATTGATACACCAATGTTTGACTTTTTTTTCTGTGGAAAGTCATCAAGTAAGTTGTCTGTTGAATGTTAAATGTTCAGTGTTGTTGTTTCCATGAGTTGACAAGTTTAACAAGTTTAACGACGATGATGAAGAAGATCATCTTATCAATTCGAATGAAATACTTCTAAATTTTTTAACCTTTGATTCATAACAACAACATTTAAACATCAGTAGCAGACAACAGCAACAACAACAACAATTTAACCTGAGTGATTAAATTAATTGACCAATTGATTGGTTACAATTAGATTCAAATTAATTGACATTTTGACTTGTGAAGAAAGGAAAAAATGTATAGTTGATTATTTTGTTGAGAGAAGCTATTGCCCAAGTGAATGACATGAACAAGTTGAATGAATGAATGAATGATTCACTTTCATCGTTGAATTAATTCAATTGGGATGATTAAATTAAAGGAAAGTCTTTCAATTGATCCAACAGTAAGCTGATCAAAGTTCATACGCAAGTAAAAGAAGAAGAAGAAGAGAGTTAAATAAAAGTTCACATTTTATTGTACCAAAGAAAGAAGTAAAAAAGGTCATGTTGGAAATGCTCTTATATCATCACTGAGTATGATGATGGTTCTTTCAGTCATCATGATCGGATCTAAAGGAAAGCCGGAAGAAGAACTGACAAAGAGACTCAAATTACCAGCCGACATCAAAGAAGAAAAAATCAATAACTTCTTCGGTCAATTGATAAATGACGATGATGATCGATCAAGTGACAAAGTACGATTGATTCCTAATAACCTTGGTCGACAGTCTTCTCACAAGTTTAACAAATGACTTCAATCCAGATTCAGGAGAAGTCAAATTTTTCCAGTTGAGGAAAACAAAGTACAACACTCAATTTGATAAAATTAATTTCAATAAGGATGATGACCTAGTGGTTGATTTAGCAAATAGATGGGTTAGCAATAATACCCATGATCTAATTCCCAAAATAATCGACAACCCATCAGACAAGAACAGTTTGTTATCACTACTCGACACTCTCTACTTTGAAGAAAAATGGAACTATGGAATTTTAGATGAAGGAGAAGGAGAATTCCATGCTGACGGAAATGTGATCAGAAAGATATTTCTTTCATGCTATCATCAAGTGATAACATCTCGAATACTGTTGTATCCTTGAATGGATCTAACAAACAGATCACTTTGCTCCAAATTGATTACAAGATCAACTTCAGCATGGTTATCGTGTATCCACCTCCTTCAATGTCCATCAACTCGATCATCTCGAATATGTCCTTGGCTGGTATTGCCAGGGAAATAGTCACCAATAGGAAAAAAGGCACGCTGAACTGGGAATGCCCAAATTCAAGTTCAACAAAAAAAGTTGAAACCAAAGAGACTTTGGAAAAAACTAGGAATAGCTGAAATCTTTACAGCTTCACCGGCAAATCCGGAACGAATATCGGAACAACCTAAATCGATTTCATCAATAATTCATGCAACAGCCATTGAGGTAGACAATGCAGGAATCAAAGCAGCGGCTGCGACTCAGGTCAGGGCAAAACTAGAACATCTTCTGCAAGTTTGATTTGGAACTCGACTTTTTCGTCGATCTGGAGTACTTTTGGGTTCTTTCTTGAAGTACTCATCTCTCAAACTAATTGGATCTAATGAGATGATTGCCAAAGATGTTCAGAGTGAAATGGTTGACATGAACAAGATCGCGTAACAGTTTTGATGCAATCGTCCATAACATATTCTCTACTTGTGGACACATGATGTGATCCAATCGAAGTGACTGACTGATCCAGCTACAGAATGTATGCAGTTAAAGTATGTAGAGAGGTTTGAAAAATTGTTATTCTTGACAAGTAGTTTAATTTGAAAAACTTATAAATCATAGACGAGGTTACTGTCAGGTATTTTTTGTTTACATTCTGTTCGAGTGAAATAATGTGTTTTTCATTTCAGAGTCAATAGCGAAATGAAACAAATCAATATTTGGAAGGAAATGAAACCAGCTGGAGAAAGTCACATCATGCAGAATGCTCCTTCAAAGTGAAGGAAACTTGACAACATCAATTTATTCTTCTGTTCACATGTTGAGAAGACAATTTATCGGATGAAATTGATTATTCAAATAACTTCAGAGGAGGTGAATAAAATTCACTGAATCAATCATACTGATAGAATGTAAGTTCTAGGTGAGAAACTGAAATCAACCCTCAAAACAGCAATGATGTACATGTATGATGATGTAATATTTCTTCTTAGACACATCGATGTCTTTTCTGAGTTGATGGAAAATCGACATCTTTCAATGCCACGTCGATTGACAAGTTCTCAGTCGTCTTTCCGCTCTCAACCTCATTTATTAATTCAATGAATTAAAATTTGAAGCAATAATTCTTCTTGTCAGTCAGTTTTAGGATGTTGCAAGGATGAAGGTTCACATTTGCTAGCTGACACTGAAATTGTAACTAATCTTATCAATCTTTCTATCATCATATCCGAATGATCAATTTCTTAGAACTTTCATTTTTAATCCGTATTGTGATTCAGTATGTTTGTGACAAGCACTATTTTTTAAAGTCATCACCATGACAACAATTATCTGTTACACTAAAGCAGGTAAACAAAGAATTGCTAATGGTCAAGCTACTTCAACAAAGGATTATCCATTTTTCGTAGTTATTCAATCAGTGGCAAAAGAAAGAACATCATATTTCATAAAATCATGCGGTGGTACAATCATCGGCAAAAAATGGATCCTTTCATCTGCATATTGTGTAAGTGGTAGCATTAGTTTAATATTGTCATTTGGTTTTGACAAAATTGATCCAACTGGTGAATATGATAGCTTTAAAGTTATTCCTAAAAGTACAATAATTCATGGATTTTTCAATAAAACTGATCATGCACAAGTAAAACCTCATGATATTGCTTTAGTTGAATTATATGATGAACTTACTTGGTCAGATCGTGTCAAACCAATTGAACTTCCTGACGAAACAGTTACTTCAGATCCTGAACATGCAATTGCTATTGGAATTGGTGCAATTTTATATGGTGGTAAAAGAGATTCGATTTTAATCAATGAAGCACGAATTTGTCTTTTGATGCTTCATCACCAAAAACATCTTCCTCCATCAACAGAAGAATTTCGTTTCTTGTAATCCATCAATGAAGTAAGAGCCATCGAGTAAAAAGCGATCAACAAATTGATGTTAGTAATCATCAAAACATTGTATAAAAGTGAATTAGATGAAATAAATCTTTGAATTGAAAGAAAATCACCAGTAATAAATCTAAAAATTACAATAGCCATCTTTGGTTGACGAAAATATATTAAAAAAAAATCTATAAAAAAATGGTGAATATGATGGAATGAAAGTTGTAATTGATTCATGATAACTTGCTCTGTCCAATAGATCATACTTGATTGTTTGCATTAAATGATTAAAGTTTTTAAAGATTGGTCTCATGAAAAAAATATAACATGCAAATGGAATCAAATCAATGAGAGTGACAATGAAGGCTTTGAAAGATGTTATCCTGTCCACGTTGTTTATCTCTGAAATGATTGTCCACATGATCGTCAAGTTAAGAGCAATCAATTGCCAACTTTTGAGTTTTCTCATGAATAAAAGTCCATATTTTTTCTTCTTGTTCTTTAAATGACTCTTTCGTTGTTGATGATTTGGTATTTCGTTGATGTTGGTTGTAGTTTCATCTTCGTCATCCATGCTGACGTTTTGTTTTATGTCTTGCTGTCAAAAGATAACTGTTGTCTTTTCATGAGTCAACCAGAACGTTGTCATGATAACAAGACTCTTTTGTTGTATTGTCTTGACAACAGAACCTTTTTGTTCTCTTTCATGACTTGTTAATGACAAAATCGATGAACCTTTTGTTGTTTTGCTTAACACTTCATTCCACTTCGTCATTCTTCATCGATCACATGTCCATTAAGTGACAACCATTGTGTCCTCCTAATTTATTCTACTCAGTACTAATGGAACCACTTTTCTGGTTTCTCTGGTTCTATCAAATGGATGTCCGGAAAAGGATATTCATTTGGGCTGTAATTTTAAAGAATAAACTGAAAAAGATTTTTCAGTTGTTATTGTTTCCTTAATAGGTGAAAGTCTTACAAGTTATGAGATGATATGACCATTAATCGTGTGTCGTTTTACAAAAGTATTCTGATGTTGTTGTTAACAACAAACAGCATAACTTATCTACTTTAGAGCAAAAGCAATCCAGAACCTAACAGAACAATAGACGAAGTTGATTTATTTTTCACTGCTCTTTCCTTGAAATATATATTTTTGTCTCTTTGTTTGTCCTTATCGAATGTACAGTTCTTTGTCTTGATCAACTTTTTCATTTTCGTACAGAACAATCAAGTTATGAGGAGGAGAAACCAGATGACTCATCGTTGAACGAAATCAATTTGGATAAATAATTTAATTTTGAGATCGACGTTTGCTAAGTTCTGATTGTACTTGAATACACAATATACTCAGACTGAGATTCGAACTGATGAATGTGAAGATTAACGATTTTTTAATTTTCCAAATGGTCCAAACAGTAACTTTTCGTGTAAAGACTTGTTCAAGATTTTTCAGGTAAATCGAGTCTTTGGTCTTGAGAACATTCATTTCCAATCGACCTTTGACTTCACTGAACAACGAGTCAAATCGATCTTGTTGAAAACAGATATAAAGTAGTGAAAGAACGAAAATAGTAACCATCCAAATACAATTTTCGATGGCTGATGAAACCACATTATCAGCAAAGTCTTTTGTTGCCAAAGAACAAGTGTCACAGCGAAGGCAGCAACTAAAAGAATGTACATGAACCAAGTGAAAGGTAAGGGTGAAAAAATTGATTCGAACTTATCAGTGATTTTCTTCACTTTAACTAATTTATCTTTTGAAGCTTGACCGCCAAAAAAATCTTCTTCCATCGACAAGAGGAGTTTTTTTCTTGAAGGACATGAGCAAGTGAAATGTCACTAAGTACACACCGATTGACACAGCAAGGTAATCAAGCATCAACAATGCATGTATGAATGAAATTGATGTAATTAATTTTTGAATCCAAGGGAAATTGTTCAGAAATTGAAAAGATGTCGTGAAAATGTATGGTCGACGCATCGTATCGATGATGAATTTATAGATCAAGTGAACGAAAATGATTGATGCGAGAATACGACTAAAACGTACTGTTGACCTACGAGTTACTTCGATGTCGGAAATTTTAGATAATTCACCTTCAATTGTGTTGATGAAATTGCAAATGTCTTTGTTGAATGATCTGATGAAGAAATAAATATATACAATGAATGGAGTGATGAAGTAAACACTGTCAGTATTAGCATGCTTAGTTTTCTTAAAGAAGATGCTGTCATGTCAGGTGGTTCAATCGACTGAAGGACTGATGAAAACAATGTTGACGTAAGCGGCCGGTGAGTATGACTTGGACGAGTGCGTAAAGAGCTGATTTTCCGGCAAAGATACCAAAATTGCTGATTCATAGATGATGAACAGAGTCATTGACAAGAAGAAAATGAAAATGAGCCAAAATTTAGGTCTTCCTTCCAATGAAACACCAACAAATCGATATATTAGTTGGTAACTTGGACAGATCAGGTAAGTTCTTTTTTTGTTCTGTTCTGCGTTCGTTCTAGCTGAACCAACATCGATGTCGACTTTATGCTCCATGATGTCTAATGCAACTGTCGTCATTTCATACATTGAACTGAATGTCGTCTCATCGCAAAAGACCTTTGAATAAGTTACTTTGACAACCAAAACTATTTGTCATGGTTCAGGTCATCGTTGTCTAATTTTATCATACAAAATTTATTGTTTACATTATAGCTGAAAATATCACCGGCTATGTGAGGATACTGCTTTTCAGTGTGTTTTTCACACAATCACTCTGGTGTGACCACGACAAACAAAAGAACTAATGGACTCAAGAACAAGTACGGGTCAAGAACTTGTTCTATTACGTCAGAAGCGAGTGAGAGATAAACAGAACAACAAAATGAAGTTCTTAAATTTATTTGCTCTTTGTCCTTAGAAAATATTTGTCCTGATTGTATGCACAGCCCTTAATAGTGGGTGAGAATATTTTCCTTTGCCTTCTTGTTACGTTATTGTACAGAAGAATCATGTGCAATCAATGATTGGCGATCAATGATTGGGAATCATCAATGGAAGTCAGTTGAAATTCCCTCGTTTATTCAAACAGTAGTTGAGAATCACTATTTTTTAGAAGCATCAGATGCAAGAACCTTTTTCCTTTGAGCAATCATGTATGGATACAGATTAGAGAAGGCAATGAAAAAGACAGGCACCATGGCGTAAACAGCCCATTCAGGGTAAAAAGAAATGTTGACAATGTTGGGAAGGATGATGATGTAAGGGACATTTGAGTAGATGTTTATGCCGTAGTATGCATATCGTGTAGTCTCTGACATGGTCCAAGCAACCAATAACAATGGAAATCCAAGACTCAGTCTAGCATCTGGACAAAGAGTCAGTACCAGGAATAAATTGAGATAACGACCAAGCAGTTGAACAAAAGTTGGACCAATTGGTGATCGTACCAAACCAATCAAACTGTGTAATACTTTGAGTATTTGAAGGGCTTGAAATATTGATAACACTGGATTCAAGGCAAACCAGAGATTCTCGTCATGTCCATGTTTAACGATGTGCAGGACAAAAGTCACCAACACATACAACCACCTGTTTGAATGGAAAGAACAGTTGAAAATTTACACTGTCAGTATTAGCATGCTTAGTTTTCTTAAAGAAGATGCTGTCATGTCAGGTGGTTCAATCGACTGAAGGACTGATGAAAAAAATGTTGACGTAAGCGGCCGGTGAGTATGACTTGGACTTTAAATATTGTAGCTAGAAGCCGAAAGTTAAAAGTCGCAGGTGGCGACAGGTGCGGATTTGAAAATTTTTTATATTTTCATTCGTCTGCTTTTGAGTATTGGAAAGATCATTAATCATTCATCATTTATCATGAAATTAACAAATTTTCACCCATGAATGCATCTAAAGAAAATATCACTTTGCTAGAGATTGAATCAACTTCAGCATGATTATCGTGTATCCACCTCTTTCAATGTCCATCAACTCGATAATCTCGACGATGTCTTTACTGATATGGCCGAGAAGATGGTCACAAGCGGAATGAAAAAACACACTGATTTTATAATGCCTGAATTCAAGTTCAACAAAAAAGGACAAACTAAAGAAACTCTGAAAAAACTAGGCACAGATGAGATCTTCAGTACTTCATCGCAAAATCTAGAACGAATATCGAAACAACCGAAATTTGTCTCATCAATAATTCATGCAGCAGCTATTGAAGTAGACAATGCAGGAACAAAAGCAGCAGCTGTGACTCAGATTGACCCAGTCCATTTCTCGACGAAAGAAGCTTCATCGATAACACTAGATCGATTGATATGTGATTTAAATTACCACTCTAAAAATAACTTAAAGGTGAAACTTAAAAGTGGAAAGAATGATGATACATTATTTGATTTAATTTATGCTGGTAAAATTCATCTGAATGAATGAGTAATAACAAACCTTAGAACCGTCCGCTCTGTAGATGTGAATGTTTTATTTATTTCGCAATGGTACTCTGAGTTCTTACGAGCTTGCGTTTTGCTTTTTTTGTTTTTTAAGCGAAATTCGGATACCATTAAGAACCGTTTAATATCAAATCTTTCTTGAAGACCAGAGAATGTGACTTCAACTAGGCTATTCCACAGTGAATAAGGAAAAATGGAATACAGCTGAATTGAAAATAAAGTGCATATTGCCAGCTGTAATAACATAAGGTAAAGAAAACATTGTTACCATATCAACATGATATCGAATATTTCACAGTAAAAAATCGAATAAGGCTGGAATGAAAGAAAGTTCATTTCACTACCTTTACTTACACAAGTTAACAATAACATCGTAACCATAACCTGAAGGCACAATTTCTTGATATCGAATCGATTAGATAATAGTTTTCACACTTTTTCACTAATCAGTCGATCCGATCGATATATTCTCCACGTGCCGTCCTTGAATATTGATTGAGCATGTGATAAATTAAGTATCATTTAAATGATTACTATTATCAAGGGTCTTAGCTCGACTGCATATAAATGCTCCATTTTAAATCGAGTTGAGTTTTCTTTGAGTTATTGGTTCGCTATGGTAATAAATTCATATTTCATCAACTGAAATTGGAAAACAATTGAGAACCGATGAATTTAAAATGCTGCCTGGCAACTGACTACAACTAGACTTTTCGACAGGAAACAACAAACACAGTTGCCATCATGCCGAAACTCGAGAATAAATTAGGCACAAGAAAGTCTAGTACCGCTCAGTGTGGTGTGAGTCTTTCTCTTGAAAACACATTTCAGGATACGTCATCAGATTTAATCACCAACTATTTCAGTCAGTTATTTTCGCCCAAATCACCATGGAGCCACAATTGAAAAATAAACGCCTGATTGTGGCATCACTCTTCTACAAATGTGCTGTTTTTGCGTGTCTCATGTATAATGTCCACCTGATCAGTGAAATCTACTTCAAATATCAAGTAAACTCTCAAATCATGATTGAAATCCAAGAAGAGTTTGACCATCTTGCTATCAACATCTGTTCAAGGTACACTGACATCTCGGATAAAACCTTCGTCAGTGAAAGAGCTGGTTTTTTGCAAGATCGTAGTCAAAAGACAAGTTTCCTCCGTAGTAATCTCACAGTTCATGAGATCTTCAAACACACCCTGAGTGAAGCTGAATTCATCAAAGCTTTTAGATTTCGTAACGTCAAAGCATTGAAAATGGTAGGTGGTGACACACCTGAAAAATTCCTCGAGTATTATCAAGTCAAAAAGTACATTTACTCCATTTACATCTGTTATCATTTTTCTACAAAAGAAATGGAGAAGGAAACAATGAACGATTATATTCATTCTTTGTCCTTTGCAAGCATCGTCTCAGTTCATCGATTGAGTGCTAGGTTTAATTCATCCATTTCTGGTCGTTTCGCCTTCAGCTTACCAAACAAGGATCCAACCGCAGGCATCAGCATGTCAGTGTATCGTCAACTCAAGAAGAGGTCCTTTGACTTAACTCCAATCTCCATCATCACCAAATTATTACCGCACCCTTACTCAATCGACTGCATCGATTTTAATGAAATAGGTTATGAATCAAGTGGAGATTGTTGGTCCAGTTGTCAAATATCAAATTCGATCAAAGAACTGAACAAACTACCATACTCTGCACTCCTCGGTCAAAATGTATCGTACGGCAACTTAACAATTCTTTCAAATTTCGATCAAGACAACAAAACCAATGTTGCTAAGATAAAACAAATCGACATTAATTGTATGAAATTATGTCGTGAAAGATCATGCTTTGGAAAAATGATTCGAACCAAATTGTTCGATTCGGAAGTCTCTGGTGACTGTCAATTGATAACAGAACATATACCCGAAGATCCAAATGTGACGATAAACACGATCCCGCAAATGACCTTCATCGAGTACTGCATTCTGTTTCTGTCAACCATTTCAACCTGGACATCATTCAATGTCCTCTCATTTGATCCTATTAATCTGAAAAAAAATCCATTCCGAAAAGACAAAAACGGCAAACAGTCCATTGTCATTGTTGTCATAATTTTAATCATATGAAAAGAAGATTGAGGCTACAGGGCATATTCATATGATGGAAAACAAATAAACCACTTCATAGATGACGAACTAGTGAGATTTTCATGTTCTTTCTCCTTCATCATCACGATGCTACTAATTTCACATTTCCTGCACATGCTAGTAATGAGTAAAATTCATGTTGATTGCGTAATAAATTCAATGTCATTCAACTAATTCTTATTATCGAAGTTTTGTGATCAATCATTCGTCAATCAGTTCATCCAATTCATTCATATATTCAGTGTATTCATTCGTATGTAGTCTAAAACTTCACCAATAGACAACTCATTCTCAGTATCAACTGAGGTGCGACTTGATCTAAACCAATTCCTAGTATCGAAGTGTGACTTAATTAATCTTACCCTGACTCGCGCATCCATCGGTAACGACCGGATAGCAAAAACAAGAGGGCTAAAAATGTCTATGCATATCAAATGCTGCTTCGCACGTTACGATGTGAATTCGATTGGAAACAAAAAAACAGTTTCTATCCCACAAAAAATCGACAATGAATATTTTAGTAATTCATTTTTTGTTGATTTCACTTTGCGTGCACAGGAAATGAACATGGGCCTCGATGTTCTCTGAAAATGACAGGCATAATTTTAAAATGTGCTGTTCTTTCTTTGCCGTGTTTAATATCTTTCCAATCATTAGGATCTTCTTCGAATATAATTAAATTCAGAAAATAGATAACTTGGGTTATTTTCATCAACTATTTATGATGGATTGCATGAAAAAAGATTAAACTAAGGATCTTCCTTGTACTGAGTAAAGCGACAACCTATCTATGTCAGATCTCTTAAAAGTTCTCATAAGAGTGATTTTTAATAATAAATTCATCCAATCGATATTTCCTATTGCCTTTGTATATTGATGCAGGTAGCCCTGAGTAGATGTGAATGTTCCATTTGTTTCGCAATGCTACAATGTATGAGTTATTCTGTCCTTATTGTTTGCTGAGGTTCGAAAGTTTTTGTTCGTCAGACAAAAATGAAATACCATAAAGAATCGATGAATATTGGATTTTGCTTAAAGACCAAAAAATTTGATTTCACCTTGGCTATTTAAAAGTGAAAAACAAAAAATGGAATACGGCTGAAATGAAAAAAACATTCATATAACTTCCTTTACAAACTAGGATACAAGTTTACAACAACATCGTCACTATATAAACCTGATGCGTTAAATCAATCTCGAAAAAGTGTTTATACTTCTTTCGACCTTGTATTTTACCGTGGTACAAAAGTTTTTGTTCATCAAGCCAAAATGAAATACCCCTTAGTACCGATGAATATCAAATTCTGCTAGAAAACAAAGAATGTCACTTCAGCTAGGCTATTTTAAAGTGACAAGGCAAACATAGAATACAGCAGAAATGAAAAATAAGTTCCTTTCACTACCCTCACCAACTTAGAGACAAGTTAACAAAAACATCGACACCATATCAGCCTCTATCTGAAGCCACAATCTCTCGATATCAAATCGACCCGCCAAATAGATTTTACACTCTGTTAATTTTTGAACAATCACGATATACAATCGATATTTTCCGCACATGCTGTCCTCGAATATTGATTGCTGTTTAGCGTGTAATAAATCTTTCAAATGATTGAATGAATATCAAGGTCTTTGCTAGATTGCATGCGAATGGTCAATTTCAACTCGATTTGAGTTTTTTTGAGCGTGTGGTTCGCTGTGGTACCGGATTTTTGTAATCAACCGGAAATGAAATGGCATCAACTTTATTCAAGAATAGCATGTGCAAAAAATGTGAAATTAGTAGCATTGCGATGATGAAGGAGAAAAAGCGCAAAAATTACAAGTTACTCATAGCGCAAAAATGAACGCAGTTGCCATCATACCAAAAATCGACAATAAATAAGGAACAACAAAATCCAGTTCCGCTCAGTGTAGTGTGAGTCTTACTTAAGCAAGCACCATTCAAAATACGCCGAATAGAATAGTCAACTGTTCAGGTCAGTTATTTCTGCTTGACTTGCCATGAATTCACAATCGAGAAACAAAGGCTTGATTGTGCAACCATTTTTTTCATATGTACTGTCCTCATGGGTCTCCTTTATAACGTCCATCAAATCAGTAAAGTTCACTTCGAATATCAAGTGAACTGATATATCATCATGGATTTTCAAGAAGAGTTGGACCACCTTGTTATCTACTTGTGCTTAAAACAAAATGATACACAAGTTGATAGCCAGGTGGTAAAACTCTTTCTGTAGCTCAGATTCTGATGATCCACCTGCAATCAAATGAATCTTCCATAATGCTGCTTGCCACGTGACGATGAGACTTCTACTGGACTGTTTCATAGGAAAAAATGAACACAGTTGCCATCATACCAAAAATCACACAAAATTGAGCGATACTGGACTTTGTCGTGCCTTATTTATTGTCGAATTTCGGTATGATGGCAACTGTGTTTGTTGTTCCCTATGGAAAAGCCTAGTTTAAGTCAACTCATCAGTTGCCAAGCAGCATTCAACATTCATTAGTTCTTGATGCCATTTCATTTTCGCTTGATAATAAAAAATTTGGTATCACAGCAAGCCACAGGCTCAAAAAAACTCAAATCAATGTGAAATTGACCATTCGCAAGCAGTCTAGCAAAGACCTGGATATTTATCGAATCATTCGAATGAATTTATTGCACGCTCAACAGTAATAAATATTCGAAGACAGCATGTGCGGAAAATATCGATCGAGATTGTCAAATCAGGTTGATATGGTAACGATGTTGTTGTTAACTTTCTTCCAAGTTAGTAAAGAACTTTGTTTTTATTTCATCAGTATTTCATTTTTTGTTTTTAAAGTTTTTGTTCAAGTCACATTCTATGGTGGTATTCATCGTACACTTACTGGCAAGATTGTTGACTAGATCAGAAACTTCATATCCTATCATAAAATTAATTGATATTGAATAAAAAAGATACTTTTTCTTCATTAGACAGACAAACTCTGGCAGCAGTCGATCATATTTGATGAAGTCATCAATGATGAGACACAAATCAAATAGATACACGATAGATACTTTGTTTGATTGTTTTACTAAATTCATCAACAGTATGAAAAAAACCAAAATCATCTTTTTAAAAATTTTTCATTTTTAATATGCATCGACATTTTTTACAATCTCGTTTTCGCTGTCCGGTCGTCACCGATCAATGAATGAGTCAAGGTAAGATTGATTAAGTCACACTTCGATACTAAGAATTAGTTAATGACAATTTATCACACGATTAACAATAAACTTAAGAACTGAAGAAGAACTGAAGAACAGCATACGCAAAAAATGTCGATTGGATAGACTGATTATTAAAAAATGAACGAGTGTAAAAACTTTTCGGCGAGTCGATTTGACATCGAAAGGATATGGCTTCCGACATAAGGTTGATAGGGTAACGATGTTGTTGTTAACTTGTGAAAACGAAATGGCAAAAAATGTCCACTATGTGACTATGTGAGTTCGAATAGACTGCTCCATAGGAAACAAAGAACACAGTTTCTTTTCTACAAAAAATCCACAATCAACGAGTGAGAAAAAAGCCCAGGACCGTTTGCTGTGTGGTGAGTCTCATTATTACAATAACTATCCCTCGAATTTTTAATTTAACAAATCAAATTGAATGTCATTCGATCACATGTTTTTCACATCAAGTCAAGTATTGCAAGTTTTCAACCACATCAAATTGAATGCATAACTGTTCTAGTCAGTCATCTTTTTTCGATTGCAATTTACGTGCACAGGTAAAATATCAGCTTCGATGTTATTCACTAATTGCAGGCATGAGTTTTTTTCGAATGTGCTGTTTTTCTTGGTGTCGTGTGCAACATCTTTTCAATCAGTAGAATCTTTTTTAAACACAATTAATTCTGAAAAAAGGATCTCTCGTGCATCTATTCAATTTGTGTCTCATCAATGATGACTTTATCGAATATGATTCACTGCTGTTAGAGTTTGTCTCTCTAATAAAGCAAAAGTATCTTTCTCATCCACGATCAGTCAATTTTTTGAAAAGTTGAAATATAATTCATTTAGTCAACAATCGTATGAGAAACCAATATTTATCGGTAAGGTTGGTGATCCTTGATCCATTTTGTAACTTGAGTTTGTCAATGAGAACATTGACTTGACGACCATTGAAGCCTTCATGTGTATGATTTCATCTGCAGGCGATATCAATTAGCGATTTGATGGTACTGAGCGACTGACACATTATTCAAAGAGACTTTTACTCAGACTCTGATGACCAAGAAAGGGAAGGAGTAAAGTGATAAAAGTGACACCATTGATCAGATTCACATGAATCTTTAAATAATTCAAATGGCAGAACAGGTCAAGGATAAAAAATGTCACGTAGACAGCAATTGACTTGTTTCTTTCACTCTTTGTATATTTCTGTCCAGTCATTACGATGAACAAACCATTTTGACCTGACACAAGAAAGAATATTTCACCAATCATCATCATCATCATTATCATTCATTTCACTACCCTTACGTACTTGGACACAACAAAGTTAACAACATCATCACTACCATATCAACCATTTTCATTTTTCGATATCAGTCTATCCGATCGATACTTTTCAGCACATGCCGGCCAGTCGATTGACAGATCAAGAGATCGTGGCCTTAGACATCAGGTTGATATGGTTACTAAGTTCTCTAATTAATGTTAGTACAGCTAGTAAAATGTTCATCGATTCTTATTGTTATTCATCGATTTTCATTGTTATTTCATACACGCTTGAAAAACCTAATCTACCTAGTTATTTGACATCGTTACATCGTCACGTGCCAAGCAGCATCCAATATTCATCTACATTCGTTGCCATCTCTTTTTTGCAATCTGGTTGTTAACGATCGATGCACAAGTCACACCTTGATATCAAGAATCAGTTGAGTGACAATCAATTAATTACACTACAAATGAGTGTTTTAATTCAAGAACAGCCTGTGCAGAAAATGTGAAATTAGTAGCATTGCGATGATGAAGGAGAAAAAGCGCAAAAATTCCACTAGTTCCTCATCTAATCAAGTGATTCATTTGTTTTTCATCATATTAATATACCTTGTAATCTCAACCGTCTTTTTAAATGAATGAAATGATGGAGACAGTCACAATGGACTGTTTGCCGCGTTGGTCTTTTTGAAATGAATTTTTTGTTCAAATTAATAGGGTCAAAAGAAAGAACATTCAATGATGTCCAGGTTGAAATAGTGGACAGCAATAGAATGCAGTACTCAATAAATGAAATTTGAGGGGTTGTTTTTATGGTAACATTTGGATCATCTGGTGTCATCACTGTGATCATCTGCCAGTGACGAGGGGCTTCCGAGTTGAACAATTTGGTTCGAATAATTTTTCTAAAGCATGATCTTTGTCGACATATTTTCATACAATTACTGTTGATTTGTTTTATCTCATCTACCGTGGTTTTGTTATCTAGATCAAAATCTGAAAGAATTGATGAGTTTCCATACGATTGGTTTTTACTAATGAGTGCAGAGTATGATAGTTTGTTTAGTTTTTTCATCGAATTTGATATTTTGACAAGTAGAGTAGCAATTTCCACTTGATTCGTAACCTATCTCATTGAAGTTGATGCAATTGGTTGGGTAAGGGTACGGAAGTGATTTGGTGGTGATGTAGACGGGAGTTAAGTTGAAGGACTTTCCCTTGACTCGACGATACTTTGACATGCTGATCTCTGCGGATGGATCTTTATTCGGTATGCTAAGGGCAAAACGACCGAAGACGGATGAATTGAGACTTGGACTCCATCTGAAAACTGAAACTATGCCTTCATCGGTCAAAGAATGAATATAATCGTTCATTGTTTCCTTGGCCATCTTTTTTTCGTGAAAAATGGTAGCAGATGTAAATGGAGTAGAGGTACTTTTCAACTTGATAATACTCCAAGAATTCATCAGGTGTATCTCCACCGACCATTTTCAATGTTGTGACGTTACGAAATCTAAAACCTCGGATGAATTCAGCTTCACTTGGTGTATGTTCGAGGATCTCGTCGACTGTCAGATTATTTCGGAGGAAAGTTCTCTTTGATTGACGATCTTGCAAAAACCCAGCTCTTTGATTAACGAAAGTTTTATTCAAGATGTCGATGTATCTTGAGCAAAAGTTGATGGCGAGATGATCCAAATTTTCTTGAAAATCCATCATAAGCTGTGAGTTCACTTGGTATTTAAAATAGATTTGACTGATAAGTTGGACATTATACACAAGACCAGTAAGGACCACACATTTGAAGAAGACTGATGCCACGATCAGCCATATGTTTTTATGGCTTGTTTTTTTGTGTGGATTCATTGCGAATCTAGGCAAAATGACCGAGTGAAACAGCTGAGTATTCAATTTGACTTATTTTGAAAGGTGTTTTTAAGAGGGAAACTCACACCACACTGAGCGGTACTTTTGGTTTGCTGTGCCTTCTTGCCGATTTTCGGTATGATGGCAACGGTGTTTGTTGTTTCTTGTGGAAAAGTCTAGTTGAAGTCACATTGTCAGTTGCCAAGCAGAATTTAATATTCATCAGTTCTTAATGGTATTTCCCTTTCACCTGATGAAAAAATTTTTACCACAGCGAGATCACAAGATCAAAAAAACCCAAATCGAAGTGAAATTGATCATACAAATGTAGTCGAGCGAGTACCTTGATATTGAGAATTATTCAAATGACACTTGATTCATCACATGCTCAACAGTGAAAAAAATTCAAGGTTCAAGGTTCAAAATGGTTTGTTCATCGTAATGACTGGACAGAGAGATCGACAGATGATATAACTTTCCTCCTCAAGTGAAATATACAAAGAGTGAAAGAAACAAGTCAATTGCTGTCTACGTGACATTTTTTATCCTTGAACTGTTCTGCCATTTGAATTATTTAAAGATTCATGTGAATCTGATCAATGGTGTCACTTTAATCACTTTACTCCTTCCCTTTCATCCGAACAAATCAAGTAGTTGAGACAAACAGCCAGTGAAAGAAAGTTTGATTGTGACATCGATATTACCGACATGTCGATCCATTTACTACAGTTGTACTGACCATAATCATCCATCATCAACCTGCCGTGTCCAGAGTATAAACATTTTATGGCGAATCGATTAAACATCAAAAGGTTGCAGGTATCGCCATCATCTATTGATGATGGATCACATAAAAAGACTAAACTCATGATGTTGTTAACTTTGTTGTGTCCAAGTACGTAAAGGTAGTGAAATGAATGATAATGATGATGATGATAATTCCAGATATGCTTGTGGACTGAAACTATACCGGACCCAGAGCCTGCAACTCCCAAGTCAATGTCACTAAAAGAAAAAATATAGAACGCCAACTATCATTATCTTAGTCAATATTTGACTTCTCATTGACAAACTCAAGTTACAAAATGGATCAAGGATCACCAACCTTAACGATAAATATTGGTTTCTCATACTAATTGTTGACTAAATGAATAATATTTTAACTTTTCAAAAAATCGACTGATCGTGGATGAGAAAGATACTTTTGCTTCATTAGAGAGACAAACTTTGGCAGCAGCGAATCATATTCAATGAAGTCATCATTGATGAGACAAAATTAATAGATGCACGAGAGATCCTTTTTTTTAAAATTAATTGTGTTTAGAAAAGATTCTACTGATTGAAAAGATGTCACACACGACACCAAGAAGAACAGCACATTCGAAAAAAACTCATGCCTGCAATGAGTGAATAACATCGAGGCTGATATTTTACCTGTGCACGCAAATCGCAATCAAAAAAAGATGACTGACTAGAACAGTTATGCATTCAATTTGATGTGGTTGAAAACTTGCAATACTTGACTTGATGTGAAAAACATGCGATCGAATGACATTTAATTTGATTTGTTAAATTACAAATTCGAGGGATAGTTATTGTAATAATGAGACTCACCACACAGCAAACGGTCCTGGGCTTTTTTCTTACTCGTTGATTGTGGATTTTTTGTGGGAAAGAAACTGTGTTCTTAGTTTCCTATTGAGCAGTCTATTCGAAGTCACATATTCACGTGCTAAACAGCATTTAATATACATGGACATTTTTTGCCATTTCGTTTTTGCAATCTGGTCGTTACCGATCGATGGGCGAGTCAAGGTAAAATTGATTGAGTCACACTTCGATACTAAGAATTAGTTTAATGACAACTTATCACACGATTAACAATAAACTTTATTCAAGAACAGCATGTGCAGAAAATGTGACATCAGTAGCATTTTGATGATGAAGTAAAACAAGGGCAAAAATTTCACTATTGTATGTTTCTTTTCGATGGAAATTATAACAGGTGTACATGGAATAAACGTACTTTTTAACTTGATAATACTGTAAGAATTTTTTAGGTGTGTTTCAATGTTTTGACGTCATGGAATATAAAACCCTCGATGAATTCAGCTCGACTTGGTGTATGTTCCAGGATCTCATCGACTGTTAGATTGTCGCGGAGGAAGCTGCTCTTCTGGCTACGATTTTGCAGATGATTGGTTCTTTGATGGACGAAAGTTTGTGTCAAGACGTCAGGGAATCTCGGGCAAAAGTTGACGGCAAGATTGTCCAACTCTTCTTGAAAATCCATCATGATTTGTGAGTTAACTTGATATTTGAAGTAGACCTCACTGATTTGATGGACATTGTACACAAGACCAGAAAGAACACAGCATTTGAAGAAGAAAGATGCCACAGTGAGGCATTTGTTCTTGAATTGTGGATCCATGGTAAAAAATGACCGACTGAAAGAATTGAGTATTTTGAAAAATGTTTGCAAGAGAAAATGTTTGCAAGAGTAAAGACTCACACCACACTGAGCGGTACTGGACCTTATTGTGCCTCAATTATTGTCGCTTTTTCGGCATGATGGCAACTGTGTTTGTTGTTTTCTATGGAATTTTGTAGTTGAAGTCAACTTGTCAGTTGCCAAGCAGCATTTAGTATTCATTGGTTCTTGATGCCATTTTATTTTAGCCTGATAAAAAAAACTTTGGTATCACAGCGAACCACACGCTCAAAAAAACTCAAATCGAGTTGAAATTGACCATTCGCATGCAATCTAGCAAAGACCTTGATATTCATTCAATCATTTGAAAGATTTATTACACGCTAAACAGCAATCAATATTCGAGGACAGCATGTGCGGAAAATATCGATTGTATATCGTGGATTGTTCAAAAATT
>JASXTE010000360.1:0-52868 GCA_030280995.1 Hemileia vastatrix | reverse complement strand
TTTATAATTGGGCAGTAATTTTTACAAAGAAGAAGAAGAAAAAAATCACCACCAACAGTGCGCATCAAGATGAATTTTTGTGCTTTTTGAGTTACTTTGAGTTACTTTGAGTATGAGATTGTCTTGCATTTCGTCCTCAACTTGACTTCGGCCTAATAGTTTGTCCGATGAACAGGATTGAACAGGATGAATGCTGGTTATCGAATGACGATACTGTCGGTGATAATGATGATGGTAAAAGCTGATGATGTTGATGATGTTGATGATATTGATGATACTGATGCTCATGTAAAGGATAATGGAGATGAGGCGGACCCTGACACTCGAAGTTACTGAAGACAGGCATTTCGTGGCTCGATATATATCGTGTCCTTCACAATTGAACAATAAGTGAATTGGAAAGGCTGTGCGATCGAATTGAAATCAATATCGATACTCCAATTCACACTGAATAATGACCAACATAGATTGAACATCATGTGAACAGAGAAAACTTGTGAACAATTCAACTGTCATAATCAAGTTCTTTTTCCTGTACATTCGAACATATACAAGTACATTTTATAAGGAAAAGTGTAAGCAGATAAAACAAATGAACATCCAACCAAAGTAATAATAAGATAAATCCACTTGTTCAATTGTGCAACTTTATCCAAACAGACTGTTAATATCCAAATATTGATGAGCTGAGATGTGAATTGAAGATGAGACAGCAACATATCGAAAGATATTTGCAATCTCTTCAACAAATTGAAGATATTGACAATAGTCCTTTTCGTAGGCAACCGAAAAATGAAGATGCTTCCGAGAATAGTTAGAAGTAGGCAATAATGAACAAGGCAAAATAATAATTGACTCAATCAAATAAAGATAAAAGTAGCTTCAAGTACCAGTTGAGACAGTTAAGATGATGCGAATAAATTATCTACAAAGTTGATTTAGTTCTGGCCTATTGGTGTTAGTTGGTTGGTAAAATAAGTTGTTGAGTTGTTGAGTTGTCAACTGGTTGAAGAGTCCACCGACTTGATCCAATGGTCAAGACCATCAACTGCATCCTGTACATCCACTTACTCATGTAGGAAACAGAGTGAGTGAAAGGTCCAGTTAACTTAATTATATCCGACTTTGTCCATAAAAAGAGTAAATCCAACAAACACTTGACACAACTGATGCCCAAATCAAATCAAATACAATTTATGCATTTGATTTGATTGTATTCTCTCTCTCAATCCAAAGCTAAGGAAAAAAGGCGAAAACTCGGATAAATCTCAAATGAACAGATGAACCAGTCGAGATGAACAAGAAATATTTGATTGGTGGCACTTCGATTACTTGAACTACCATCAATGACAACTCCAGTGATTTCAAGGAATAGGATGAAACGGGTTCAACCAAGGATGTGATTGAAGAAACAGTTGATGTAGATGCTGATGTTGTTGTTGATGCTGATGCTGATGTTGATGTTGATGTTGATGCTTCTCTCGTCAGTTTTGCTCTTGTCAAGGATGATACAGGTGATGATCTAGTGAAAAGAAAAATTGCTCATGCTTATGGCAATTCCAGGAGTCGTCAAAAGAGGCAAATGTTTCTCCATTCATAACAATCGCCAAACCATTTTTAGAACAATTTGCTCATCCTCAAGCATAGCGAGCGATAAGTTGCATGAATTCTGAATCTGTCGTATAAATTGAACAAGAAAAGTAGCCATCATTCACTTTTGTTGGACGTTGTTGTGAGTGTTGTTGCTGATACACTTGCCGGTGTTGTTGTTGTTGCAATTGTTGTTGCTGTTGTTGTAGTTGTTGTTGTTGTTGTTGTTGATGTTGCTGCTGTCGTTGTCGTGGAGGCAGCTGATATCATCGCTTTTGTTGCCATCGATATCGCCAATCTGTATCACTCGAGAATAAAGATGAGCACATTCCATAGGTCAAATTGGATGAGATGAAAGATGCTCGAATACAACCATCACTTATAAGGTATGTCCTACACTGTGCACTCTTATTCCAACCATCAATACCGAGACTATCAATATAGATGAAGTCACAAATAATGAAGCACGGCATCGCAAGACCATGAGCTTTTTTCAAGCCGAAGAAGACGAGCAGGACTTTTTCAATTCCTCGAGTTCCGCCATCAACTGCTAACTTCTAACTTCTAACTTCTAACTTCTAACTTCTAACTAATACTTTTTCTGTTACCGGTGAACGACAGAAAAATTTCACCTGTACCAACAAATCACTCTTGACGACGAATTAATTGAAACCTACTGCATCCGCCAGTCAAAGTGATGGAGCCGATTTAAAAAGTTCTGTGTTGACACGATCGATACTTTGATTGAATATAACTTGAGCGTAAAAATATTTAATGATCAGGCAATTTGACTCTTTTAAATTGATGAAATTCTCTTGTATTATTTGATTGACTTAAAGACGTTCAATAGTGATTCAATTGCAATGTGAATGTTCACCCGAAGATCCATTTCGATATTGATGGAACATTCAGCTGATGGTGCGATCGGATCTTTGGGTGAATTAGTCTTAACTTTCGAAGCAAAACCTTCATTGACAACTGCAAAGTCTGCCAAAGTCAATTCGTCGTTAGAACTGGAGGTTGAGGTACTACCCGAAGAACTCGAAATGCCAACTCGTGATTCACTTAACAACGGGTCAATCACATTGGAATGACTTGCAGGATTTGTCGATGTAGCTGTAATCATTTTCTGCTGAGGAATGTGCTGTTTTTCATGAGATGAGGATGGACCTGTCAACCGTCAAAATTAAAAAGCAAATAGTTAGTATCTTTCACTACTCTCTCTCTCTCTCTCTCTTTCTCTCCCTTTACTCATCGGTAATGGGTAACTTTGTTCAGGCAAGTGGAAAAGTTAATGATGATATCATTTATTCATACCTGTAGCAATGTTAGTCTTATGCTTGTTTTCACTTGTCAGAGTAAATGGATGAGGCAAAGAGTCCAAATCGACAGCTGAACTTCTTGCAGGGCAAATTGATTGACTTGGTTTAGCCATTTGTTGCTGTTGTTGTAATTGTTTCACAAGAGTACTTTGAGTTTGTCCAATTGTCGTGGAACATTGTTCAGTTGTCAAGTTATTTTGCTGTTGTTGTAGCTGCTGCTGTTGTTTTTGCTGCTGTTTTTGTTGCTGTTCTTGCTGTTGTTTCTGTTGTGAACTTCGACTGTTGATTGAAATGGAATTACCAACATCAGAATCACTTTTACTGGGATCACTATGGCCACCATCATTGATGGGAGTAACATCCGTTGGATGATTATTTCTCTTGTTACAAGTGTTACTGTGTGTACAACAACAATGACAAAATGGACCACTGTTATGGCTGGAATTGGTGACTGATGAAAATGAAGTTGAATTTAAATGTGCACATAATTGTTGTAAAAGATACATTGAAGCTTTCATATCATCACCCATTTTACTGACATCACTTTTGATTGAATTTATCTGATGATCTAACTTATCTACCATACTTTTTGTTTGTTCAATTTCATCCTTTAACAGTGTAACTGTGTTGTTATCACGATCTACTGAGCAGATGGAACTTTTAGAACCTTTGGATGATATTTAGAACCAAGAGTATTTTTGTTAGCAAATTTCAATGCAATTGGAGCTGGTCGTCGACGATTAGAACCTGTAGTAGATCCACAACCAGAACCGGCAACTGATGTTTTAGAACCACTTAACAAAGGAGCGGCATCACTTGATGTTGAACCTAAAATATTTCTATGACCGTGAATTATTTGATGATGACGAGAGTTGATTCCTGGTAAACCGGTAAAGTCAACAGTTGTACGCCGTTTATTCAATTGGTATCCGGGTGATGATGATGATGTCTGATGCATTATTGATGTGACGGTATCCTTACTAGATGAAACAGTTGAACCTTGGCTTAAAACATTGGTCAAATGACCTTTACCATTGGCTGCAATTTGGTAAGAAGGTGATGAAGGTGGTGAACCTGATTCGGTGTCATAAGTGTCATCGTCTTTAGATTCACTCTTGTGTCCATTTGACCCTTTCACACTAGAACTTGCATTTGTCGTAGTTGTTATTTTTGATGCACCACTGGAACCTGTTCCATGTCGAGATTGATTGTTAAATGGTCCATGATTTGATTGACGATCCACAATGGAATTGCCACCACCAGGCGATCCACCGGCACCTGAATCGTCACCTGAATCTTTCTGTTCATCTTCATGATTTGTATCTTCATCTTCATCTTCACATTCATCAACAACTGCATCCTCATCATCTTCATCATCTTCAGATATTGAGGGCATTGTTAATGAATGTACACCATGAAGCATATTTACAGGTTCATCATTCTGATATCCTTCACGTAGATTAAATGTTAAATCGTGAATTATTTCAGTGCAAAAAGTTTCTGCAAATTCAGGATACATTTTTAAAACACCAAGTAATCCTTTTACTTGTATCGATTTGAGATCACAATAAGTTAGTGCTTTCACATCGACGATGATTTAATTATTGTTTCCTCCAATGAAAAAGGAATATCACATCCTACGAGGTCTCCTTTACCGAGAATAGCGACAACCATGTCATTTTGAAGAACTTCCATGGACCCGTTGCACACAAGGTACAAGTAAGACAAGGCATCACCAGTGTGGACCAGATACCTGTTGAGTTGACAATTGATCATTTTAAAAATACATCATCATGACAGGGAAAGAAAATAAGATGAAAAAAATCATTAGAAATAATTTCATATGTAATGGTTTTGATTCATGACAGAAACGATCATGCTGAGGAGACAACTCGATCAACTCGCTCAAGTCTCTCAACTTGTCTCAACTCTCAGTTGCCTTGATTGATGCAATAGCCAAGCTTATTGTTTACGAGTTGAATAAATAGAGCAGACATGGAGAAATAAAGGACTGAAAGAAAAATGGCTGTCGTGGTCAAACATTTGCCTCGTGGGACAAGTAACCGAGTTGTCATTTATTCTACTCTCTTTCACTGCTATCATCTTCTCAAGCTTTGTTTCGTGCACTTCCGGTCACTAGAGTACACAAATGAATTAGGCTGCCTGACAGGGACATGGACATGTTTATATCGATAGGATTGATTGTCCATCCAACAGCTTAGACGAAGACCAAGAAGACTTTTTTCCTCCAGCGTTTTCTCATCCACAGTAACAGGGATGGAAAAGTCCTTTACCACAGCTTAACGACAGCTTAAGAACTTTACTGTCATTGGAATAAGTTTAACTACTTTACTCAGAGTGCCACCAGTTTCCAGGATGGGAGGAAAAGGAGAAAAAGGAGAAAAAGGACATGGAGGACACAAAAAATGTCAAGAATCAATGACATGTAAGAAAAAGTTAACAGTAAGTAGATGAGTCTTTTTAACAATGTCACATGTCATGTGTCGGTCCATTTGTTAAATAACTCATTCTTCTTTTCCTTCTCATCGGTTATGTGGCTGTGCTGTATTCTTTGTTTCATTTTGTACGTCCAGCCTTTATTTTTTTTCCTCCTTTTTTCCATCTATCCATCTATCCGTTCAGCCAAAGGACTAACACATTGTACACTAAGAATAACACACCACATTCTACTTGACACTTGACTTCCAAAACAATTTAATATGTGATGGAAAAGTTAACAAAAAGTATTAGAGACACTTGATCACTCACTCTGACTCCTGTTCTGTCCTGTTCTGTCCTGTTCTGTCCTGTTCTGTCCTGTTCTGTCCTGTTCTTTCTACTCGAAGATATTCGATACATCAAGCATGTAGCAATTGTATTTGTCACTGGTCCAAAAGCCCAATTTCTCTGTTCTCTCACTATAAAAGTGTATTTTTCAACTATCAATTGATCAATTGATCTTTTTCTTTTTTTCTCCAAGTGTCATCAAGGAAATTATCACCCATTGTACCCTGTTTAAATTGCAATCTATTACACTGGTCGATTAAGAACGGATTGGCTGAATAATCCTTTTCAATATCTAATGATCTTCTCCTCCATCCAAGCTAGAACTTACACAATGTGTTCAGACGTTGTGTAAGTTGGTAATGTCTTTTTGTATTATTCCAGACGATGAAAAGAAAGTGAAAAAGTGAATGGAGAAAAAACAGCTCCAGCTAAGAAGAAAAAAAGATACAACCTAAGAAAAGCAATTCAAGTCTTCAGTTAAAGAGCACTTAGAGTACTGGGAATCACTTTATGTGAACCTACAGGCTGTTTGGTTACATGAAAAAGTCGACAAATGTTCTGCTCCAGTGTTAACATAAGACTGATTCATGCAAAGTTCTATCAACTTTTCTTCACTTTAATTCATCTTATTTGGTCTCCAAGAGATCAAATCAATTGCCTTTTGGGGGACAATTCAATATGTCAGTTAAATTGGGCAAAAGATTCACCCCCTCAGACACATCGTTATACAAGTATAAAAATGTTACTTACTCTCCAGGTGCGCAAAAATTGCTTTTAACGGATCGAGCCATCAACTTCAAAAATCCTTGTGGCGCTGTTTCAAATATCGGCAAGGATAAAATTTCACGATGTAGATGAAGTGAAACGTCTCCTCGTAATTCATCTGGAAATTCGTCCAGTACCTAAAGAAAGATCGGAAAAATGAGTTACATTTCATTATCACCAATATTGAAATCAACCAGTTGTCTGGTGTGAACAATCAGTCAGCAAATCGATGTTTATTACAGATCGATGAAAATCATTTGCTGATGGAAATAAAATTTTGCCCATTTAAAATGAGTTGAGTCATTGAATGATCTACTTTAACGAGAGGAAACAATAAAAAAAAATTTAAAGCTGATCAAAAAGCTTCAGGCATCAAGAAATATGCCTCAAAGGAAATTCAGTAAATGGCAACCTGTGTCCTTCTTTCTGTTCTCTCATTCTTTTTTCCCCTTTTTCTCTTTCTCCTTCCTCATCTGCATATTAAATTGGAGGATGAAAGATGGATCCGAATAAGATAGCAGCAAATAAGGCCAACTGAAAAGAACCATCAGGCAAAATATGGCAAATGAGTCGCTCTGTCAAATATCAGGACAAAAGATGCATTTTACGAAAGCACTCGAGCTGTAAGTTTTTGGTAGAATATATTTTTTTTTTCTTCCTCCTTGTGCTTTCCCTTTGTCTGCCATTAGGCCATTTTTGTCATCAGCTTTGCACATTTATATTCTTACTGGAAAGAACAACTGTCTCTCTCTCTCTTTTTGTCTCTCCAGTCATCGGTATTTACATTGGATGTAACTGAATGATTCTTTTTTCCTTTCTGGCAATCAGCTTTTGTCCTTATTGCAATTGTTCTTTCTGAACGAGTCGAATCGACTTACGAACCAAGTAAAAACAATCGGATTACCAAAAAGAAGCAAAAGAATTGGTCGATTGGTTTTTATGAAGAAAAAATACACACACACAAAGACAAGGAGACAAAAATTCCTTCTGATCAGATGAAAGTAAATAAAATGTTTACATGGCCACTCGCATCTGGTTAATGTAAAGCCAAATGAGCGATTGGGTCAATTGATAAGTCAATTAATGTGACTTGTGCAATAGTTTAGAATAAAGGGTCAAACAATCAATTGCCAATTGGTACTTGTAAATTCAGATTGATGCACACAATCTAACATAGAGACATATTCACTCACCTCATTCTGGTCGATTCCGTGATTAAGTGACCAGGTAGTCTGAAAATATTCAGTCATCCGCTGTCGCAGTCTTTTTGGTATTTGATGGAGACGAAAAAAGTCTTTCAAGTCGCGTAATTTAGTCTGATATTGAGATCGACGAGCATACATTCGCTGGATGATTGCTGTTACATTACCAAAGACAACTGCATGCATAAGCGCACCAATTAACATAATAAAGACGGAAAAAACCTTTTCAGCGTTAGTGTTGGCAGCAACATTGCCGAAACCAACTGATGTCAATGATGAAGTGGTGAAATATAATGCAGTTATGTAAGCAGTTGCTACATCTGTCTCATTGAGCACATCATAACCCAAGCGGCTACTTAGTTGATGAAGCCAACCTGTGGACAAAGAAAATGGATAAATCGTTAGATTACAATAGTATATAATTGATGAAATGAAAGTTAGAAATAATAGTAAAATGGTTAAAAGTAATCAACACTCAATGACCAATGGCAATCGAATGTGAATTAATGCCATTACTGATGATGAAGATGACTTCACCAATTGGAAAAACACCAACAATGCATGAGAAGTCGAAATGTCCATCAAGATTCGCATGAATGAATCACATGAATGACATCAAAAGCATCAAGAACATCTAAGGCATCAAGAACTTCAAGAACATCTAGAACTACGATGGACCTCTGATCGTTCTACCGTAGTGTTACCTAATTGTCTTTCAAATGATACCTTAATGATGATAATGGACGCGACTCAATGTACAATTCATTATTGTACCGAGTCAATTAAGTTACTTTGGTCTTTTTCACATGCAATTGTTACCATCTCGATCAACTGCATCTAACTCATTTATTGCTTCCAATTAGAACGAATGCAGAGCCAAGACAACCATCAGGTCACTCTTGCGTCTTGTGTTGGCTGAGTGAAGATGTAACTTGGAGGAAGAACTGCCTGTGAATTGAGTAAAAATACTTCTCATTTACCTGAACCTGTGCAATGGATATCAGAATATATCACTCGATGCAATCTCGTGATACTTCTCTTTTCTCTTCGAATAAATTAATGTAACAAGAAGCGGCTGTCCCTGAGCAAAGAATAAGTTATCACTGATTAATGCCATCTGGGTAAACTGATTGGACGGACCAGAGTGAGGTAATAGAACAATAGGTGACAGGGCAGCGGATACAATGATGGAAAAAAGCCATCTTCGACCTGTTTAATAATGAAGGAGACTTCAATGGGTCCTCCGATATCGATATCCGAGTGTGCCCCGAATTAATGTTAATACTTTCTTTCCTATGGAAAAGCTTGAAAGGTGTTGGTGATTATTTCATCCTGCTTATCTTTCATCGATATTAATAATCTTTGGATGGATGGATTAAAAATATTGCTCTTTTTTTTATCCTCATTCACAAGTCAGGCGGTAGATTTGCAATGCTTTTGCTCAAGTATTTGCCTCACCTCTCTACTCTAGCTGAGTTTGTGATTTTGTGAGTTTGCTCTGACTGAATGTGATGAAGAAAGAAGAGAGAAAAAAAAGCATCGACTGATAGACCGACCTTCAATTCGATCAAATTATCCCAGCGACAGTGGAGCATTTTAGATACAGCATATCCTGATGATATTCTACTGCAACAGCTGGACGAAAAATGTTTACCGACCTCACCAATGGACAGCAAAGGGAATTCCAAAGGTCGAATATCAAACCTTTGACAAAGTTGTAATTTGGCAATTTGTTGTATTTGCGATTTGTGTTGATGTTGCTACGCTTGTTGATGTTTTGGCATGAGAGAGAAAAAAAGTCGATGATTCGATGAGTCGATAGTGCCAACTTAACGAAATGGCGAATTATCAAGACTAAAAGTTGGCCTGAACTGAAGGACCTACAATCAAGCGAAGGGGATGAGACGAGTCAAGTGCTCTTCTCACTCTGGCCTAATGAGAAATAAAGAAATGCTTCACGACTCGATTGATTTCCTTATTCTCTTTTTTTCTCCTTTTTCTCCTTTTTCCTTTTCTCCTTTTCTACTGATCAATGGTGCTATTTGTCACTGTGTACAATCCATCAAGTGATTTACTTGGCATCAGCTGATTCTTTGACCTCTTCCTCCGACAACATTTCACTCGGTGACTTTTTTTTCGTTATTTCTGTTTGTCCTGATCCCAAGAACTTTCAGACCTATGTAATCAAACGAAGGAATGGACGAACGGACTTAAGTGAAAGTCGAAACAAATGAAAAAAAAATCCTTCAGCATGATGAAGATGGACCAAAAAGAGAAGGAAAAAAAGGGTCCTAAAAAACCTCTCATCGAAAAACACATGGCGTGGACACTGACGTAAATTGTGTAAAAAGGGGAAAAAGAAAAAAAAAGGAAAAAATCTAAGGACAAAAATGTTCATTTAGATCCTCAGCTAGTCATTAGCAGTGTGATGTAAACTTGAAGCAAATCGAATTTTCATCATCAACAACATCGATCTTTTCCGTATTCAAGAGGATGATTTATGTGAAATGACCGAAGATCTCAACATATCAACATCTCACCATCTTAACGTCTCAAGGTCCATTAGACACGTCAACTCATAATGAGTGTTATAATGACTATTACTTAGATACAATGAAACACCTCACCGATTGACAAAAAGAAAACATAGTGAAAATGGTAAGAATGGTAAGAATAGAAAGAATAGAAAGATATCATGAATTATTCATTGTGGAAAAATACTTACTGACATCCCAATCAGCCGGATGATAATCGATTTCTTCAACTGCTATGACGTACCAAATACATGCCAACCAATGTGCAAGAAGTGAAAAGCCCAACATTAACAAAGTTAAAATAATGTACGAGTACTGAGAGTATCGATCTATTTTGGCAAATAGTCGAACCAATCGCAGTAATCGAGTCAACTTGAGTAGATGAATCAATGTGTTTCTGGAATATAAATTGGCCACGTACAAAACATCAAATGGCAGGGCAGCCAGTAAATCACATATAAACCATCCTCTCATGTAATGAGTTAAGATTGATTTGGTATCAGTGACAACTTCACCTTTCTTGTTGACGTAAGTTGTTCTAAATGATAGAATTATGTCAATGATGAAGATCACTTCAACAAAAACATCTACATAGATAGTTCGAATGGGTTCTTTGTTCTGCTTGTCACGAAAAGATGCTGAAAATGGGACAAGAATTGCCACATAAAATGTTGCAATCAAAATTAACCAATCGAAACATGTCTTGAATGCACCGTAATGTGATAAGATGAATCGAGGCTTTTTCAACGATGCTGCTGTATATTCGGGTAGAACTGATGTGTGCAAAATGTCCTGTGTTTTTTTGTTAGATACATTTGTGTCGACAAATTTGTCCAGATCAGTGTTGATGTAATAGTTTATTCCGAGTTGTCGGAAGTTGATAAAGTGCAGTTGACAATGTTACAACCATTTGAAATTTTAATTTGATCAAGTAACAATGACAAAGTAAAAATGTGTCACCATATAGCAAATTTGAATTTGAATTTGGTTTTTTTTCATTCCACATCACCAGTTGAAGTGTGAAGTATGAAGTGAGTTTAATTAAAGTTCCAGTTGCAGAAGATGGATAAGTAAGGACAAATTTTTTATGTTGAACACATTACCCGTTCATTTCGTAGGCGAAAAAGTGCGAAGAGAAAAAGGAAAAGAAAAAGAAAATATTGAAAAGATGGAATAAGTGATAAATAGTGATGCATTAAAATAGGAAAAAGGAATTATCCTTGAAACAATCAGTGACTTATTCGATTGATTTGACAGAACACTCAGACCAACTTAACGAGGAGAAACTGTCCAATGGCCAAATCAGACGTTGTCTTTTACTTTTTCTTATACTTTATCCTCTATTCAGACAATTGAAAATTTTAATCGCTTCTTCCATTCAGACAATTAAATGTCATGTATGAGAAATTTCGACACTATGATTAATGACATCTTACTGAACTTACTAAGCTCAGTGAGTTTTTTTAAATCCTTTGTTACACTCGGCAATACGAGTTCGTGAGTGTCTATTGAAAATTCAACACTGATCACACTCTTGAAAGAAGAAGAACTAAGAATATTTTACAGTCTCAAGTTGAACTCAACTTGCAGATAATAAAATTAGATGGAGAAAATAAAAAATAAAAATTGAGTGAGTTCATAAACTCAAATTGGAGGTTTTCAAGTGACTGGCAAAGAGAGATGATGGCTGATGACTATCATTGGATAGTGTGGAAAGTATATTTCACCTGGTGAAATTACTTGAACATCCGAAGGATAGAATTGAAAAGTGCATATTTTTAAAGTCAGGAAGTGACAAAAAGGTTATACAGAAGGCAGACCACGATGAAGGCAGCAGTTTACACAATAAAAGTTGAAATGGAAAAAAATGGGAGTATTTCATTTTCACTTGGTAAATTTCATAGTTCGCAACATACTCCATATTCAAATAAGATTGAATATAGTTACTTGGATGGAATAACAAGTGTTCTTATTCACAGGATAGTTTTCAAGTGTGTAAAAAAGACTGTTTATCCTTGACGAAGAAGCAAACAAGAGTCACAAGAGTGAACAATTCTCGTCTAATGATATCTACGTGTAGCTACAAGTGCAAGTTCTTTCCTTCTTCCAGTCTATCATTCTTCGAGTCTACTTGTACACTTGTATACTACAGTATATGCCAGTCGGTGGTTTCTTTTGAAAAAAATGATACAAACAAGGATCAAAGGTCCGTCAATCGATTTGTTGATCCTTGCACCTTGTGACAAACAGAAATATATTGCCAAGCACCCTCAATACTTGATGCTTTTTATGTTAGAAAAATTTTCTCGCAACAGTACTACACAACATGAGAACAAATTTAAATTATTAGAGTTTCTAAATTTGTAACGAAAACATTTAAAGTAAGAGCAACGAGACACAGAGCAAAAGTAATTGAAATAATGTCCTTTTGGTTCTATGCAACAGACTGAGACGAGACGAGACACGGACAAACATAGCAAATGTTCACATCAATCAATTGTAAAAAAAAAATGAAAATGTTTGCCCAGCTTAACCCTTGAGGAAATGTTTCTCAGCAACTCAAAGCAAGAGTCAAAGTTGAATGTTGTTTCCATCTTTGGCGTGAAGGTTGTTCAATGTTACTTCACTGTGTGTTCACTGTTCAGTTCTCTGTCCTTTAATTGGTTCACGGAAACAATTTCATTCCGATAATTCAGTAAGGAAGATACATCGGTTTGAAAAAGCCGACTGATACAAGACTTAAGTGCACTTCCATCTGAAATTTCTGCTGCACTCATTTTTATCTTCTCTGAGGAAATGAGTGGAGAAAGAAAAATAAGCATGAAATTTCATTTGACTCAGTGCCATGTGAGTTCGAGTCGATTCAAGTGTAGATAAAGGTGAGTGTAGATGAAATTTCCATTGTATGAAATTTCCACTATACACTATAGTATATCCACAGTTGTGTCGGCAGAGGCTACTTTTGTGTGTAGATGTATTTGTAATTAAGATTGATTTATTCCATATGACAGCAAGTGATACTCTCACACTCTCTTACTCTCTGACAAAAATTCACTAACCATTTTTCTTCTTGTCCTTACTCAAACACTTTTAGGTGTACCGATTGGCCCACAAAGGTTCCCGAGTGTTTTACTCATCCAACATGTCAACAGTAATTGCCTGACTCAATTGTACGCTTAAGGATAGAGGAAAAAAGGAAAAGAACAAGACGAGCATCTAGTGACCAATGACCAATGACTCCTTTCGATTGACTGGTCCAACTTTACCAGTCTGGTATACGGAAGTATTCACCTAATGCTTAGAAGAGATTTTCTTACTCGCTCATCAGTCAGCTCAATCGAATGGGCTAAATTGAAGTCAGCAACAAACTCCCCATCTCTCTCTCTCTCTCTCTCTCTCTCTCTCTCTCTCTCTCTCTCTCTCTCTCTCTCTCTCTCTCTCTCTCTCTCTCTCTCTCTCTCTCTCTCTCTCTCTTTAACTGCCCATCTTCCAACCTCTGGTCCATCTCATTAAAAGTCACTATCAATTGCAACCAAAAGTTCGATGATGGCTGTCATTCCTTCTTATCTCAAGTCTTCATCATTCTTCCACACTCAAAGGCATCCTATTGATTAACTAGATGTACCATCAAACTTTGAATTACTCTTGTCTGCATTGATGTGTACTAATTGTTCTCGTCAGATAAATATCATGGTGATTCACATGTTCACATGTATACACATGTATATACATGTGAAAGGTTCGCCTGTGTGACTATGTGTGCATTCGCTTGTGAATACTTTCTGAACTTTGTAAGAAAAAAGTGGTCAAATTTGAATGATGGAAGAGGAAGAGAGAAAGAGAAAGAAAGGAAGAATCAATTGGTGATCAATCAAGTGAATATCGCTTTAAGGAGAATAAGAGGATAAAAAAGCGAAAAAATGAATGAGAAAGACAAGACAGGAGGAATGAAGGGAAGAAGATAAAATGTTCATTCACAGTCAATAAAAGGTAACATATGATGCTGATCAAGGAACAGAAGGAAGTGAAGGAGCGATCAAAGATGAAGAAAAACTCAGTGTGAATTAATAATTCATCTAGTAGTAGTAGTATAATATTAGTCAAGAAATAGAATGAATCGTGACATGAGGAGAAAAGTCTTTGAGAAAAATTTACACCAAGAGATAAAGAGTGTCGAGAAGAAGCTCGAGTGATGAAGCGGATGAAAATGATGGCCAGAAGAGCAATGATGTCAGTGATGTCAGTGATGATGAGAATGGTCAAAAGAATGTGACAAGCTCACATGTCGATTGGCTGAAGAAGTTTCTTTGCAACTAGCAACCATTGATTGCGTCAATTTAATAGCTGGTAAGCTTTTTCCTAGTTCAAGTTACCTTCACCGAGGATACGCTTTTGTCCCACCGATGAGGCTGTTGTCACAGTCACCTTTACAGAACTAAGTTCTATGTTCTATGTCTATGTTCTTCTTTTCACCTAAATCACTGAGGTTACTTTTGCCTTTTTCTTTCTTTAGTTTCTTTCTTCTTCTTTTTTTTCTTCTTTTCTCTCTTTTGTCCTTTCATCGCTGAACGATCTCGTCACCTGTATCTTTGCCTTAGAGGTTTCACTTGGCTGCTTATCCATTGGAACAACCGATGTCCGAGGTCACACTAACAAGGCTCATAGAAAAGTGATGAAAGTCATTGAGAAGAAAAGCGAAAAGAAGTAAAAAGGTAAAAGAGAGAAAAGAAAGAAAAAAATGGCAAAAGAAAATATGAAGAGGTAAAAAACGTTAACTTTGAACGATTTTCCCTTCACAATAGTTGGGAAAATTTGGTCCTTTGTATCCTTGATCCATTGTCCCAGCGGTTTATGTGTCCATTGCACTCGATTACTTAGAGCAAGATACAACTTCGAACACACAAGTCTTGGAAAAATGTCCTGCTTAGTCAGGTATAACAGTCACTAGTAGCAAGAACAGATGCAACTTCACTTACAAAGAAGAATATTGCAACTGTTGAGGATTTATTCATCGATGCGAATAATCGAATTGAAAAAAAACTAATGAATGTTATCGACAATGTCAAGGATGGATTGCAGATTGAGATTGAGATTGATTCTGTGATTACCCTTTTTTTCCTCTTTTCTCCCTTTTATATTCTGTGACAACCTTTTTGACAAAAACTGGTTGTCTTATAAACACACAAGTTTTACTGCCAGTTTGAGTAAAGGATGAAATGAAATAAATTAGTTGTTCAGGGCATGAGGGTGAAGGAAGGAAGAAAAATTATTCGACCATCATGCGAATAAGATGTTGAGAAGAGAATAAAGAAAAACAAATGAAAACATCTAAATGAAAGAAAGTACAACCACAAGGGAATGCAGGATGAAGAGTTTTCTCGCCATATAAAATGGCTGATGTGCCTCGAGGAGACAAGTCAAATGAGAGAAAAAGTGCCACTCAGAGCATCCTTTTCACGGAAGTACCAAAGCAACAGCTTCCTCCCTCAATTCTCCCACTCATTCTTTATTCTTCTTTATTCTTTATTATTCTCCTGTATTTTCCTTTATTTTCTTTTATCCTGTCCTCTTCCTTTGCTTATCTCCATTTCTTCATTTTCTTCATCTTCTTCTTTCTTCTGTCAAGTGATTTCGTCACCACCGATGCAACTCGTGTATACACGACCATCGACTAAACAAATACTATTCTCTCGACCCTCGGACAAGTGATATACTCTCATCAATATATACAAGTCGAAGAATGACTCGTAAGCACATCGAACTTGAAATCCCTTTTCAGTTGCAATGATTTGCTCGTAACATCCAATGGATATTGTGTTTGAATAACGTATCATGTAAATTTTCTCCTTTTCAAATGTGTGACTGACAGAATTTCAACCAAGTTCAACTGATGTAACCTGATTAATTGATTGATTGATTGATTGAACTACACATTCTGATTGTTCTTCAAGTGTATCAACAAACGTCTTCTAAAACCAATAAAGAGTATTTCAATGTGTTTCAGAGATTAACTGTAAGTGCAAAGTGAATCCGTTCGAAGTGAACAAAGAACATGTTTTTCGAAGATTGTACTGTTTGTTCCATCGAAAGAGAGAGAGAAAAATCCAACCTTTGGAACTTGTGAATCCTTCAGAATATTCTCTCAGGACTTTTCCTTACCCCTTAAAAGTATTTACGTACTGTCGTCACCAACTTGGACAATTTGTTGGATAAAATTGACATTCAACATGACCGATGGATGAAAATACTTTCACTTGACAAGTCTGTACTTGGCTTCTTGTGACAAACCACTCAAGCAGTTGAAAAATCTCATCTCTGTACAATCGACTGGTAACATTGGTTCAAACCTGAGTGGATGTCAGACAATTATTGGAAAGTACGAATGAGTGTCAACGACCATGTGACCGTGTTGGATGCATCTCATGCTTATCAAGAAACAGAGACAGAATGATGTTTCTTCTATTTTCTACTATTTTCTAGTATTTTTTTTATTCTTTTCCATTTACTAGCTCTCTCAAGACTCCTTCTTTGCTTCTTCTACTTCTTCTTTCATATTCTATTCTAAGCACACTCAAGTTGAGCTGTTTTATTGATTTGTTCTTACATTTCTTCTCACGTAGGATGATTTAATTGAGAATTTTGGAAATAAAACCTTTCGCCTGTCGTCACTTTACTTTTCATCGGCAAGTCACATTTCCGTTTTAATCGGAAGAATTATTTCCTAACAAATATCTCTTTCACTCATCTTCACATACAGTGACGAATGTGACAAATGAATGCATTTTGACCGGATAGAAAAGTATAATAATAAAAATAGTTAATTACATGATAAACTATCACAAGAAGTAAAAAGAAGTAAAGAAGAGACAAAATTCAATTCAACCCTAGACCTTCGAGTCGATTCACCTTTTTGGTGTCATTAAAACAAATCAAAATTACTGGTGAAAATGAAAGATAGGAAAAAATGTTGGTACAAAGCTGAAAGATGATTAATTTGATGAAAGAATACACTGGTAATTAGTGAATAGACAGAACATGTAGTCAGAACAATGGATGAAAGTCAGTGACATTTCTCGCCACTCGAGTCAATTGCAAGTGGAATGCAATTTAACATTAACACGTAGTCATTTAAACAGCCTGCTCATAATTAGTAGTAAATAGGATGCAGTCATGAGGAAAAAATGTCACTCACATTATTACCAAGTTTCAATTTTGTTTTCATCGTTACACTTTTCCTGTAGTGACCAGATAATTGGTACAAAACAGCTCTTGATCTTCTTCTTTGGTATTGATTAGACATTGACTTGGATTCATTATCCACAGGTGAGTACAGGTCATCATCATCATCATCTTCTTCTTCATCGTTAGATGATCTATTTTCACCATCTTTATTTAGTTCTTTATGTGAAGCCAAGAAAAGAACAACCTCATGCTTCTCATTTTTTATTGGTACAATGTCGAGTAAACATTGGAATGGGGTTCCTGTTAAAATTAAGTATCAAGATGATAATTAAATTCAAGTGAAAAGCATACAACGACCTGTGTTTATGGTTAGAACAAAAGAACAAATCTGGTTCTTGCATCATCATCTTTGTCGTGGAGAAAATTGCACTCATGAGTCATGAGCATGGTCAATTGAAATTTCAATCTCCGGATGCAACGAATGGTGTTGAGGAAAACAAATAGAATCTCAGCGGAAAGTGCAAAATATCAATTTACGATATGGAAGGATGAATGAGAGAGAGAGAGAGAAAGAAAAAATATTCACTTTGGTGCATCACTATAGTAGTAAAGTTTAAATGTCACCACCAGTATATATTGAAGTGAAGACTTCTCATTTGTCTCTATTTTTTTCATTTCACCATTCTGTCAACCGCGGAATGAGTTGAGAGAGAGAGAGAGAAGGACTGTGTTAAAAGGACTGACTTTTTCAATATGCATGCACTGGACTAAAAAACAGACGACCAAACTAAGCAAAAAAGTAGAACTGGTATACATAAAACTGGTTGTACATAGTCTACTGCATGGTTGAATGTCTCGTTATTTCAGTTGAAGCATGTTCAATGGTTTCTTCGATAGTCCGAGGGTAAACAGTTTGCAGCAGCATCTTTCACTTTTGTTCCTGCTGATTCTGTTTTCGCGACAATTTGATCGATCAAGGACTCGCCACTGGTCACAGTGAGCCTTAAGTCAGCTCGGTAGATACATTTATGTACTCGGTAGCAAAAGATAAAACACACATACTCATATACACACACATACACAGCATCCTCCAGTGTCTGGGTCACATCTTTGATCGTAAGTGTCTGACAGTTCAATTATTGCCTCACCATCGGACCTTTTGACCAGGATACGAGATTGAAGGAAGAAGAAAGGAGAAACGACCAGTACAGAAATGAAGAAATATATATATAAAAAAAGTATACGATTGACATTTACACCGAATGAATAAAATATTCTGTGGTCGTCAATCGTAGGAGTTCTCAACATTCTCTCACGTTCAATTGTACTGACTTTAAATTAACTAAACGAGTAGAATTTGCCACCTCGAGGGATAAAGAGAAATCGATCGGTTGACTTAGTCGTGTTGAGATGAATCAGTCAAAAATAGCATGCAATGGTCGTTCTAAGGATTTGGTCGTTTGTAAGAGAGCAAATGATTAGGCCTCAAGGTAAAAACGAAGGAAAGAGAAACCAACAAATAGACAGACAAAGATAGAAAGAGAATGGAATTGTCTCTGTCTATTTGTCATTGTACCTGATGCTTGATGCAAAAGATGACTTGGTTAAGATGTGATGGAGAGAGAGAGAAAGAAAGAGACAACTTACCGGTGCTTTTGTAAAAGGTTACCTCTAATTTCAATTCTGACTTTGTGTCCAATGCATGGTCGATTTGCTTGATGTGTTCCTCCTGCGTGTCAGGACCCACCAAAAATAAACACGCACAACCTTTTTGCATTATTTGGGCACGAGGGTAGCCCGTGAGTTCACAAAATCCATCAGAACAGTAAACTATTGGGTATACATTGGGTACTTGAGCATTTCCCAAGACGAAATTGCTGTCTGAACTCCATTTGTGACCAAGGTGGACATTGGCAAGTTTCAGAACATATGTAAACATGACAATTGGCCCGAGTCGATTGGATGATGTCAATAGAAGAAGAGTCCAGTCAGTGGTAGTAGTAGTAACAGTACAAATGGTAGGAAAAAAGCAATTTTTCATCCAAACAGATAGTTGCCAAAATTTCATCATCACAGTCCACCGGGCAAACATTTTTTTGACGGGGAATAAATTAACGTTCAGTCCATTCAGTTTGCACACACACACATTGTCGTCATCATCACCATCGTACCATCATTGTCACCAGTGTTGCCATGTGGCCCCGAGAGATGATTTGATTGATTAATCGTTTCAGTGATGTTTTTCCAAGCATAGTAAAGTAAAAAATGATAAGAATGATCAGTTTGAAAAATAATTTATTGTTTAACTCATGCAAAGAAGAATGTTGTGCGATGGTAAAGGTTTCAATGTAATTGGATGCAACATGGAACAATGAATTCCTTGCACTGGCACAAATAAGAAGATGTTCTACTGTGTAACATGAGACAAAGAAATGATCGCCCATCGGCAATCAAGTAACGAATACAACAGAATACAACAGGATATAACAGAATGGCCATCAAACATATCTACTGTATGTAGTAGTTGATGAAAGAGAGGAAAAAAATATTGATCTCTATTATTGTTTCATCAACGGAAAACAAAATGCTCACACCGAGTCCACCAGAGCAAATAGTCAAGGTACGATGGAGTCCATCTTATGATAACGAGTGAGCTATTGAATGAAGAGGGGAAAAGTTTAAGTCACCGTTGTGACAAAAAAAAAATGAACAGTTGACTGGACAAATGGCCTGTGATAACACAAATGCCAGTGACCACATAATGGACTCCATTAAGTGGTGACAAAGGTAAATTCACGTTCCAACTAATGATTGTGCCTTGTTGTTGACACAAGGCAATCGCCAAAAGGTAAAAATGATGATTCAGTACTATTCGGGTGGATTAGTTTGGTTAAAATGTCAACTGAAAGACATTTACAGGTATAAATAGTCGAGTGCATGAACCATTGTCACTACACATGAAGACCGGATGGTGAGTAAAGTGTTGCCAGTCCTTCGTGTCGGAAGAAAAAACAAAGTCTAACAGATGAAATAGATGAAACAGATGGAAATAGCCACAACAAAAGACGCGAGTATAAGAGAATAAAGAATCACAAGAAATGTCTCCGCCAATCACGAAAAGAAAAAAACATCACAGTTGCCTGTAGTGTAATTCCATTGACCCAGGGAAAACAAAAGGTAAGCGAATGAATTCACTGATATGCTAAATGAGGTACGCAAAATTGTATTTATGTTCATGTGGACCAAGGTTGAAGGAAAAAGAGAGAAGCAACGAGTGCTAGAGCAGTACTTAGTGTGTTAAGATCCAATAAAGTGGGCTGAGTTGAGTTAAGTTCTAGAAGCGTAAGTTAGATTTACCCTCATTACGTGGCCGGCGAAAAGAGAGAGAGAGAGAAAGAGGAAGAAAGAGGAAGAAAGAGAAGAGTACGTCGGCAATTCGATGTACATAGCTTACTCGAAGATTCAGGTGATGACAGAACAGTATAAGACTCATGATACCGAGAAAGAATGAAGCAGGAAGTAGAAAGAAAGAAGTAAGAATAAAGGAAAAAGAAGAAAAGAGGAAAAAAGAGAGGAAAAAAAAAAGAAAAAATCGAGGGATGAAAAGAAAATGAGTCTACCACTGGTGCTGAAAGTGTCTGCCCAATAACTGTACTATTACGTGGTGAAATAATTTACCATGGCAAATAAAAAAAATGGTCACACTTGGATCTTGTGCAATCGGATGATTGTTTATCGTTCATCAATGGTCGATCAAGCATCATAAATCCTCATTCATCGTCTTATTGGATGTTGAGAGTGTTCTACGGTGGAATTACTTTTTCACTCATTTGAAGATTATTTTGAATGTCCACCTTGCACAATCAACAACAACGAAGACAAACAGAAGAGAACAAAATAGATCTAAAAATCAATCCGACATAAAAAAAAACCCAAATTTAAAAGATAAAAATACATGGCAAATGCTTTTGGTGCAATTTTGATGACAAACGTAAAATGAGAAAAAAAAGAATTTGTAATAGAAATTAATTTAATCTCCATCGTCTCGTCAATTGAAGGAAAATTCCGTAATTGCTAATGTTTCGAGAATCAAACATTGGCAGAACAGAAGGAGGTAATTAATAGTTAATTCGGTGCCGAGGACATGGCAATAAATGGACAGGAAAGAATAAAGAGGATATTACTAACTAACTCAGTTGTGAACTGTGACGGATGCCTAAAAAAAGATAGAGTAATTCATTAACATCAGGCTTTATCAAGCATCGATTTAAAATACTTTTCACCGGGTGAATCAGTTTACAAACTCAATTTCTACCCTTTACTGTGTATGATGTTGAACCCTGTTAGTAACTAACTAATAACTAATCTGACACCACGTGGATGTTGTTGATATAAAGTACAATTGGAAGATGAGGATGAACACAACTTGCCGGATGAAACAAATGATCCAGCTGATCGAAAAGTGTTGAATCACCCGCTGCATTGGACTTACAGTAAGGAAAGTATGTCTCTACAGTCATCAATCTTACCAACATGGTATCACTGTGGACGTTTAGCCTCAGCCTTGGCCAGCCATTGAAGCCTTGCAAGCCATTCAAGCCATTGAGACTCGGTGAGGCCAATAAGAGTGGCAGATTGAACATCTAACATCTAACATCCAACATCCAACATCCCACATCCAACAAAAGCACACAAAAAAAAGAGGAAAAGTACATTCACAGAAGCAAAGGAAAAAGGAAAGAAGAATAAAAGAAGCAAAAAAGCAAGAGAAATGGACATTGTTAATTCCAACTACTGTACTTGGCAAAGTTGAAAGGTCAAGCAAAGGACGAAGGCTGTAACAATTAATGTCACCTGTCAGGTGGGATGAACCTTTGAATGTTAAAGTGTCCAATATGTCCAGCCTGTTCGCAATATATCCTCCCTGACAAATCAAATGACACACTGAGACTTGCTTGTCATAAGTCATATTGAAAGTTAAAAGTACTTTGCTACGACAATTGAACAATTGAACAATTGAAATAAAATCGTATATCAATGTCTCGCCTCATTTGCCAGCAGACAAAGTAACATTCCAAATTGCCCACAATGCAGTGAGAAACAGTGAAAAACAGAGAAAATAAAGAACAAGACAAAATCACACTCAAGTGATCAATAATCGAATGAACCAGTTGACTTAAACCGATTCACTATTGATTAAAGCTGTTTCGCTTGTTTTTTTACTTTGTTTCTACTCTTTTCATTTGAACCTCAGTTCATTCTATTCTGTGTTACGAGTTCTTTGGTGTCTCTGTATTCACTTCTTCTCGTTCTATGTGAATTTCCTGTATGTTCTGACTCTCTCAGTATTCTGTCTATTCACTTGGTCTATTTGTTCTGACTCGTGACCAATGCTCCATCAACTAGTGTACCTGAGGTGCTATCAATCGATATTTGCCCAGCCAACATACATCACACCCATCAGCTTGTACGTCACATTGCCACGGTGTATATTACAAGGTGTACATAAAAAACTTTCACTCTCTTTCTTTCTTTCTCTCTTTCTTTCTTTCCTTCTTTGCTCCTTTTTTTCTTCTTTGCTCTTCTTTCTCTGTCGATTCTCTTGGCTCTTTCCAAATATCTTTCTTCTGAAGGAGTCACCCAAATGGGAGTCTGCTGTGACATAATTTAAACTTCAACAGAAACCATGAGACACACTTGATCGATGTCTTTCTTATTTCCTTGTTTTTGTTTCACTGTTCTTGCTGAAATATTAAAATAAAAAAAAGTGAACACAAAGAATTTCACATAGACCAAGATATTGTAAGAGAAGGCCACGCGAACAAGGAATAATTATAAATTCACTATGTCACTAGGGAATATTCGTTTGTGCTCTGAGTAAATCGCATAAAACATTTTAATGATTTTCATATTTAGACAGACAGAATTTCAGGTGAATCATCCATTCGTGAGTTCATTGGTTTGCCCTCATTTTTTTCTGTGTGTGTTAAAGTGAAGAACATTAAACTTGGACTCTCACAGGAAGGAAGATCAGGCAAAAGTTTAACTTTGTCTTGTTTTGTGGTCGACCTATTGTTCGATAAGAAGATTCTTTTCTGTCTTTTCTTTCTCTTTTCTGTCTTTTCTCTCTTTTCTTCTTCAGTGACACACTTGATGAGTGTTGAGTTCTAGAACCCAATCTAATAATCACTTTATGGTCGGGATGGGAAATGGTTGAAGACCACGAAATAGTGAGCTGATGCTGCACTAAAGATGAAACTGGCTCTTCGAAGCTCTTCGTGTTTCTAACTTTCATCTCTTTCTTCTCTTTCGTCTCTTTCTTCTTCTCTGCCTCAACTCTGCAAGACACTCAGCAAAGTAGAATCAATGGCCTTTGTAACTTGCCAGCCAGTTGATGTCATGTTACAATCACCAATGACACCAGGAAATCCGGAGTCAAATGTCTTGTGTCTCCAGCCACTATAAAAAAGTTCTTTCTTGCCTTTCTGGTCTTTCTTTTCTTCCTTGTCTTTCTTGTGTGTCAGTCTCTCTTTTCTCTTAAATTCAACTAAGTAAGTTCGTTGAGTTGAGAAAATTTTCTCTGCGGGAAATAAATTTGTTCAATCGAATGTGATGACCAAAACAATATCATAGTGAAACCTTCTCTTCACTCAGTGGATAATTTACCTTGAATGATCAGCTTGTCACATGAGTCTGATATCTTTGACTCGACTTGGCACGAACATGTACGAATTTGGAATTCGCATTTGAAAGAGAGAGAGAGAGAGACACTTCAACGGTATCTTGAGTGTTGAGAAGAGAGAAGAACTAGTCACTTCAACTTCGACTAGAACTCGACTTTTCCCATCTTTTTTTTCCTTTCGCCCTTCCTTTCTCTTTTACCTTGCTTCCTCTTTCTCCCACTCTCTTTTTTTTCCTTCACTTTTACCATCTCTTCGTTTACTTTGACCCTTGTCGCTGAATGTGTACAGGAATTTGAATAAAAGACTGACTGACAAGTTGCAGTTGCTCTCTGACAGCATGCAAGTGAAATTTTTTTGTCAAATGTTAGCGAAATGTACCAGGAAAATCTTCTCACATATATATAGACCTAACCAATGTGACGAATTGACAATGAATTTGAAAAAGGAAAATCCTTATGGAGTATTACAAATGTCTAAATATTTTATAAATCATCTTCATTAATGTTCTTTTCTTGAATGTACAATTGACTATTTAATTTACAGTATTAGTATATGATGTTTACATGTTCGCCTTGGGTCGAATTGTTATTCAATTCGATTCACACCAATTTACACAACCATTTGTTGTACTTGTATTAACATATGCTTAATTTGTTCACATTCATCATTTTGAGCTATATTCCATGGCGATTTGGCTGAAAAGTCTTTGCCTATATAATTTTAACATGGTGATTATAAATTACTTCTGTGACAAATTGTTCTTCTTGTTCTTCTTCCTCTCTTCATACTCAAGTTAATTTACATCAATGAGTTGGCAGTTACCCCAGTCAGTCATTCAGTCATTCAGTCAGTAAAGTTAGGTGAATCATTTTGCCAGAGACAAGTTCACCCAGGGTTGCATTTAGAGTAGACATTAGAATAGAATTTAGTTCTCCAGGTCAATTTTAGGTTAAACGGTGAACTGCAAGCTGCAGATTCATCAAGCGAAATAGGGCAAAGCGCTTTGTCCCCTTTGATAATCGAATCAACTGGATATCTTCATTCAATGGTCAACATTGTCTGTCCTTTTTCTTTCTACCCTTTTTACTCTCTCTCTCTCTCTCTCTCTCCCAGTGTAACTCAATTAAGTCATATTTGATTTCACCCGGAAATGACTTAACAAACAATGACGTTACAATCGAAGGGTGGATGGTCAAGTGAAAAAATAATATCACATTGCTCGACCAATCGAAATGAACAAATTGTTCACTTCTTTTTCATCTTCATCTTATTCTTTTTATCTTTATTCTTCACATTCTTATTCTTCCTCTTACTCTCTTCTTTTTCCCTTTATCCTCAGTTGAGTCTGTCTGTTCGCTCATCTGTCTGCATCGTCAAGTATAAATGGCGTTGACAAAGAAAAACGAGAAAAAAAAGACATGAGAAAGAAATTGTGAAGACACAACGGGCGAATTACACAGATTGAGGTTTGCCAAATGGAGCAAAAATTGTGAGGATCTTTTTCTCTGTCAATCCTTAATTAGGGTAATTTGACTTTGTTCCTCACTGTTGCTCCATTTACATTGATGACTTTCAGTGTGTAAAGTCATAAGGCATCCGTACAATATCGCCCAGCAGAAACATTGTGCGAATGAGCTCACATGGGTGAATAAGTAATTGACAGAGGAGAAAAAGACCAAATTGTTTTGCTCAAGTGAGTACTATGAATTGTACGAGTACTCTCTCTCTCTCTCTCTCTGCGTTTTGTGTTGTGTGTGTGTGGGTACTTTCAGTACAACCAGTGAATTTTATGTCAAAGTGGAAACCAAGGAGATGACTTAGTTTCTTGGCCGTTTTACTTCCGTGTGGGACCAGTGTCAATTATTTTTCTTCCCTCACTTTGTCCACGAGCTGACAGGTAGAGAGATGAATAAAATTTTTACTTCCAGTACAATGTCGATATACGCCTTGAACAAATGGTAATAGTCCCTCGGTCAATGTAACTACACTCACTGTACTGAGAAGAAGGTTCTCTTTTCTTTCTTCTCTGTTCTGTGTTTTGTGTTGTGCCTTGTGTCTTGTGTCTTCTGTTTTCTGTGTTCTGTGTTCTGTGTTTTGTACTCTGTGCTGTTGGTTGTTCTGTTTTTCTCTTTTCTCTTTTCTCTCCCTTTTTTCTCTCTCCTCTTTCCTCTGTTCAGTGTACACTGGTGAATTTGTCAATTTACTTCTCTGTATGTGTCTCGAGTCCATGTAATTATTGTCACCGTTAACGACTGTCTCCAGTAGTTGTATCAACCTCACCGGTGCAAACAAATGAATCGCCTCACACAGTTGGAGAGATGAAAGAACAGCGACAACAATAACAAATCGACACCAACAGATTCAATAATGATGACAACAGCAACAACAACAACGACAACAACAATAATAACAACAACAACAACAACAAAAACAACAACAACAACAATCGAATCGAACAGTTAAATAGTACACATTTTTTAAGTCACGTTTTGGATGAAAAAGTGAATCTGAACGGGTTTTCATTGTCTCTTACTAGTCAGTTGATTTTGAGTGAAATTCATTGGACATAAAGTAAATTGGTATACAAGTAGCTTTGTTACAGGAGAAAAAAACAGATGGTAAGGTTCATCGATCATTGAAAAATAGGAAATGAAAAAGAGAAAAAGAGAAGAAACTTTCCATGATCATAGGTCGGGTGACAAGTGTTCAGTGGGCCAGTCCGGGTCGACAATACTCGACCCAGATGACCACACGTACAAAAGTAATTTTTTTCTGTCACACCAACTTGGCAACTTGGCAACTTGACACACAATGGGCAAAGATATATAAATGTTGGTGTAAAAGCAGTTGGTACAACCTGAAAACTAGGACGAACGTGGGGCTGGACCAGAACTTTAAAAGAAGAGAAAGAAAAAAAAGACGAAAAAGAGGAAAAAGGACACAATTTTTCTAAGCTATTTCAATGGAGATTATTTTCTTTCCATCAACTTATCCCGTTAAAAGTTGTAAAAAGGCATTGTTAACTCGACATTGCAAACTCGGCATCACAATGAACGACTCGTTCAGAGGTGTGTCCGAGATTCTTTTGAAAAGACCAACGACACTCAGTGAACCGGTAAAAATATTAATTTAAACATCAACTGTCATCTTTGTACATTTGTACAAAGTTGAAATGTAAAATGATACAAATGATTCCTTGCATTACAATTGTGTACAATTGTAAAGAATGTAAAAAGAGGTAAAAAGAAGCAAATGTAAAGTATAAAAGTATAAAAGTAGAAAAAGTAGAAAAACATAGTTTACAAAGTGTACTTACGCGTTCCATCGAAACGAGTGGCAATTGTCTCGAGAAAATTGTTTTGAGGAGCTAACAATCCTCGTCGAGCTGGCATTGTGATGCACTTTTAATTTTTCCAGAAGATCGGTGAATCTTCTTTGCTGTTTAAATTGTCAATGATGATTAATTTTCGCTTGAATTAACATTACGGTCAACTGAAGAGCGATCACAAAGGATAAATGTGTAATCTGATCATCATACAATTTACCGTAAGATCATCGGGTCACATTTCTGAATCGGAAATTGATTTTCAAAGCCCAGTAAAAACAGAATAATATGTTGAATCTATTGAAAGGGTCAAAGTGATATTTGATCCAATTGAAGGATGACTCAAATACAAAAGATGAGGAAAACAGAACAATGTTGAATGAGCGAACAGGCAAACAGGTGAACTGGTCGAAAATTAAGATGACAACAAGTTACTTTTCTTTTTCTTCTTCTTCTTTTACTTCTTCTTTTACTTTTTTCTTCCACTTTGACGGCACTTTCAGCCAAAAACTTTGTAATGGTTACACGACCTGATGATGAAGATCAGTTGAATATTGCAGTAGACTGGATGTTACACGAACTGGATGAAAAAAAGAAAGATGAAAAAATATGACGATGATCTAATTGTTGAAGTAGTTATTTGTGGAAAGTTACACTCCACTTTGATAATATTTGAATTAGCTTCTTTTTTATCTTGTAAGGTAATACATACTCACGTATGCAATAAAAAAGTCTATGAAATAAAATAGACATGAGATCAAGAATGAACATTAGTCAAATAAGTAGCTTAGTCAAGTGAAAGCTGCAAAATGTTAAGTAAAGAACAAGAGTCGAAAAGTTAGCTCGTGAACTGTGACTTGTATGAGAGGGATAAAAAGTCGAAAACTAGTCAACTTAGTAGTTTAAACAACGTGTAACGAGTGAACTATGTCCGATTGTTCGTGAAAGAGTCTCAAGTACTTGAAATTTATTTGCTGTACGTGTACTACTACTCACCAAGTGTAAAAGAAGCTGGGTTATAAGGTTGGATGTGCGATGTGGAAGTTGTCCTATTGACAAGAGGAGTGAGAAAAAAACGAAAGAACAAGCTGGAAAAGAGCTTTTCCAGTGTCGGCAGTCAGGCAGAGTTGAGAGGAGAAGAGAGGAAAAGAGAGAAAAAGAGAGGAAAAGAGAGTTAAACAGGCTGAAAGAATGTTAAAGGGAGCGATCGAACACTCAAACGCTGCTGCTCGAGTTGAGGCAAATGTGCACACTGTCGGTAGAACTGTTCACAAGGTAAATGCAACAGAGAGACGGAGCTTTCGTGGCATGAGCAGTGACACAGACCTGATTCACTGCTGCATACAACATGTTTCACACACATACACAGATAGAGACAGTGAGAGTCATCCAGATAAAAGTGTATGAAGATGCTACAGATGCAACTGTTTAGAAGTTGATGATGATTCAACAGCAAAGGTAAGAATGAAGGAGAAAGGAGAGAGAAAAAAAGGAAAAAAAGGAAAAAAAAACAGGAAAAACAATGAGCTGGGACATGTTGTGTCAATAGGATACTGTGAAAAAGAGAAAACCCTTCTCAAATCTCTCCTTCACCGTAATAGCATTGGTAAACTTGCTTGTAAATTGAATTTCGACTTGAGCTTGGGCCAGGAAAGTTCTCAATGATATCATTTTTCCAATCAAGAGGAAACTCTTTCTTTTCTTCTCTCTTTCCCTTTATTCTTTCTTTCTTTCCTTATTGTTGATCTAAAAATGCAGGCAAACATTCAACTTGATATTCAACAGTGAAAAGAACAGTCACGGACAGAGAAAGAGCAGCCAAGGAAAAGAAGGGAAAGAAAAGAATCCATTTTCATTTACCTGTGATCCGTAATATCACATTTCATGAAAGGCAACTTTTAAGTCGAAGCAAGTCGTGTGTTGTATCTCTTCCTCAACAGACTAAGAATGTATCAGAGAGTGGCAAGTCTGTTTGAAGGACAAAGAAGCATCGACTGAATGCTTCTTTCGAACTCACCGAGTCTTCACACCGGCTTCACTGCAGCAATATTTGGATGGAATTGCATTATAAAATACAGATAGACTCACAGACATACACACATATACACATATATTCAGACATATATACAAATATTCCCAGACACAAATATACACGTATACACAGCGGGTTCGCTTGGATCACCTGTGATTTTCACCAGTCAACAGCAACCTGAGTCAAGAGACAAAATAACATCTCATTTAAATTCAGCTTTTAACAGACTTTAGCTGAACAATTTTTTGCTACATTTATTTTATACTTTTCATTTATTTTATTTTATTCTATTCTTTCTTTCTTTCTTTCTACTTTTTCTACTTACGACTTGCTTTGCCTGTTTGCATGATCTTTTATTTTTTATCTCTTTGTCCTTTGTTTATATTCTTTCGTCGATTCCTATTATATTTTGCCCTTCTTTGTTGCATCGTTGAAGCTTTACAGATAAATCGGCTTATTTTTTGTCACTTGAAAAATGAAAGCAACCTTTGTCATCACCGAGTCACCCTGTGGCATCGGCACCTTCACCAGAACAACTGGATAAATTATTTATTGTCCCTCGTTTCAAAGTAATTTTTACTCTTTGTGTAAATTAGCTGGGTCAAAGTGCCTCGTTTAACAGTGTCACCAAGGAATTTTACTTTGCCCTGTGGATGAAATGACACAACAACAACAATTGTAAGGAATAACAACAAGTGATCTTTGTCGAAAAAATAAGTTCTGATGAAGAATTGGACCAAAGTTTCACCTGTCTCCATCGTCCATTGAAGAAATAAAGATGGACAAGAAGAAGTCTTCTAGTCTTGTAGTCTTATTGTCATTGTAAATTGTTCGCATCTACGATTGTACGATTTGCCTGCTGTTTCTTTGTCCTCAATGTCATCCACATGGCTTTAACAACAGAATCAAATGAACAGAATATTTTTAAATTGAACAAGATCAATGCGGCAACTGGTGACAGTTTGGCTGATGTAAGCTCAAACATCACATCACACAGGCACATGGGTGGAATTTGCTTTGTGAATTGAAAAGTTGTACCAAAAATATTCAACGTGAATGGAAAAAAAGGAAGAAGAGTATTTACCTTTGAAGGAATAATGTCGACTGGGCGAAATTTCGTTTACCAAGCTTTGGTATTCTAAGTGAGACTTGGTTTAACTATTCACTCTCGACTCTTTGGTTCTTTTTTTGCTTCTGCTTCACCCTGTTCACCCTGTTGAATCAAATTTAACAAATAAATGCTGACGCTCATTATATTGAAAATGAAAAGGAAAAAAAAATTTTGGAATAAACTTCATCTCAACTTCTTGTGTCAAAGGGGTGCGAAAGGACAAAGTGAAAAATATTCTTTCGAATTGAAAGATTGTTGCTGCTGTTACTTTTGATAAATTTTAAAACTAGAAATAAGTAAAGATAACCAACAAAATACTTATGGAAAATAGTACATGTACATGTACATGTATTTACCCTGGATTACAACAATGTCTAAAGAAAACAGGTCAAACATTTCAAGATGGACGCATTAATTTTCCTCCCTTTTTTTATAGCCAATTAGTGAGTGATTTAAAAGGAAAGAGTTCTTTCTCAAAATCGATTCATGGATCAAGTATTAATCATCAATTTATGATGTCGACAGGAAAAAGCAAAAGGTTCACATAAATTTACATGAATGAATAAGTGTTGCAGGGAAACACTCTTTGTATCCTTTTATCTGTCATTTATTTTTCTATCTTTCTTCTCTTCTTCTTCTTTTTCTTCTTTTAGGTTGTTACGTATTCGAACCAGTTTACAGAGAGGAACAATAGTTTCCCAGGTTCTCAAGGGAATCGACAAGGAAAATACAAAAATTGAGTATTTGACTAAATGAAAGTGTTGAAAAGCACCAAAGAGATAAATACACTTCGGGTTAAATTGATGCTTAACTGAGATTTAGAGAGTACAAGATTGAACTTTTCAAATTAAGAGGTTGTCACATACAATGACGATGGTTGCCATTGGCGACACTCTCGATCAGCCGACAAGAACATTCCAAAGAGCGACAAGAACTTATTTGTCACAAAATTAAACTTCAAATACAACTGCCAAGTGAATTTAATTGTCAAGTTTTGATCTTAATCAAATATTGAAGGACGAATATGTAATTTGTACATTTGTATGAAGAGTAAATTCTAATGAAGTTCATGACAAAGAAACGATGTGTTTTCATGTACGATACGTATAAACGATTATGTCAATGTGAAAGTACTCCAACTTGCAAGTGTTAGACTGATATCTGTGTATAGTATGATTTGAGTGACAGATACAACGGTCAACCATCAACCATCAACCATCCATTCTGTATACCATGTACTGTGAAAGCAAGATGATCATTTGCAAATGAACAGGCAATCGTACCTAGAGCAATTTGCTTGTTATTCGACCAAGATGCACTTTTTTTTTGCTTGGAGTTTCCGTCCACATTCGAGGACAAATGAGCGACTAACTTGTGAGATGTCTATTCCAGTGAATGAGGGAGGTGAATGCAAGTCAAGACACTTCCTCTACATCAACAGCAAATGACAGAATCAACTCGAGTGGCAAATGGAAAAGAATCACTTGATAGACGAACTACCAGACCGAAGAAAAAACTAACAGAAGGACAAATCGATATTCTTTGATTCCTCTTGATAAAAAAGAACCAGATGAACCTTGTTCCACAAGTTGTGACTGTGTGATTAGCTGTTCTTTCATCGGAATTTCTCAGATTTACTGCTTTAGCACCTTACATAGTTTAATCATTGAATGTACAGAGTTCGCGGTCAATCCTTGTTGCATAAAAAGAATTATTATGGCTTAATCTAAGTCCTCACGAACATCATCTGATCGATGCAGATGCACACACACATATTGATTTTATAGCTGCAGATTAGAGATCCAACCAGCCTCTTCTTCTCAGCATTATCGAGTTCAGGTTATTGTTGTCATTGTCAAAATAAGAAGAGAGAAATCGAATTCAACCCAAATGTTCTAATCGATGATGGGTCAAGCATGATGGATGATTTATCTAGTAGTTTTTCTGATCTTCCATGTTCCTTCATGTTGAGTATGTTGAATGTTCACTATGCACGTGGACTCGACAGATCGATTTTTAATTTTTTAGCCTCCCATCGAGTTAAACCCACGCCGTAAGCAATTCGGTATATGAGCGACAAGTCGATGATCCACCGATGGTTAATGTGATGAGGACGCCTTGACGGTGAATGTATCAACTAGACACGCTGCATATTACTATTTCTAATGCACTTGATCTGCATTATTATTCCGACTTAAATAACAAGTGACATATACACCAGGTAATATATTACGCAAGAATGACTGACCGACTAAGTGACTGACTGACTCGTCAGCGCCCACTACATACCTATCATGAATATATTTTGTCTCTGTTAAGCTTTGCACTGTTTTAGATGGTCTAATTGATTCACTTGATTACTAATGGTATGATTTTATAGGATTTTATGAATTGTTTCTCTGGGTCTTTATATCTTGAACGGTTGAAGCAATTTGGACATTTTACCTTGATCCTCAAACTTCCATCCAATCCTTACAATGTTGCAATTGTTTGACCCATTAATTCGTTCAAGCGATCAACGGTGATATATTAAAAGGATAAACTGTTACTGGTATTTTGTAATCTTCAGTAAGCATTACAAAGGCAAACAAACATACTTTTGTTGGTGAAGCGTAACTTTTACCATTATCATAATCACCATCATCATCTTCTTTTCCCCATAATAACTCTTTTTCTAGACTTTTGTGAGAAATTTTTTTATTCCACGTGATTTGACAAGAAAAGCAGATTCTTTGATAATTCTATTGATTGAGCTCAAGTTGTTGATTCTAAAAAAAGTTCAGCATCAAATTAATATCTTCTAAATTTTCACGTTTTTCATGTGGGTGCAAGTAAACATTGACAATTAATGCTATTTGAAGCACACTATTGACAACTTGTGGCTCTGATCAAGTGTTCTTTTATCACTTTTCAAGGATTTTCCCCTGAACTCGGTCACGATCGATTCAACTACAAACTGACTATGAGACTAAAAGACTAAAAGACTAGGTTAAATTTATCCAAATCAAGTTCAACTTCAAATTGAATAACACGAGTTATATTTAACTTATTGGTTAATCTATTGATTCTATTTGAAAAGACTTTCGGCTGAGAAAACGTCATTAAAATTATAATATAATCAAATAATGACATAAAAATAATCACACAACTATCAATGATAAAAATGAATGGTGATTTATCAAAGAATTTTTAGAACTTTTATCAATTTGTCCGTTAATTTGTTGATCAAGTCAACTACCTGTGGACAAAAGAACTTTTCAACTGAATATTTCATCTAAAGTGATTGTTTGACTTGAAAATGAGACAAATGATCTTCGGTCACTTGAAATTCAAAGGAGAGGCAAAAAGATTATGGTCACAGTTGGAAAAAGAAAATCCCTTTGGATGGTCGAAAAGATGGCGAAATGAAGTGATGCGAAGATGCACACCGAAATACAGGGTAAAGGTTAGACGCAAGATGAGATGGAAAAGGAGAAGAAGAAGAAGAAATAGAAAAAGAAAGGAAGATCAAAGTGTGCGAAAGGAAAGAGAAAAGAATGACACACTCGACCACACAAACGGTTGAGGTTAAAGTCACTGGCTGTTGATGATATGATATTTCAGAAGTAAACTGATTCTTTCCTCAAAATGCTCGGCTGCACACAACAACAATAGGCACAATGACATGAGCTTTGGTTGCACTTGCAAAGCAAATTAGTGGCATCAACCATCTGGCTCGAGTGTTAGGCAACTTCAGCAAAATATTTGCATTATTCAACTTTTCTTATTAACATTTGAATGGCGATGTACTCAATGCAAACTGTTCTCTCCGTTTTACTACTGTACTAGCTATAGAAATAACTATTCTTGACAAATAATTTACCGATGGTTTTCTGTGTAAATTGTTTCCTTAGTTTTACCGACAATCGTAAGGTAAATCGAATATACTCCAGGGCAGCTGGAAGCAACATTCACTTGGAAAAATTTTATTCCACACCAATCAATACACTCAGTCTCTTTACTCGAATTGAAGGTTAGAACATGACACTCTCTTCTTCTTCTTCTTCTTCTTCTTCCTCCTCAAATCACCAGTTATTTCATAGTACACCAAGACAAATTCATTTACAACAGCTTCTTGTAGATCTTGTACTCTCATGTCTACCGATTTAAACTTGAATAACTGGACATCCTTTACACCCAGACTTGACATTCATATACAAGTGCAATTGCAATAATGTCACTTGTACTTTACTACTTGTCTACAGTTAATGTTGTCCTCTTAGAGTCAACAAGAAATTCATCCACATATGTGAACCATTGTCTCAAGTCAGGGACAACAGATACACTCGTTTATACTTCTTGCAACAAGCAAGAGAGAAAATTTCTACTCAATCTCAGGAGATTAATAATGAATGTTGCAGTCGATTAAACTGGTTCTATCGACTGACTCAATCCACTCATTTCATTGCAATCTCATTCTGTAAGCAGCTTTGTCAATGTGCACTTCGGAGAAATGTTGGTCATTCTTATTTGCTTATGATATCGATTTACTTGTCGATGAGTATGACCCAAACATCAAAATAATCTCAACCAATGTAATTAATTGACATTTTTAATTGAATTCATTACTTCATTTCGAATAATTGTTAATTGTTGACTTTTCCCTTTAACTAGAATGGAAATGAATTTAGATTTATTTGTGAGTTTTAAGAAGTCAACATAAATGCTAAATTGTACAAAAGTCCATAATACTCTGCGTCAAGGGACAATTTTTCTCTGGTCAATTATTATTTGGTTCAGCATCAATGAGTACCCAAGTGAATTTGTTGACTTAAGACGATATGTTAATTTAATTTCACTCAGTCTCACTTCAAATAGAAAGTATATAAGTTATTTTACAGTTGAAAATATAAAATACTGTAAAATACTATATGGTTATCGACATTGATGCATTTCGATATGATGAAAATATTATAACTAAGCTATAGATCTTGCCTATGGTTGATTTTGAATTATAAAGAGACCTCGAGGTGTAAAAGAACTTGCTGCTTTTTGATGCTATTTGGAGAAAGTAAATTGTTTCTACTCATGAATGATTCTACTGTAAACTAATCTCAAATGTTAAATAAGTAATAGAATGATTTGTGAGCGAATGAGCAAAGATCATTGAAAAGTTCTGATGAAAAAAGTCAAAATTACATAACAAGACGATAATCATCTGATGGGTCACAAGATCGCTGATCAATATTAACTTTTGCATATTTGAATGTTCTTACAAGCCTTCATTGTCACCTGTTCTCTTCTTCTAGATCCATTCTTCTGTTCGTGTAAGGTGAGACAGAACCTTAGGATAATCGAAGAAAAAGAAAAAGAACCCGGAGCAGTTTTAATCAAAATTCGCAGTACTGAATAGTCAAAGAGTCTAAGGATGATAATATCAGACTGTCAAAAGGTTCTTTAAGGAGATTAGAAGACTTACCTGTCAATGGAATCAACAGCGTAGGGAACTTCATTCATTCGAGTTTGAAATATTTTTTCATCACCATCGATGGGTGGCAGCATCTTCTGTAGAACTTTTGACGAACTGGTATCGAACAAGATAATTTGGTACATCTGGCAGCCGGTAGACGTTGCTACTACCTTTGACTGATCTAAAGAACTACTGAATTAATTCGATAAATTTTCATTCTTAAATGACATTCTTCTAGTTTAATTTGTAGAAATAAAACACTGAGCATAAAAATTGGCCAAGGTAAAGGGAGAAACCGGGTGAACTTTTCGATGCCAAAAACTTCTTTCCATAGTTTCCATAAATGTGGCATGTTCTATTCTCCCTTTGCTAGTTTGTCTAGCTTGTCAAATTGTGTCTGAAAATGAAAATAAATTATCTGATAATCCAAAGTTGAGACTTATCACAATATTGTCATCGAAATGAATGAAATGTCACAAATAGTGCTGAATCATCTTAACTGCGAGGAGAAAACTTTGACCTGGTCAATTGATCAGAGGCGGGAAATTGTGAAATAGTACAATCGCATGTACTGATATTTGACATGAGCATGTTCAATTTGAGAAGAAAAAACTATTCTGGACGACATTTGTTTTCTTCAGCAGAAACAGTCACACTTGAAAAGACAATCCGTCGCTTGAGTTTCAATTTAATTGTACCTTTTAATATGGCGAACAAGCACTTACCCGTGTCGTTGGAAGGGAGAACATCTTAATTTGCAAGACTGTACCAGAATGTCTCTTCGATCAAGTGTAACAACAAGTTGCATTTACAAGGGAATACAATTTATATTAACTTAGTGACAGTAAAATTTTGTGCTTGCCCGTCATATCCTCATGTTGCAGTGCACGTCAGTTTATTATTTTCATCAAATGATCTTCTTCTTCCGAAGATCGGGTTGAAAATCAATGATTTAATGATCTTTTCACGTGCATCACATCCATCAATCCACCCCATGGATGGCTTATTCGGTTGCGACCTGATGAGAAATTGATTATTCGTCCATAAAGTCGTTGAGTGCCTTGTAAACCTGATTGTTCACTATTTTTTTTTAATGCAAATTGTTTCATCGATCATTTGAAATAGTGAAACCAACAAAATAAGAATGTTTCTACCCAAGAAAAATTAATAATTTTCAAATGATTGATAATTGTACAAAACTTTTCATTTTTTACCATCTTTAAAAGTAAAAAAAATCTTCCACATTCAATTATAGTTATCACACGTTGTTGGATTAGTCAGTCTGACCAAAATATGACTGCAAGTGTATCAAGATCATGAGGAAAAGACAGGACATTCACAGTAAATTACAATGATATGATGGACAATCACCAGGTGGCCCCAAAACTTTAGAACCTTGGAAGTTTTGAACTCGTGGATGACGAAATTGTCATATTCTCAACCTTCGATTGACCTAGTAATGGCTGTTGCATCTGATATATGACTAATTTGTCAGGTAAAAATATACCAGTTGTCGTACTCAAGTGATTTGTGGACAAAGAATACCACTCTTGGAGCGAATTTCACTTTACTTGAAGATCAAGTTATCTTAAGTACGAAAATATTTTTTCTTCTTTCCTCCTCTCACATATAAAAAGAGAATGAAGATGTACGTTGAAATATATAGCAAGTGAAATTGCACCTGAAATAGCACCTGATTTCCTTGTTACGAAACAATTATTTAACCTTTACATTTAATTTCATGTTCACCTATTTTAAGTGAAAGGTGTCTGACGTCACTAAAAACATCAACCAGTGTTAACTCGTTGGTAATATGAGAAAAGCTGTTAAAATTAGCTCATAAAATAACAGCTACAGTACATTGAGTATTTGTATAGAAAATTTGTTTTAATATATTCTCAATATTATTGATAAAACAAAAGTACTTGAAAAAGTTATTTTTGAGTGCTTATAATAACAAAGAAAGTCTTTTGCAAAGAATTATAAAATTGAGTTTTTCAATCGCAGGTTCAATGATGAGGATGAATATTTTTCACATTTATATAAAATTTTAAATGACCGGATTTATAAAAATTCTCTTCGACTTTAAATTGAATGCATCAGCAGATGTTCCAGTATCTTAGGTTGAGTTAAGTTGAATTCAAGTGCTTCAAGCAATAGTAATGACCTGATTGCTAACTCAGGTACAAGGTAAAATAATGAATAAATTAAGTGAATATAATTACATGTACAGAAAGATTTAACTGGTAGATCTTTAATGAAGTTTTTCTCTGATAATCTTTCACTCGAGAAGAAAACATTTGCCATCATTCGGTACAGTTGTGATGCGGGAAAGAGACAAAAGAGGAAAAAAGTACTTTGAAAGCGTCGAATGTTACAGAACATGGTTGAGAAAGAACACACGAAAGACACTTTGGGTTGGTTTCATTGCTCGGTAGTCATGACTGGAATACAAGGTGTTTCCTCGATCACCAAAAAAAACTGCTAACTATTCCGAGTGACCTGGCCTATCTGACCCAACTGACCCGTCTGACCCATCTGGATTCGAATGACGCGCCTGTGCAATTACTAGAAGTTCTAACCTCTGTAATCACCTTCTTCCAGTTTGGTGTTCTTTCTATTGCTTTTTTCTTTCTCTTATCCTTTTTTTGGTCCATTTTGCCTGTTATTCTTGTTCTTCTTGTTTCCTTGTTCTTCTTGTTCTTCTTGTTTTCTTCTTCTCTTTCTTTCAATGCTCCTGAGGTAATTTAGTACAAGAGCGAGTGCATTGAATCTTTTTTACCTTGTACCATGTGAGCACTTAAGAACAACTGTTTGACCTGGTCAAGTGCAATAAAGTGAACACAACTCAATGTTGATTTTCAGACAGATACAGGATAAAAGTTTGTGCGATGCAGTTGCACCTGTCAGGACGCATTAACTGTGGCTTGTGAGACGTGATTCACTCATGGAAATAGACACATCGGACAACTGCATTTCATTGCAAGTGTCAATTGCTTTTGGTATTTAGAGAGGTGCAAGTCTCTTTGCCGGCCTATTGATTGCTCTGCAAGTCCCAACTGTCACAAGGATCAGCATCAGTGAACAGGTGACACACTCGACCAGCCTACACAAGGAAGAAGGAAGAAGGAAGAAGCAAGAAAGCAGAATACACAATACAGTCGACAGTCGACAGTAGTTCTGTACACTGTACGTAACGAATGAGCTGAGTTACCCGAATTACACGAATCAGTCGAATATTCGTTACCACATCATTCGCCTTTTCCTTATTCTTGCATCATTTGCTAAGGAATTTTATTTGTTTGTCTTTCCTTGTCGCTATCTTTGATGATTTTTCCTTACAGTGTTCTCCTCAATCAACATTATTTTCACCTGTAAATATCAAGTGCATAAGAATTTTTCCTTCTTCTCATACTGGTTTTACCTTGCTATTTTTGTTTTTGTTGTTCTTCTTCTTTCGCTAGTCAACTTTTACCAAATTCAGAGTTAATTGACGATTGAATTGGCAAGGCAATTTCATTTGCCACAAGCCCCTAATGAAATAAGATTCACCTCTTACAGAGCAAAAAGTAATGCATATGAGATCAGTGACGGGTAATGATTTATACATTATTTCATCTTGTATGCAGAAAAGACACGATGGCATCTCTAGAGAAAAAGAAGTTCATTTTTTCATACATTTACTCTTCTACTCTTTACTCTTCTACTCTTTACTCTTCTACTCTTTTCTCGTACATTGGCAAGTTACTCCTTGCTAGTTACTAGTTGAAGGTAAGAGTGAAACAACCAAAGGTAATTTTATTACAACAATTCTCAAATTCCACCTGTACGCAAGTGCACCTGTAATTGCATGATTATTAATATGGAAGAATACAACAAATTACCATAGGAATAAACTAGTTATACTACTCTAGTAAATGGAAAGGAATTTCATCGAGGGACAGTGATGACGGACAACGAATAGCTCATTGATCTGACCAGAGTAAGGAAGAAATAATTTGCACCCAGGTTCACTTGGTGTATATACGATAGAAGTGACTGAACACACTGACAAGCTGACACAAGGAGCAAATAAAGAAAGAACAAGCACTCGTCAGTCTGACAAATCGAACTGGTGAAATAATGTTGCATCAGCTTACGTGACACACCGCATCATCACTCGACCTTTGGACGCTCTATGAACACATAACAACAGACAACAGAAAACATACAACAGAAAACATACAACAGAAAACATACAACATACAACATACTGTCATCGTTATAAGAAGATTTGTCCATGTCTATAAGTGCCTACCGCTCCATTGTTAATACAATTCACTTTGACTCATCTACTCTTTGTTTCATGCCAATATGTTTATTGTACAGACAAGGATAAAGACTTTTGTCTTCTCGTAAAGGTCACACTAATTCACCTGCGATCGATCAAATGACATGTTGAATTGTAAATTGCTCTTCACTTTACCGTCAAATTGCCTAATTGAATACTTTGATCAGTCAGAACATCATTTACAATATAACACAGTCTGTTAAATGTTGTCCATTTGTTTTACTTCTTTTTCACTTAGTTACCAGTTAACTCAGTTTCCTGTGTGACGGTGAGATCTGTTGAAACAATTTTTAATCCTGATTAATTGTGATGACTCTTTCATTGGAAAAATATCCAGTCGAGTCAATAAAAAAACTATTTTTCATCATGAACAAGTAACTCTTTTCACTTGATGTGATAAAGTTAATGCAAATGATGAATACTTTTTTCGGTAAATATCGTAATTGAATGTGTATACATCGTAAATGATGAATCTTACGTGCATGATGTACATCATCAAATGAAAATTGTCATTTACAAATACTGAATAGAGATGATGGAAAGATGATCAACATCCTTTGGTCATCAAATTTTTTCCGGAGAAAAAACTTGGTAAAACTTTTCCTCATTCAGGTAAATTGGCTGATGAAAAGTCATCTTTCTCTCAGATCGTTTCGGTGGAATGTGAGACCACAAGATCGTCAAGATTGCCTTTATTTCATGGCAATGTCAGCCTATTTAAATAGTGCTACACTTTCTCTTTCTTTATTTCTTTCTTCTCTCGGATGTATGTTGAAAGAGTCCATCGATTCATCCTTTCAGCGCAAATACACAAAATTCTCCACTTAATGAAAGACCTTGGATACATTTGAAATTTCGAGTGGGTCGAACAAAATATTCTATGGCATTTATCTCACTTTCTATTTCATAGAAACATTAGATTAGTGTACTCGTTTCTTACTCTTGAAAAGATGAAGAACCATGTCACAGTGAAAATGAAACTTTTGCCTTTTATTGTTGATTCAATCGATTCCTGGATAAAATTAGAACTCATCAAATGACATTATTTTTCTTCCCTTTTTCCTTTTATTATTTTCTTCTTGGCTGACTGAATCATTTTCTAACGACAAAATATCATTCAATTTATCATCATTGGTTGTGAAAACACGTGCAAACATCATCATACAAGCATTATCATCATTCAATGCATATTGAATCATTTTTAGTTAGCAATTGGTTCTGTTCAAGAGAAATGCGAACTATATTGGTTGTGTCAGATACAATGCTGTGTTTACAAGGCAATGAAGATGAAAATGAAAATGAAGATGAAGATAAAGATAAAGATGAAGATAAAGAGGAGGTACTTGGGGCGGATGTTACATTGGACTTGGCTTCCTTCTTCGTCCGATCACAACAGGAAATCTTTCATTTCACACAAGAATGAACATTGTAACCCTTGCTTCATGATAAAAAATGTGTACATTTTTCATGCTTGACCCATGATACAGTTTACTTGTCAGGTAAAAGGAGGAAACAACCAACTTGCTCTACTAAATTGACTGCCTTATACTCTTGGTGATAAATGAAAGGATGTAATCAAACTAATGCATAGCAAAGATGGAAGTGTTCAACAACCCAAAGGGATACAACATATGAGGTGGATATCAAGCAAAGTCACTTTCTCACAAAAATATTCTCTTTTTCTCAGAAAATTCATTCGCTAGATGTTTTCGTCTTCCTTGTTGTCACATTCTTACTGTCTCGCTTTTGGTCAACAGTTCATTCTATTCTGTTGTTTTACATGACATTGGAGGATGTTGAGTATCTTTGAGTATGCATCAAGGTCAGAGTCTTGAAGTGATCACACAGTTCAAACTTCCGACCCGAAGTTTAGGAATTTCCCACATACCTTAAGTGCTCATTGACTCGAATGAAATGATTAGAGAAATACTTTTACATTCGACAACACAAGATCCTTTTCCACTTAAAATTCACATTATTCTATGTGACGTTTTCATTAGAAAGATCTTCCTACAATTCTATTCATTTCATGTCTAATCGATGTCAAATGGTTTGTCGAAATCGGTGTAATTATGCCGGATGATTACAGGGAATTCATTGATTATCATGCAAGAAAAAACCATTACATACTCAATCAGAGTCAACCACGATTAAAATACACCTTTACTTTCCCACACACACACACATGCAGAAACACTCTTTCTCTCTATCAACTGACTGTTAGATTGATGAATTGACATGGTGAGACCAGGCGTAATCTTGATTAAAAGGCTCCGTTAATCATTGAATGGTTGTGACAGTTTGCCTGTCGAGTTGACTTATTGATGGACAAAAGATCATACAATTGTAATACAAAAGTGATGGATGACGAGCTAATTGAAAAAAAAAGGGCGGCAGAGAATCAAAACAATGTCCACACATAACATAATGGCCTATGAGTCAATAGATTCATTGGATAAATGACTTACTCTAGAAAACAAATGTATTAGATTTACACGAAATATATACATCTCAGGAGCAAATTGTACCAACAATCATGGTAAAAAAAGGAAACATCGTCCGGGGTAAAGTCGTTTGAATTGCAAAAAAAACGGGTCGTGACCAATTTCCAAATCAAGGATTCTTCAACTGTTCTTTGCTCTCTCTCTCTCTTTCTTTGGATGGTGAAGAGTGTAGTGATTGACTTTTACGTGCGAGCAAAGTAAATACTTACTTCTTTGAATGCATCGTCATCATTTGCAAAGGCAATTATCGCAATGTAATTTGAATTTCTTCAGGGGTTTCCGTCCTGTACTGGCCTCACAATACTCATGTCATGTCAACCGTTAACGATAATCAAGATGAGTCCAGATGATTCCAGATGAGAACTTCATGAACTGAATCATCGATCGAGCTTTAGGACAATTTCAGAATGTCACTTGAGCTACTTGAGTCAGTGGATTGTTTGACAGAAGAACGAACCTTGGAGAGAGAGAGACAACGGTTGACTTGGTTCACATATTATCTGGATTGACAGAACATGAAGTTAATGAACAAAAGGCATCTATGGTCATATGCACCATCCCTCATGCCGATTTGCCTACTATTTGTATGTTGACAACTTTGCACCAACACAATTCTCAACCTCAATGATAATGCTGAAACACGATTCACAGCTCGATTAGGACAGAACGAGTCATCTTCAATTTCCTCGCTCAAATTACCTCTTTTACTTTGCAATTGTAATTTGCTGAGTACCCAATTACACGGAAAGGAGGAAAGCATAATCATTTGCCCACTACCTCTATTTCTTTGTCTCTTTGTCTCTTTGTGTCTTTACAGTTAAAGAAATACAATGAAAAAAAAGAATCACCCTACAAACGGAAAATCAGAGTGATTTTTGTGGAAAATAAATATTCGAATAAACCTGCAGCAACATTTATCCCATCAACCTAATGGTCCATGTCAGTGAGGAGTCTTTTTCTTGACTTTCCCTAAATTTCTCTGAACAAGTGTAAGCGCCAACAAGCTAAATCATCACTCGTTCTCATGTTCTAAGATGTTACTTACTGACGACACGAATTTGTCACCTAATCACCGATAGAAGATAAAAAAAAATGTTACACTTGTATCGATCTATTATTGTTCCATCGGTGAATGGATAGCACGATTTCTTGTTCCCTTTTTTTTGATGTTGTTCTTGTTGTTGATCATTCCTGCTTTTGTACAAGTTGAACATTTTTCTTTTGCTTATTTGTTTGTCTCATCATACTGTATGATTCAAACGTGACTTCATTCAAGTCAACTATTTTGTGGATTCAACTGAAAAAACCATTGGAATATTCGAGATGATCGGATGAACAAACGAGCAAAAGTAAAATGTTCAAGTTGAGTTTAAATTTCTATTCAAGTTAAATTTAAACCATGATAAAAAGTTTGAAAATTCGTCCGGGTGAAATAATTAGCTCGATGTATGTCTATTTGATCAGCTGAAAAGTCGATTAGGGTAAAATGTAGTGCATTGAGGGAGGTCAACAAGTCACAGAGTATCTGTTATCCCTGAAAAAGTAAACTCCATCGGCAGAAAAGAATGTGATCGATCGACGTACATGTCCTATTACGTTAATGTCATCCTCATAATCCTTGTACTCTTTTTAGTAACCGGACACGAAAAGTCAAAAAGTTAAAAACAGCCCGGCAACACGAAACACTCACATTTGGAGGGCCAAGAGAGTTTACTTCAACTGTAACGAGCTTTTGCCATGAGAGTAAACAAGTGGCACAGTAGTAGTAGTAGTAGTAGTAGTAGTAGTAGTAGTAGTAGTAGTAGTAGTAGTAGTAGTAGTAGTAGTAGTAGTACAGAACTGTAGAACTTCCAAATAACAGAGAGTAACAGAGAGTAACAGTGTAACAGAGTAGTAGCAGAGAAAGAACATGTCCGTTATGAGTGGAAAATGTGTAAGTTTTAAAAGAAGAAGGAAGAAGAAAACAAAAACAAAAACTGACTCACAGTCGCTAAGAGGACGATGATAGGAAACAGAGTTGAAGTTAAAGTTAAAGTTAAAGCTAAAGTCGAAGGAAGTAAAGAACATTTCACTCTTCTCTCCTTCTTACTGGTTGTTGGACTTTTCATCTGCTTCGCCCGCTCTCCAAGTAACAACCTTTGCTCGAAGGTTAAATTGGCCTCAACTCAAGTAGCTGTAGATAAGTTGTAATTGAGATGTTAATCTTTTTTTTTAAAATTCAAGCACACACACACTCAAAAGAAAATTTGTGACGCCCAAATAAAACTCACCGGCAAAATTAAATTTTGTTCAAAGGAGACACCTTTGTTTTCAAATGTATCTTTTGTCAAATTCAGTAAGTAGACTGTCTAAAAATATCTCAACTCAAGGGTGAATTTATTTTCATTGTCCTTGCTGTATTATTTGCCAGTCTTTTCACCTTTTGTGTTGGAATTGGTGAAATTGTGAGAACAACTACAGTGCAAATAAGTGAAATGTACGATGGAAAGAGATGATGTGCAACCATTTAGCTCATTCATCATTTACCAGGTATGTCTCCATCGTCATCTTCATCATCATCAAGCTAACATCTGCATTTTACCTTGAAACAACTTCACTTGTATAAATGTCAACTGACTCTTCTTGCCAAAAAGTAAATGCTTCATCCATTTAAATTGAATCAATGTCAGCTACAACTGCAATTTGATTAAAATAAATAAATGATTCTGCTCGGTCCAAGTGTACAGGTTGTGAACTTGGGTTGCGAACATTTGTCCATGCATCAGTAAGAACGGAGTGAACAAGTAAGAAAGACACACACAAAGATATTTATACAGACACATTGAGGAAGAAGAAAAGAGGAAAAAAGAGAAAGAAGAAAAAAAAGAGAAGAAGATGCAACATGAGCAAATTGAAGATATTTTATGGACTGCTAGTGGCAGGTTGTCATTCACTTTTATATGTCTAGTCAAGCAAGACTCTTTGTATGGAGCTTTTTTTCTTAGTTTGTCATTGCATTTAACTCTCAGTTATATGTCTCTGTCGATTCAATTTATCTTGCGAGCCAAAGGCATAAAGAGTCGATTGAATTTTCACCAAGTGTTTTGCCCGGAAGAAAGAGCCCAATATGAAAATGCATTTGCTTCACCTGTCCAGGTAAAGGTTGGTGAAAAAACAAATGTCCACACTTCTTTGTCCAACCTTTGGTTCACTTGTTGTCCATTTTTTTCTTCCACATAAATGAAACTCACTCACAAGTCAACTGATGGAAGTATTTTTACTTTAATAGCTAACTTTTAATAGCTTTCTTGAATTCTCTTACACGAATCATCTGACGACACTCGATCAATTTTCCTGTAAGATTGTCAGAGGTTCTGCAACTTGCAAAAGTTCTTTCTCCTCACCAAAGATAGGATTAAAGATAAAAGGTTCCAATCAAAAGGTCACATCAAATAAAGTCATTCGCTTTTCTTAATTGCTTGTCTGGAAGAACAGAAGATGTTCTTCCTATTCAAATCTCGAGAGAATTGACTTGTCTCTTAAATGTCACTTCGACGATTGAGTCTGGCGAATAACAATGGATTGAAAATTCACGTTAAGGTTCTGATTGTCCATCAATGCATTTTTTTTCCTTCAATTTCTCATTTCACAGTTCAACAAGTGCAATACTTTTCTCACAAATGAAATAACTTAAGCTCAAATAATTCAACAGGTCGAAAAAACATGTCTGGTCCAAATGGTCAAAGTTAGAATAAACTATACAATACAACATATTGTAAGACATTCATGTGATGTCTTGCATCATCGAATTTTCCTTGTACACACGAGCATGTTGAGTGGGAAATTCGATCAAAGAGTGATGAATTTTATCTCCAATTCGTTTTCAAATGTTTTACCCATCAATAAGTTATTCATTGTCCCTGACTTGAGCAAGTGCATTGTCGATTGCAGGGTAAACAGTACATGGTAGAAAAAAAAGAAGAAGAAAAGACCTGGAAATTATTTATTCTTCTTTCAATTGCTCAGGTGTTTGCTCAGTCACCTGGATACTTTTTCTACTGACCAAGGTAGAAAATTTAAATGCAAACCAACGAGTGTGGAATCGATGGTTAAATCGATGAATACGTCAACCGTTTCAACCGAATAAGAACAAGAAGGAACAAGTAAGAACAAGTGTTGACTCCTCTCTTATTGATTTCACCTGGTTGACTGATGTGACTAGAATATTCTATCATTGATTGAAGAAGACATTTTCACAAATTTCCTCGTCCGTCGAACGTGTACAATGATGAAACTTAGGGCAGAACACTTACACACTTGCACACTAGTTGTACAAAGCGTGTTGCAATCTATCAACAGACAATGAACCAACAGGCAGACTATGAATGAGACAAAAGGAGAGAAATAAAATCGTTGAAGAATCCTTCAATTGTCCATTAGTGGACCAAATAACCCACTGGACAATAGTTTGTACCATTATTCTTTTTCCTTTTGATAATATTGCTACAGTTGGCACACTCAGCATGTTGCTGAACCGAAGAGTATTGAAGATGCTTCTCATCATTACGACTGCAAAGGTGGATGAGTGTGTGTATGTGTGTGTGTCTATGGCTCATGCTCAGGTACAAATATTGTGGCCGTCCTTTAGTTCTGGCAGTTGTCGAACGCGTGTCGACTTTGACGCAAGTAATCTTCTCTCATTCTCTTCTTCTCTTTTTCTTGTCTGCAAGTTGCGTGCCATGTGCGCTTTTCACTTCTTCATTTAGATGTCTCACCTGGCCATCCAAGTTTCACTTGACTCTTCAAACTCTCACACTCAACTCTCAACTTGTGTGAATTCTTCGTAAAGGTCCGTTAATTTGCTCTTCACCTGATTGTCCTGTGTTTTGCAACACACTGTTGCCACTGAAGTTACATTCCAAAGGTAAAAGTCGTTTTCACTAACTTAGCAAAAGTTTCAGCTTGAGTGTTATCCACATCAGTCTATTTGTCACACCGATACACAGTTCATCTTACTCATACATCTTCTATTGTACCCTTAATTAACAAAATGAGTGACCTGAATCATCATATCCTTCGGTATGCTTGACGTTATCTCATTTACATTAACAGATTCGCTGACATTTCACAGGTTACTTTCATACATGTAGAAGAGAGAGATATAGAGAATGAGAGGAAGAAAAGAAAGACAGTCAGTTGAAGATTAACTTCCTCTCAACCGGTAAACTCGACCTTAGTGCGAGAAAGTGTGAGATAGAAAGATGAAAGAGAGTGCCTATGCATCAAAGTTCGACTTGCATCTCGACTTGCAGGAGCATCATCATCATGAGCATCTGATGATCTATCTCTCTGCCATGAGCAACCTTCACCGTCGACTTTGCACCGAGAGAAGATGGGAAGTTGCTGTTTCTGCAGAGACCTCATTTCCTCCTTGCTAATCAGCGATATATCTAAATTTGTGAATGCTTGACACCTCACTCAACTTACTCAACTAAGTCAACTTGTTTCTCTCATCATCCCTCCTTTTTGTTGCTGTTGAGAAGTAGAATTAAAGTCACATCAGTGTATTTTGTTCTTTTTTTCTTTTACCTTTTTCTTCTGCCCTTGTTCCTTCCTTTGAATGTGACTTTGCCATCCACAGGTTACACCGAGTAATAGAAGCAATTTTCTTGCGTCATTCGTCGAATGTACAAGGTAGTCACCGTACTTGTGTCTTCACTGTCTCTTGCATGTCATTGGTGAAGTGACACCATTACAAGAGACATCACATAAGGAGCCGTACAAGTCCATCTTGTGAATCGTGTGAATCCTGACAAGTGACAAGATCAAGCAACTTTTGGTCCATCACAAATCACAGACAAGAAGTGGACACACAAAGTGTCTGTTGGTGGTTCTTTCACTCCTTGTATTCTCCTACTCAAATGCATTTGAATGGTCATGTGGTCATTTGTCCATAGGATCAGTTAGATCAAACATTAGTTGGTGATGATATTTTATTCTTACTGTTGATCGCAAGTGACCATTGTTATATAACAACCTACACACAAAAATTACATCCGTTGATTCGGTTGAATCATTCCATCATCCAGGCAAAATATGTACCAGTCAACAGATGATTTGTTTTCTTTTCACCATTTTTACCTGAGGTAAGATAGTAATGGTTGACTTATACAATGTTTGTCTGTTTTTTTCCCTGTTGTTCCCGTGGTTTCCTGTGTCACGAAGAATATCGATGGATGAATGGATTGAAGGCACACAAATATTTTTTTCCCATTCTCATTGTCATGGTGGATGTGTCTTCTCGTGCTTTTAGTACTTGTCTCTTTCTTTCTTTCTTGTACTCAATGTTCACTGTTCAATGTACACGGTGTGTTGTGTGTGTGTGTGTGTGTGTGTGTGTGTGTGTGTGTGTGTGTGTCACTCGATACATCGATACATCTGACAGCTGGTGAATGTGTCACTGTATCAATAGGCACGAGCCAAGTCCAAGACTCAAAATACCTGTCACAAGTCATTGAGGAAGAATATTTAATGCATTAAATGTACATTCAACTTACCGTAAAACGAGATAAACACTTTGCACCTTGTCTTCATCTAACAACAGACTCAATCGTCTATCAATTAATATTTGTTCCCTCAAATCCTACTTTGTAGACATCTCAAAATTCCCGAGTCCAAGTCATTTCACTGTTGTTGTCCTTTTGCTCTTGTAATTCATCACTGTCAACCTTTCAATGTTTCCATAGAAAGTTCACAAAGCTGTTATTCACATTATAAAGTTTAAAATTATTTCTTGTTGAACGTTCAAAGTTAACACAAGTCACTTTGTATTTTGTTTTTTACCACAATTTCAGCAATATCAGCAATCATAAGACAACAACATACTCAAGATAAAAATGAGTTGATATTTCCATGTAAAGTGATCCAAGTTCAAGAATAACAAGCGTCAAATTGTATCTGAACAATCAGAAATGAATTTGTGCAAATCTTCGGGTATTTCTGCTCGAACAAAATCACTGAGAGAAAAATTCAGTTCTAAAAGATCTTACTCAGAGTTGTCATTTGCTGCTCCATCGACGTCCACTTCATCACTTACACCATCAGAAGCTCCTTCATCAAGAACTAGTTCTTTTCGTCGAACTCGTTCATCCCGTCAACATGGTCAATCTTCTACATCAACAAATGTACCATCAGGTCATTTAACCAGTACACCAACGTCAAATCGAACTGGTGGTGGTGAAGTTTTAGGTCAAAGTGATTCATTCAACTCATACCTGCCCGAGGATGCTTATTGTTCAGCATTGGACATTAATTGTCAGCTGGATGGAGAACCTCGATTCCCCTGGCAGCGTGATGTTGCTATTCAATGTGACCTGATAACCTTGCCAAGAATTAACATTGACACGTCGAATGAATCAGGTCAATTGTCTACATTAAAGAGTTTACTCACAGGTGGAAAGAACGCTGGCAATTATGCTGGCGGAAAGAAGCCTCAATCAGCTGTGTTTTCTTCTCTAATGGCGAAACCTTCTTTCAATCAACCTCAACAACAACAACAACAACAACAACAACAGCCAATTTCACCACAAATTACTAGTAGTTCCATACCTTCCCCTGGACAAGTCAGTCAACAGGGTCAAAATAATTCTGATCAGTCTTCACATGTGATAGCTCACCCTTCAAATTGTCACCTTATCTGTCCCTCAAGTTCCAATGCAAATGTACTTGATGGTAATGATTTAGCTATACCAGCCATCATTACCTCTTGTGACTCAGCGTCCACAAACACTCCAAAAAAATCATCACATCCTTTTTCTAGTCTGAGATTCTGGAAATCATCATCTCCTTTGCCTAATGAACAGGGAACAGCAGGTCAGAGGTGTTTGACCAACACTTCGACCGTTCTGGCCCCTCCGTCTCCCTCCAAGAAGCGAATAATGCCCACTTCGAAATCAAAGAAACACAAATCTGTTCTCCAACGGGCTGTTTCATTTGATTCTCGAGGTGGAGGTTACTCTAAGTTAATATCAAATGATTCTATTGTCTCTTTAGAATCGATAAATCAGGTTAATGCTGCTTTAGCAGCTGCATCTTCATGCGGTGTCGGTGCATCAAATGAAACCGTAATCGCATGTGCTGAAGGTACTTCAAGTAATTCTACTTATGCTAATTCTATCAATGTTACTCCCAATGTTAATGTGTTCAGTGGTGGCCCTTTTACACTTCATCAGTCAAATAATGTTATTAGTGAATTGTTGTCACCCTCTAAGTCCGAAATGACCATCATTAATCAAAAATCTGCTTCAGGTTTCACTGGACACCATTATCCTTCCACAGGAAGACAAATGACACCATCACCTTCACCATCGTCTAATATTGCCTCAACCGATGGAAAGAGTAATACTGTCTTCGACTCGGCACCTGAGTCTTGTTTGCAGTCACCGCAACGAAGTGCATCAACTAAATCGGGAACACCGGGTAAGTCACTGAATCATTAAGGCGCGATTGTTTTTCCTTTCCTGGTCATTTTGCTCATCTTGCTCATCTTTCACATCTTGCACATTTTCCTCTTCTTCATCTTCATCTCCTTCTTCATCTTCATCTTCATTGTTGCCGTCTCAAAGGACCAAAAGTCGTCCGGCAAAAGGCAACAACCGATATACCTGAAATTATCATGCATAAGAACCTACAACAAAGTAGAATAAATTCATACGTGTCATCTCTTCTTCTTCTCTTTTTCTCTATTTTTCTTTTTACCTTTCATTATTCCACCAGAGGAAAATGTTTAATTGATGAAAAATTCAACAGTTAATGCATTTCATACTACTTGTTAGTAGCGTGAAAAAGTCGAATGTAAATCTCGAATATGTTGAAGAGAGTCAAGTCAAATAATCAAATAGCTGTGTACATTGCTGTGACATAAACATTTGCCATGTCGAGTTTGTTAGACTTTGTCAAATTGGACATTTTTGGCTTTTTTCAATCTTTTGTATATTTACTCAAGTGAATGAGTTGCAGTGAAAAGGTAAAAATTGATTTTTCCCTTGGTACTGCATTTTAATGATTGTGAGAAGAGCAATGTTATTTGTTGGTAAGTTTATAACTCGATAACTTTGTAAGTTGTAGGTTGATTTGTACATGTTCACCCTGCTGATCATCAGTCGACCAAGTGAATGTCTCATCATGTGGCAGGACATTTGGTCGATTTGTCGATTTGTCATTTTGTCCTTTTTTTCTTCTTCTTTTCTTCTTTTCGCCAATTCAATGAGCATCGGCCAAAAAGAAAGAACTCTTATATATGTTACTCGATGATCAGCTAAAGTTTTCATTGAATTTGCGGTGCTGCTTGAAAGACAAAATGACATTTTCTATCCATTGGTTGTTCTATTAGAACATTCTTTTTTTTTCTTGACATTATTGATGAAATATCTACTGACATTGTCTGTCAATTGATCTATTGGGCTCACGATGACTTGGCCAGTACTTTTGACAAAGAAAAAAGTTCATTTTTCTTCCCTTTGAGGTAGATGAGAAAAAATGAAGGAAAAAAAAAGTAATTTCTTTCTTGTCAGATGCACATTCTCGTTTTTATGTTGTTCCTTGTTCTCTCTTTTCCTTTTTTTTCTCTCTTCTCGGCCACTCGTAGTCCATAAAGATCTCAATTGACTACCGACTACCAAGTTTGTATTACTTTGTTTCCTCATTCGCATCTTACAACGAGAGTTTCTTTTCTTTGTACTTTTATTTCTTTTCAATCCAGTTCAACTGATGATCAGTCTGAACAACTTCTTAATTTGTTTTCTAATCTCACTTATTTTTTCAAACTTCTTCTCATGCTGTGAGTTGAACACATTTGTTGTGGCATGAATTTTTCAACACTTTTGATGACAGTGACAACGAGATTTCACCTCATCCATCTCAATGATACCTTTTACCTGGCTTTGTATACTTCATCTGCCTTCAGATTGCATGAGTTGATTCTTTCCTTCACTTGCATGTGTAAACTACTGATGAACAATTACTCATTGTTTTACCCTAGTCTTGACTGTTTATCAGTTTGCAGGATACAAAGT
>JASXTE010000267.1:60000-65000 GCA_030280995.1 Hemileia vastatrix | reverse complement strand
TTTCAAGAAAATATATTTAATTTTATTCACCTATCTTTCTATATGTAAATGACAAATCAAAAAACACTATAAAATATTTCTCAAAAAAAAAGTCTCCAAAAATAGTAAAACAGTAAGCTTCATTAGATTTTGGTAAACATTTATCATTATTAGACTGTTGTGTTCATCACTCATAATTTGAAGAGCCAAAAAAAAAAAAAAAAAAAAATTAAAAATTAAAAATTAAAAGGAAATCACTAAGCACTATTAGACTGTTGTATTTATCACTTACAATTTGAAGACACAAAAAAAAAATTCAAAAAAAAAAAAAAATTCAAAAAAAAAAAAAATTTCAGAAAAAAAAAAAAATTTCAGAAAATGATCTCACTAAGCATTATAAGACTGTAGTAGTGTGTATAAACTGATTTTACAAAAAAAAATTTTTTTGCAATGTTGAGTGTTTTTTTAACAAAGTGTTGCCAAGTTACCCATTTTAATATCATGATCAGTGAATATCACTGAAAATATGCATAATGTAGTGTCATTTCAATTTTTTTGTCATGTTGAATGTGTTTTTCCAAGTGTTGCCAAGTTCAACATTTCAATATCATGATCAGTGAATATCAATGAAAATATGCATAATGTGGTGCCATTATAATTCTTTTGTCATGTTGAATGTTTTTATTCATGATGCATCCAAATTCAACATTTCAATAATATGATCAGTAATTATCACTCACAATGTGAAGAGACACAAAAAAAAAAATTCAAAAAAAAAATTTTTTTTAAAGAAAACACTTATCATTATTAGACTGTTGTGTTCATCACTCACAATTTGAAGAGCCAAAAAAAAAAAAAAAAAAAAAAAAAAAAAATTAAAATTAAAAGGAAATCACTAAGCACTATTAGACTGTTATATTTATCACTTACAATTTGAAGACACAAAAAAAAAAAAATTCAAAAAAAAAAAAAAATTCAAAAAAAAAAAAAATTCAAAAAAAAAAAAAAATTTCAGAACATGATCTCACTAAGCATTATAAGACTGTAGTAGTGTGTATATACTGATTTTACAAAAAATATTTTTTTTTGCAATGTTGAGTGTTTTTTAACAAAGTGTTGCCAAGTTACCCATTTTAATATCATGATCAGTGAATATCACTGAAAATATGCATAATGTAGTGTCATTTCAATTTTTTTGTCATGTTGAATGTGTTTCTCCAAGTGTTGCCAAGTTCAACATTTCAATATCATGATCAGTGAATATCAATGAAAATATGCATAATGTGGTGCCATTATAATTCTTTTGTCATGTTGAATGTTTTTATTCTTAGTGCATCCAAATTCAACATTTCAATAATATGATTCAGTAATTATCACTCACAATGTGAAGAGACACAAAAAAAAAAAATTCAAAAAAAAAATTTTTTTTAAAGAAAACACTTATCATTATTAGACTGTTGTGTTCATCACTCCAATTTGAAGAGCCAAAAAAAAAAAAAAAAAAAAAAAAAAAAAAAAAAAAATTAAAAATTAAAAGGAAATCACTAAGCACTATTAGACTGTTATATTTATCACTTACAATTTGAAGACACAAAAAAAAAAAAATTCAAAAAAAAAAAAAAATTCAAAAAAAAAAAAAAATTTCAGAAAATGATCTCACTAAGCATTATAAGACTGTAGTAGTGTGTATATACTGATTTTACAAAAAATATTTTTTTTTGCAATGTTGAGTGTTTTTTAACAAAGTGTTGCCAAGTTACCCATTTTTAATATCCTGATCAGTGAATATCACTGAAAATATTGCATAATGTAGTGTCATTTCAATTTTTTTGTCATGTTGAATGTGTTTTTCCAAGGTGTTGCCAAGTTCAACATTTCAATATCATGATCAGTGAATATCAATGAAAATATGCATAATGTGGTGCCATTATAATTCTTTTGTCATGTTGAATGTTTTTTATTCATAGTGCATCCAAATTCAACATTTCAATAATATGATCAGTAATTATCACTCACAATGTGAAGAGACACAAAAAAAAAAATTCAAAAAAAAAATTTTTTTTTAAAGAAAACACTTATCATTATTAGACTGTTGTGTTCATCACTCACAATTTGAAGAGCCAAAAAAAAAAAAAAAAAAAAAAAAAAAAAATTAAAAATTAAAAGGAAATCACTAAGCACTATTAGACTGTTGTATTTATCACTTACAATTTGAAGACACAAAAAAAAAAATTCAAAAAAAAAAAAAAATTCAAAAAAAAAAAAAATTTCAGAAAATGATCTCACTAAGCATTATAAGGCTGTAGTAGTGTGTATATACTGATTTACAAAAAAAATTTTCTTTGCAATGTTGAGTGTTTTTTTAACAAAGTGTTGCCAAGTTACCCATTTTAATATCATGATCAGTGAATATCACTGAAAATATGCATAATGTAGTGTCATTTCAATTTTTTTGTCATGTTGAATGTGTTTTTCCAAGTGTTGCCAAGTTCAACATTTCAATATCATGATCAGTGAATATCAATGAAAATATGCATAATGTGGTGCCATTATAATTCTTTTGTCATGTTGAATGTTTTTATTCATAGTGCATCCAAATTCAACATTTCAATAATATGATCAGTGATTATCACTCACAATGTGAAGAGACACAAAAAAAAAAATTCAAAAAAAAAAAATTTTTTTAAAGGAAAACACTTATCATTATTAGACTGTTGTGTTCATCACTCACAATTTGAAGAGCCAAAAAAAAAAAAAAAAAAAAAAAATTAAAAATTAAAAAGGAAATCACTAAGCACTATTAGACTGTTGTATTTATCACTTACAATTTGAAAACACAAAAAAAAAAAAATTCAAAAAAAAAAAATTTCAAAAAAAAAAAAAAATTCAGAAAATGATCTCACTAAGCATTATTAGACTGTAGTAGTGTGTATATACTGATTTTACAAAAAAAATTTTTTTTGCAATGTTGAGTGTTTTTTTAACAATGTGTTGCCAAGTTACCCATTTTAATATCATGATCAGTGAATATCACTGAAAATATGCATAATGTAGTGTCATTTCAATTTTTTTGTCAGTGTTGAATGTGTTTTTCCAAGTGTTGCCAAGTTCAACATTTCAATATCATGATCAGTGAATATCAATGAAAATATGCATAATGTGGTGCCATTATAATTCTTTTGTCATGTTGAATGTTTTTATTCATAGTGCATCCAAATTCAACATTTCAATAATATGATCAGTAATTATCACTCACAATGTGAAGAGACACAAAAAAAAAAAATTCAAAAAAAAAAATTTTTTTTAAAGAAAACACTTATCATTATTAGACTGTTGTGTTCATCACTCACAATTTGAAGAGCCAAAAAAAAAAAAAAAAAAAAAAAAAAAAAAAAAAAATTAAAAAATAAAAAGGGAAATCACTAAGCACTATTAGACTGTTATATTTATCACTTACAATTTGAAGACACAAAAAAAAAAAAATTCAAAAAAAAAAAAAAATTTCAGAAAATGATCTCACTAAGCATTATAAGACTGTAGTAGTGTGTATATACTGATTTTACAAAAAATATTTTTTTTTGCAATGTTGAGTGTTTTTTAACAAAGTGTTGCCAAGTTACCCATTTTAATATCCTGATCAGTGAATATCACTGAAAATATGCATAATTTTGTGTCATTTTATTTTTTTTGTCATGTTGAGTGTTTTTTTTCCAAGTGTTGCCAAGTTCACCCTTTAAATATGATGATCAGTGAATATCACTGAAAATATGCATAATTTTGTGTCATTTTATTTTTTTTGGCATGTTGAGTCTTTTTTTTCCAAGTGTTGCCAATTTCACCTTTTCAATATCATGATCAGTGAATATTTCTGAAAATATGCATAATTTTGTGCCATTTTATTTTTTTTGTCATGTTGAGTGTTTTTTTTCCAAGTGTTGCCAATTTCACCTTTTCAATATCATGATCAGTGAATATTACTGAAAATATGCATAATTTTGTGTCATTTTATTTTTTTTTGTCATGTTGAGTGTTTTTTTTCCAAGTGTTGCCAAGTTCACCCTTTAAATATGATGATCAGTGAATATCACTGAAAATATGCATAATTTTGTGTCATTTTATTTTTTTTTGTCATGTTGAGTGTTTTTTTTCCAAGTGTTGCCAATTTCACCTTTTCAATATGATGATCAGTGAATATTACTGAAAATATGCATAATTTTGTGTCATTTTATTTTTTTTGTCATGTTGAGTGTTTTTTTTCCAAGTGTTGCCAAGTTCACCCTTTAAATATGATGATCAGTGAATATCACTGAAAATATGCATAATTTTGTGTCATTTTATTTTTTTTGTCATGTTGAGTGTTTTTTTCCAAGTGTTGCCAAGTTCACCCTTTAAATATGATGATCAGTGAATATCACTGAAAATATGCATAATTTTGTGTCATTTTATTTTTTTTGTCATGTTGAGTGTTTTTTTTCCAAGTGTTGCCAATTCCACCTTTTCAATATCATGATCAGTGAATATTACTGAAAATATGCATAATTTTGTGTCATTTTATTTTTTTTGTCATGTTGAGTGTTTTTTTTCCAAGTGTTGCCAATTTCACCTTTTCAATATCATGATCAGTGAATATTACTGAAAATATGCATAATTTTGTGTCATTTTATTTTTTTTGTCATGTTGAGTGTTTACTTTCCAAGTGTTGCCAATTTCACCTTTTCAATATCATGATTAGTGAATATCATTGAATTTATGCAAAATTTTGTTTTATTTTATTTTTTTATGTTAAGTTTTTTTTTTCATGCTTAATGACTGTTTTTTAATTGATAATGAACTATTCACACTTTTATGTAGTCTTAATTTTATTTTGTTATGTCAAGTTTTATTGTTTCAAATTGATTTGAGTTAATTGTTATTATTACTTTACATGTTTCCAATTATTTAATTTGATGTTTGTTTTGCATTCTCTGGATCTTTCTTTGCAATGCATAATAGTTGACATGTTTCAAAGTTGAATGCGCGCC
>JASXTE010000267.1:47500-50000 GCA_030280995.1 Hemileia vastatrix | reverse complement strand
TTTGAAGAGCCAAAAAAAAAAAAAAAAAAAAAAAAAAAAAAAAAAAAAATTAAAATTAAAAGGAAATCACTAAGCACTATTAGACTGTTATATTTATCACTTACAATTTGAAGACACAAAAAAAAAAAAATTCAAAAAAAAAAAAAAATTCAAAAAAAAAAAAAAAATTTCAGAAAATGATCTCACTAAGCATTATAAGACCTGTAGTAGTGTGTATATACTGATTTTACAAAAAATATTTTTTTTTGCAATGTTGAGTGTTTTTTAACAAAGTGTTGCCAAGTTACCCATTTTAATATCCTGATCAGTGAATATCACTGAAAATATGCATAATGTAGTGTCATTTCAATTTTTTGTCATGTTGAATGTGTTTTCCCAAGTGTTGCCAAGTTCAACATTTCAATATCATGATCAGTGAATATCAATGAAAATATGCATAATGTGGTGCCATTATAATTCTTTTGTCATGTGAATGTTTTTATTCATAGTGCATCCAAATTCAACATTTCAATAATATGATCAGTAATTATCACTCACAATGTGAAGAGACACAAAAAAAAAAAATTCAAAAAAAAAATTTTTTTTAAAGAAAACACTTATCATTATTAGACTGTTGTGTTCATCACTCACAATTTGAAGAGCCAAAAAAAAAAAAAAAAAAAAAAAAAAAAATTAAAAATTAAAAGGAAATCACTAAGCACTATTAGACTGTTGTATTTATCACTTACAATTTGAAGACACAAAAAAAAAAATTCAAAAAAAAAAAAAAATTCAAAAAAAAAAAAAAATTTCAGAAAATGATCTCACTAAGCATTATAAGACTGTAGTAGTGTGTATATACTGATTTTACAAAAAAAATTTTCTTTGCAATGTTGAGTGTTTTTTAACAAAGTGTTGCCAAGTTACCCATTTTAATATCATGATCAGTGAATATCACTGAAAATATGCATAATGTAGTGTCATTTCAATTTTTTTGTCATGTTTGAATGTGTTTTTCCAAGTGTTGCCAAGTTCAACATTTCAATATCATGATCAGTGAATATCAATGAAAATATGCATAAGTGGTGCCATTATAATTCTTTTGTCATGTTTGAATGTTTTATTCATAGTGCATCCAAATTCAACATTTCAATAATATGATCAGTGATTATCACTCACAATGTGAAGAGACACAAAAAAAAAAATTCAAAAAAAAAAATTTTTTTAAAGGAAAACACTTATCATTATTAGACTGTTGTGTTCATCACTCACAATTTGAAGAGCCAAAAAAAAAAAAAAAAAAAAAAAAATAAAAATTAAAAGGGAAACACTAAGCACTATTAGACCTGTTGTATTTATCACTTACAATTTGAAAACACAAAAAAAAAAAAATTCAAAAAAAAAAAATTTCAAAAAAAAAAAAAAATTCAGAAAAATGATCTCACTAAGCATTATTAGACTGTAGTAGTGTGTATATACTGATTTTACAAAAAAAATTTTTTTTGCAATGTTGAGTGTTTTTTAACAATGTGTTGCCAAGTTACCCATTTTAATATCATGATCAGTGAATATCACTGAAAATATGCATAATGTAGTGTCATTTCAATTTTTTTGTCATGTTGAATGTGTTTTTTCCAAGTGTTTGCCAGTTCAACATTTCAATATCATGATCAGTGAATATCAATGAAAATATGCATAAGTGGTGGTGTGCCATTATAATTCTTTTGTCATGTTGAATGTTTTTATTCATAGTGCATCCAAATTCAACATTTCAATAATATGATCAGTAATTATCACTCACAATGTGAAGAGACACAAAAAAAAAAAAATTCAAAAAAAAATTTTTTTTAAAGAAAACACTTATCATTATTAGACTGTTGTGTTCATCACTCACAATTTGAAGAGCCAAAAAAAAAAAAAAAAAAAAAAAAAAAAAAAAAAAAATTAAAAATTAAAAGGAAATCACTAAGCACTATTAGACTGTTATATTTATCACTTACAATTTGAAGACACAAAAAAAAAAAAATTCAAAAAAAAAAAAAAATTCAAAAAAAAAAAAAAATTTCAGAAAATGATCTCACTAAGCATTATAAGACTGTAGTAGTGTGTATATACTGATTTTACAAAAAATATTTTTTTTGCAATGTTGAGTGTTTTTTAACAAAGTGTTGCCAAGTTACCCATTTTAATATCCTGATCAGTGAATATCACTGAAAATATGCATAATTTTGTGTCATTTTATTTTTTTTGTCATGTTGAGTGTTTTTTTTCCAAGTGTTGCCAAGTTCACCCTTTAAATATGATGATCAGTGAATATCACTGAAAATATGCATAATTTTGTGTCATTTTATTTTTTTTGGCATGTTGAGTCTTTTTTTCCAAGTGTTGCCAATTTCACCTTTTCAATATCATGATCAGTGAATATTTCTGAAAATATGCATAATTTTGTGCCATTTTATTTTTTTTGTCATGTTGAGTGTTTTTTTTCCAAGTGTTGCCAATTTCACCTTTTCAATATCAT
>JASXTE010000267.1:32500-37500 GCA_030280995.1 Hemileia vastatrix | reverse complement strand
GAAAAAATCATAAATATGAAAATGTTAATATATATATATATTTTTTCTGTTCATTTTAAATTGATTGGCACTAATGACTTGTGTCTTTATTGAAAAATCTTTAAAATAGGTTATATATATTTAATTTCAGTGATACCTTTCATCTGGGGCCATACCACAATGAACTTACCGCATCCCGTCTGATCTGCGCAGTCAAACATTGTAGGGCCGAGTCAGTAGTATGGTGGGGGAGACCACATGTGAATACTCTGGTGCCCCAGGTGACATTTGCTTTTTTGTTTGATATAAAAGTTTCATCAAAACAGAAACCATAACACCTTTCAAGAAAATATATTTAATTTTATTCACCTATCTTTCTATATGTAAATGACAAATCAAAAAACACTATAAAATATTTCTCAAAAAAAAAGTCTCCAAAATAGTAAAACAGTAAGCTTCATTAGATTTTGGTAAACATTTATCATTATTAGACTGTTGTGTTCATCACTCATAATTTGAAGAGCCAAAAAAAAAAAAAAAAAAAAATTAAAAATTAAAAATTAAAAGGAAATCACTAAGCACTATTAGACTGTTGTATTTATCACTTACAATTTGAAGACACAAAAAAAAAATTCAAAAAAAAAAAAAATTCAAAAAAAAAAAAATTTCAGAAAAAAAAAAAAATTTCAGAAAATGATCTCACTAAGCATTATAAGACTGTAGTAGTGTGTATATACTGATTTTACAAAAAAAAATTTTTTTGCAATGTTGAGTGTTTTTTAACAAAGTGTTGCCAAGTTACCCATTTTAATATCATGATCAGTGAATATCACTGAAAATATGCATAATGTAGTGTCATTTCAATTTTTTTGTCATGTTGAATGTGTTTTTCCAAGTGTTGCCAAGTTCAACATTTCAATATCATGATCAGTGAATATCAATGAAAATATGCATAATGTGGTGCCATTATAATTCTTTTGTCATGTTGAATGTTTTTATTCATAGTGCATCCAAATTCAACATTTCAATAATATGATCAGTAATTATCACTCACAATGTGAAGAGACACAAAAAAAAAAATTCAAAAAAAAAATTTTTTTTAAAGAAAACACTTATCATTATTAGACTGTTGTGTTCATCACTCACAATTTGAAGAGCCAAAAAAAAAAAAAAAAAAAAAAAAAAAAATTTAAAATTAAAAGGAAATCACTAAGCACTATTAGACTGTTATATTTATCACTTACAATTTGAAGACACAAAAAAAAAAAAATTCAAAAAAAAAAAAAAATTCAAAAAAAAAAAAAATTCAAAAAAAAAAAAAAATTTCAGAACATGATCTCACTAAGCATTATAAGACTGTAGTAGTGTGTATATACTGATTTTACAAAAAATATTTTTTTTTGCAATGTTGAGTGTTTTTTAACAAAGTGTTGCCAAGTTACCCATTTTAATATCATGATCAGTGAATATCACTGAAAATATGCATAATGTAGTGTCATTTCAATTTTTTTGTCATGTTGAATGTGTTTTTCCAAGTGTTGCCAAGTTCAACATTTCAATATCATGATCAGTGAATATCAATGAAAATATGCATAATGTGGTGCCATTATAATTCTTTTGTCATGTTGAATGTTTTTATTCATAGTGCATCCAAATTCAACATTTCAATAATATGATCAGTAATTATCACTCACAATGTGAAGAGACACAAAAAAAAAAAATTCAAAAAAAAAATTTTTTTTAAAGAAAACACTTATCATTATTAGACTGTTGTGTTCATCACTCACAATTTGAAGAGCCAAAAAAAAAAAAAAAAAAAAAAAAAAAAAAAAAAAAATTAAAAATTAAAAGGAAATCACTAAGCACTATTAGACTGTTATATTTATCACTTACAATTTGAAGACACAAAAAAAAAAAAATTCAAAAAAAAAAAAAAATTCAAAAAAAAAAAAAAATTTCAGAAAATGATCTCACTAAGCATTATAAGACTGTAGTAGTGTGTATATACTGATTTTACAAAAAATATTTTTTTTTGCAATGTTGAGTGTTTTTTAACAAAGTGTTGCCAAGTTACCCATTTTAATATCCTGATCAGTGAATATCACTGAAAATATGCATAATGTAGTGTCATTTCAATTTTTTTGTCATGTTGAATGTGTTTTTCCAAGTGTTGCCAAGTTCAACATTTCAATATCATGATCAGTGAATATCAATGAAAATATGCATAATGTGGTGCCATTATAATTCTTTTGTCATGTTGAATGTTTTTATTCATAGTGCATCCAAATTCAACATTTCAATAATATGATCAGTAATTATCACTCACAATGTGAAGAGACACAAAAAAAAAAATTCAAAAAAAAAATTTTTTTTAAAGAAAACACTTATCATTATTAGACTGTTGTGTTCATCACTCACAATTTGAAGAGCCAAAAAAAAAAAAAAAAAAAAAAAAAAAAATTAAAAATTAAAAGGAAATCACTAAGCACTATTAGACTGTTGTATTTATCACTTACAATTTGAAGACACAAAAAAAAAAATTCAAAAAAAAAAAAAAATTCAAAAAAAAAAAAAATTTCAGAAAATGATCTCACTAAGCATTATAAGACTGTAGTAGTGTGTATATACTGATTTTACAAAAAAAATTTTCTTTGCAATGTTGAGTGTTTTTTAACAAAGTGTTGCCAAGTTACCCATTTTAATATCATGATCAGTGAATATCACTGAAAATATGCATAATGTAGTGTCATTTCAATTTTTTTGTCATGTTGAATGTGTTTTTCCAAGTGTTGCCAAGTTCAACATTTCAATATCATGATCAGTGAATATCAATGAAAATATGCATAATGTGGTGCCATTATAATTCTTTTGTCATGTTGAATGTTTTTATTCATAGTGCATCCAAATTCAACATTTCAATAATATGATCAGTGATTATCACTCACAATGTGAAGAGACACAAAAAAAAAAATTCAAAAAAAAAAATTTTTTTAAAGGAAAACACTTATCATTATTAGACTGTTGTGTTCATCACTCACAATTTGAAGAGCCAAAAAAAAAAAAAAAAAAAAAAAATTAAAAATTAAAAGGAAATCACTAAGCACTATTAGACTGTTGTATTTATCACTTACAATTTGAAAACACAAAAAAAAAAAAATTCAAAAAAAAAAAATTTCAAAAAAAAAAAAAAATTCAGAAAATGATCTCACTAAGCATTATTAGACTGTAGTAGTGTGTATATACTGATTTTACAAAAAAAATTTTTTTTGCAATGTTGAGTGTTTTTTAACAATGTGTTGCCAAGTTACCCATTTTAATATCATGATCAGTGAATATCACTGAAAATATGCATAATGTAGTGTCATTTCAATTTTTTTGTCATGTTGAATGTGTTTTTCCAAGTGTTGCCAAGTTCAACATTTCAATATCATGATCAGTGAATATCAATGAAAATATGCATAATGTGGTGCCATTATAATTCTTTTGTCATGTTGAATGTTTTTATTCATAGTGCATCCAAATTCAACATTTCAATAATATGATCAGTAATTATCACTCACAATGTGAAGAGACACAAAAAAAAAAAATTCAAAAAAAAAATTTTTTTTAAAGAAAACACTTATCATTATTAGACTGTTGTGTTCATCACTCACAATTTGAAGAGCCAAAAAAAAAAAAAAAAAAAAAAAAAAAAAAAAAAAAATTAAAAATTAAAAGGAAATCACTAAGCACTATTAGACTGTTATATTTATCACTTACAATTTGAAGACACAAAAAAAAAAAAATTCAAAAAAAAAAAAAAATTCAAAAAAAAAAAAAAATTTCAGAAAATGATCTCACTAAGCATTATAAGACTGTAGTAGTGTGTATATACTGATTTTACAAAAAATATTTTTTTTTGCAATGTTGAGTGTTTTTTAACAAAGTGTTGCCAAGTTACCCATTTTAATATCCTGATCAGTGAATATCACTGAAAATATGCATAATTTTGTGTCATTTTATTTTTTTTGTCATGTTGAGTGTTTTTTTTCCAAGTGTTGCCAAGTTCACCCTTTAAATATGATGATCAGTGAATATCACTGAAAATATGCATAATTTTGTGTCATTTTATTTTTTTTGGCATGTTGAGTCTTTTTTTTCCAAGTGTTGCCAATTTCACCTTTTCAATATCATGATCAGTGAATATTTCTGAAAATATGCATAATTTTGTGCCATTTTATTTTTTTTGTCATGTTGAGTGTTTTTTTTCCAAGTGTTGCCAATTTCACCTTTTCAATATCATGATCAGTGAATATTACTGAAAATATGCATAATTTTGTGTCATTTTATTTTTTTTGTCATGTTGAGTGTTTTTTTTCCAAGTGTTGCCAAGTTCACCCTTTAAATATGATGATCAGTGAATATCACTGAAAATATGCATAATTTTGTGTCATTTTATTTTTTTTGTCATGTTGAGTGTTTTTTTTCCAAGTGTTGCCAATTTCACCTTTTCAATATGATGATCAGTGAATATTACTGAAAATATGCATAATTTTGTGTCATTTTATTTTTTTTGTCATGTTGAGTGTTTTTTTTCCAAGTGTTGCCAAGTTCACCCTTTAAATATGATGATCAGTGAATATCACTGAAAATATGCATAATTTTGTGTCATTTTATTTTTTTTGTCATGTTGAGTGTTTTTTTTCCAAGTGTTGCCAAGTTCACCCTTTAAATATGATGATCAGTGAATATCACTGAAAATATGCATAATTTTGTGTCATTTTATTTTTTTTGTCATGTTGAGTGTTTTTTTTCCAAGTGTTGCCAATTTCACCTTTTCAATATCATGATCAGTGAATATTACTGAAAATATGCATAATTTTGTGTCATTTTATTTTTTTTGTCATGTTGAGTGTTTTTTTTCCAAGTGTTGCCAATTTCACCTTTTCAATATCATGATCAGTGAATATTACTGAAAATATGCATAATTTTGTGTCATTTTATTTTTTTTGTCATGTTGAGTGTTTACTTTCCAAGTGTTG
>JASXTE010000267.1:20000-22500 GCA_030280995.1 Hemileia vastatrix | reverse complement strand
TTTCCAAGTGTTGCCAAGTTCAACATTTCAATATCATGATCAGTGAATATCAATGAAAATATGCATAATGTGGTGCCATTATAATTCTTTTGTCATGTTGAATGTTTTTATTCATAGTGCATCCAAATTCAACATTTCAATAATATGATCAGTAATTATCACTCACAATGTGAAGAGACACAAAAAAAAAAAATTCAAAAAAAAAATTTTTTTTAAAGAAAACACTTATCATTATTAGACTGTTGTGTTCATCACTCACAATTTGAAGAGCCAAAAAAAAAAAAAAAAAAAAAAAAAAAAAAAAAAAAATTAAAAATTAAAAGGAAATCACTAAGCACTATTAGACTGTTATATTTATCACTTACAATTTGAAGACACAAAAAAAAAAAAATTCAAAAAAAAAAAAAAATTCAAAAAAAAAAAAAAATTTCAGAAAATGATCTCACTAAGCATTATAAGACTGTAGTAGTGTGTATATACTGATTTTACAAAAAATATTTTTTTTTGCAATGTTGAGTGTTTTTTAACAAAGTGTTGCCAAGTTACCCATTTTAATATCCTGATCAGTGAATATCACTGAAAATATGCATAATGTAGTGTCATTTCAATTTTTTTGTCATGTTGAATGTGTTTTTCCAAGTGTTGCCAAGTTCAACATTTCAATATCATGATCAGTGAATATCAATGAAAATATGCATAATGTGGTGCCATTATAATTCTTTTGTCATGTTGAATGTTTTTATTCATAGTGCATCCAAATTCAACATTTCAATAATATGATCAGTAATTATCACTCACAATGTGAAGAGACACAAAAAAAAAAATTCAAAAAAAAAATTTTTTTTAAAGAAAACACTTATCATTATTAGACTGTTGTGTTCATCACTCACAATTTGAAGAGCCAAAAAAAAAAAAAAAAAAAAAAAAAAAAATTAAAAATTAAAAGGAAATCACTAAGCACTATTAGACTGTTGTATTTATCACTTACAATTTGAAGACACAAAAAAAAAAATTCAAAAAAAAAAAAAAATTCAAAAAAAAAAAAAATTTCAGAAAATGATCTCACTAAGCATTATAAGACTGTAGTAGTGTGTATATACTGATTTTACAAAAAAAATTTTCTTTGCAATGTTGAGTGTTTTTTAACAAAGTGTTGCCAAGTTACCCATTTTAATATCATGATCAGTGAATATCACTGAAAATATGCATAATGTAGTGTCATTTCAATTTTTTTGTCATGTTGAATGTGTTTTTCCAAGTGTTGCCAAGTTCAACATTTCAATATCATGATCAGTGAATATCAATGAAAATATGCATAATGTGGTGCCATTATAATTCTTTTGTCATGTTGAATGTTTTTATTCATAGTGCATCCAAATTCAACATTTCAATAATATGATCAGTGATTATCACTCACAATGTGAAGAGACACAAAAAAAAAAATTCAAAAAAAAAAATTTTTTTAAAGGAAAACACTTATCATTATTAGACTGTTGTGTTCATCACTCACAATTTGAAGAGCCAAAAAAAAAAAAAAAAAAAAAAAATTAAAAATTAAAAGGAAATCACTAAGCACTATTAGACTGTTGTATTTATCACTTACAATTTGAAAACACAAAAAAAAAAAAATTCAAAAAAAAAAAATTTCAAAAAAAAAAAAAAATTCAGAAAATGATCTCACTAAGCATTATTAGACTGTAGTAGTGTGTATATACTGATTTTACAAAAAAAATTTTTTTTGCAATGTTGAGTGTTTTTTAACAATGTGTTGCCAAGTTACCCATTTTAATATCATGATCAGTGAATATCACTGAAAATATGCATAATGTAGTGTCATTTCAATTTTTTTGTCATGTTGAATGTGTTTTTCCAAGTGTTGCCAAGTTCAACATTTCAATATCATGATCAGTGAATATCAATGAAAATATGCATAATGTGGTGCCATTATAATTCTTTTGTCATGTTGAATGTTTTTATTCATAGTGCATCCAAATTCAACATTTCAATAATATGATCAGTAATTATCACTCACAATGTGAAGAGACACAAAAAAAAAAAATTCAAAAAAAAAATTTTTTTTAAAGAAAACACTTATCATTATTAGACTGTTGTGTTCATCACTCACAATTTGAAGAGCCAAAAAAAAAAAAAAAAAAAAAAAAAAAAAAAAAAAAATTAAAAATTAAAAGGAAATCACTAAGCACTATTAGACTGTTATATTTATCACTTACAATTTGAAGACACAAAAAAAAAAAAATTCAAAAAAAAAAAAAAATTTCAGAAAATGATCTCACTAAGCATTATAAGACTGTAGTAGTGTGTATATACTGATTTTACAAAAAATATTTTTTTTTGCAATGTTGAGTGTTTTTTAACAAAGTGTTGCCAAGTTACCCATTTTAATATCCTGATCAGTGAATATCACTGAAAATATGCATAATTTTGTGTCATTTTATTTTTTTTGTCATGTTGAGTGTTTTTTTTCCAAGTGTTGCCAAGT
>JASXTE010000267.1:7500-10000 GCA_030280995.1 Hemileia vastatrix | reverse complement strand
TTAAAAATTAAAAGGAAATCACTAAGCACTATTAGACTGTTGTATTTATCACTTACAATTTGAAGACACAAAAAAAAAATTCAAAAAAAAAAAAAATTCAAAAAAAAAAAATTTCAGAAAAAAAAAAAAATTTCAGAAAATGATCTCACTAAGCATTATAAGACTGTAGTAGTGTGTATATACTGATTTTACAAAAAAAAATTTTTTTGCAATGTTGAGTGTTTTTTAACAAAGTGTTGCCAAGTTACCCATTTTAATATCATGATCAGTGAATATCACTGAAAATATGCATAATGTAGTGTCATTTCAATTTTTTTGTCATGTTGAATGTGTTTTTCCAAGTGTTGCCAAGTTCAACATTTCAATATCATGATCAGTGAATATCAATGAAAATATGCATAATGTGGTGCCATTATAATTCTTTTGTCATGTTGAATGTTTTTATTCATAGTGCATCCAAATTCAACATTTCAATAATATGATCAGTAATTATCACTCACAATGTGAAGAGACACAAAAAAAAAAATTCAAAAAAAAAATTTTTTTTAAAGAAAACACTTATCATTATTAGACTGTTGTGTTCATCACTCACAATTTGAAGAGCCAAAAAAAAAAAAAAAAAAAAAAAAAAAAATTTAAAATTAAAAGGAAATCACTAAGCACTATTAGACTGTTATATTTATCACTTACAATTTGAAGACACAAAAAAAAAAAAATTCAAAAAAAAAAAAAAAATTCAAAAAAAAAAAAAATTCAAAAAAAAAAAAAAATTTCAGAACATGATCTCACTAAGCATTATAAGACTGTAGTAGTGTGTATATACTGATTTTACAAAAAATATTTTTTTTTGCAATGTTGAGTGTTTTTTAACAAAGTGTTGCCAAGTTACCCATTTTAATATCATGATCAGTGAATATCACTGAAAATATGCATAATGTAGTGTCATTTCAATTTTTTTGTCATGTTGAATGTGTTTTTCCAAGTGTTGCCAAGTTCAACATTTCAATATCATGATCAGTGAATATCAATGAAAATATGCATAATGTGGTGCCATTATAATTCTTTTGTCATGTTGAATGTTTTTATTCATAGTGCATCCAAATTCAACATTTCAATAATATGATCAGTAATTATCACTCACAATGTGAAGAGACACAAAAAAAAAAAATTCAAAAAAAAATATTTTTTTTAAAGAAAACACTTATCATTATTAGACTGTTGTGTTCATCACTCACAATTTGAAGAGCCAAAAAAAAAAAAAAAAAAAAAAAAAAAAAAAAAAAAATTAAAAATTAAAAGGAAATCACTAAGCACTATTAGACTGTTATATTTATCACTTACAATTTGAAGACACAAAAAAAAAAAAATTCAAAAAAAAAAAAAAATTCAAAAAAAAAAAAAAATTTCAGAAAATGATCTCACTAAGCATTATAAGACTGTAGTAGTGTGTATATACTGATTTTACAAAAAATATTTTTTTTTGCAATGTTGAGTGTTTTTTAACAAAGTGTTGCCAAGTTACCCATTTTAATATCCTGATCAGTGAATATCACTGAAAATATGCATAATGTAGTGTCATTTCAATTTTTTTGTCATGTTGAATGTGTTTTTCCAAGTGTTGCCAAGTTCAACATTTCAATATCATGATCAGTGAATATCAATGAAAATATGCATAATGTGGTGCCATTATAATTCTTTTGTCATGTTGAATGTTTTTATTCATAGTGCATCCAAATTCAACATTTCAATAATATGATCAGTAATTATCACTCACAATGTGAAGAGACACAAAAAAAAAAATTCAAAAAAAAAATTTTTTTTAAAGAAAACACTTATCATTATTAGACTGTTGTGTTCATCACTCACAATTTGAAGAGCCAAAAAAAAAAAAAAAAAAAAAAAAAAAAAATTAAAAATTAAAAGGAAATCACTAAGCACTATTAGACTGTTGTATTTATCACTTACAATTTGAAGACACAAAAAAAAAAATTCAAAAAAAAAAAAAAATTCAAAAAAAAAAAAAATTTCAGAAAATGATCTCACTAAGCATTATAAGACTGTAGTAGTGTGTATATACTGATTTTACAAAAAAAATTTTCTTTGCAATGTTGAGTGTTTTTTAACAAAGTGTTGCCAAGTTACCCATTTTAATATCATGATCAGTGAATATCACTGAAAATATGCATAATGTAGTGTCATTTCAATTTTTTTGTCATGTTGAATGTGTTTTTCCAAGTGTTGCCAAGTTCAACATTTCAATATCATGATCAGTGAATATCAATGAAAATATGCATAATGTGGTGCCATTATAATTCTTTTGTCATGTTGAATGTTTTTATTCATAGTGCATCCAAATTCAACATTTCAATAATATGATCAGTGATTATCACTCACAATGTGAAGAGACACAAAAAAAAAATTCAAAAAAAAAAATATTTTTTAAAGGAAAACACTTATCATTATTAGACTGTTGTGTTCATCACTCACAATTTGAAGAGCC
>JASXTE010000426.1:0-46902 GCA_030280995.1 Hemileia vastatrix | reverse complement strand
AAAGATTTAACAGAAAGCTTAATGTTACTTTTATTATTTTCCTTTAACCGTGTCCAAAGGGCACCAGATGCTGAGTAAAGCTGACAACTGTAGTAATATATCAATAACACAGGATCAGGAAACAATTTACTTTTGTCTCATGGACATTGAGACACACTTCTTCTTGATTGCAAAGATGGTCTGGATGGTGGGGATGAAATTGACTGTTGCCATCAATAAGGTTCCTCAACATGGTGAAGATGGTGAAGATGGTGAAGATGACCAAGATAGTCTCTCATATTGGACTTTTCTATTGGATATTTGAAATTCAATTGGATCAAAGTGTGTGTGATTGTGATTGTAAGTGTAATTGTGAGTGTGTCAATTGACACAATCAAACAACAAATGGTACAATTGTCCTTTTTTCCTAATTTATCCAACTTCCGGCCTTGAGAGAGAGAGAGAGAGAGAGAGGACATTTTGTGCCAAGCTAATCAAAGAATTGTCAGTGAATAGACACAGATTAATTCAATTTGGTTTACAAATTTACTCCTGGTCACTTGTGTAAAGAACAAGCAGCAGCAAATAATTTAATCGTCAGTAGATTTAAACTGAATCAACAACAAAAGTCCATTGATAGAACTTGTTTTAACCATTAGGTTAAAAGTGAAATTGCTTAAATTTATCTGATTGACTGTCTGGCCAATTAGTGGCCACTTAGTTGATTGCATCATAGTGTAAATCTGAGGAAGTATAAAATAGCTCTTTGTTGGTCTGTGACAAGGAGAGAAAAGAGAGAAAAGAGAGAAAAGAGAGAAAATAAAAGTAAAAAGAGAGAAAAAGATAAAAAGAGAAAGAGAAAGAACTTTTATCAGCGAAAGAAGGATGAAAGAACTTTTCATCGGTACAGAGACAGTAATGAGCCATTGTTCTTTCTCATTATTAGCGATCATCCTGTACAAGTCGACTCACGTATGACAGAACAGTTTGCATATTTGCATACTTTAATTGACAAATTAAATTACTTCCCTAAATTGAATCCTGGTTGTCGTCAACCTGTGTCATCTGAATAATCAGTAAGGATAACTCATTAGCACATAGAAGTGAATATAGAACATTCAAACCTCGACCATCCGATTCATTCGCCATTCGCCATTCGCCATCCTGACGATTGGATGTTTGGACGACGAATTTTAATTGAATTCGTCTCACAGCAAATGTTTCGAGTGAAAATATGAAATAATAATATTCATACACATTCATCACCCGAGTAAGAGCAATATCACCATAATTCTTTCGAGTGTTCTTGTGTATTCTCGTATATGTGTATATGTGTATATGTATATGTGTGTTTATGTGCCTGTGAAATGTCAAATGTTATGATTGACCGTGTTCTCTTATCGAATTTCTCTCCTTTTTGGTGGACAAGTGAAATGTTTCCATGCATGAGTTTGGATTAATCATTGAAAGGTTCATCCCTTTAATTGGAAAATCATCAAGAGAAAAAGACATCTTCACAAACAATGACGGATAAAAATAATAGAACAAACAGACTGTGAGAGTTTCAATTGCAGTCCAATTAAACACTGTCACTCAGTCTCAATATTGCAGCTTAATGACAATTGAAATATTCTTCTCAGTTGAAAGAAATTCTTTCATGTGCCAAGAGTATACAAGTGTATTCTCTTTTCCAAAGTCATTTATACTTGATTTTCATAAGACTCTTGAGAAATTGTGCACCTGAATATATCATTTATATATAATATATCTTGCTTTCAACTTGAATTTGTGTCTTCAGTCATTTAGTTAATTGACAAGAACGTGACTGAGTGAACTCACTCAGCAGTCACTTGATTAAATTGAAAGAATCAGTTGAAAAAAGCAATTGCTATAATCATATTTACACCAGTTATTTGATCGGCAATAACATTGCCTCCACTATGATCACAAGATATTTCAATGGACGCACTTTGAACCAACTTTAATTGCAATAAAGCACTGGAAAGGCGGATATTTGCCCAGGAATGCAACAATGGAGGGTACTTTTGTCCTGGAAAAACTAATCAAAATTGAAAATTAGAATTGTAACATCACTGGATAGAACTCCTGTGAGGATTACAGTCAACTGATTGAATGATTGCGAGTCAACTTCCATCTATTCGGTGGTAAACAAGTCGTACATTCACAAGCATGTGAATACTGTCAAAGTCCCAACCATAATCACCATCGGATATTGAAAAAGAAAAATCTAATCAAAAGCTTGTTGAGAAAAAAACAAATGTACATTATTCAAGGTCTACAAGAATATTGATGGACATTTGTCAAGTTGAATCAACCATTGAACCAAAATTGAACCAAAGGATAGACAGAAGGAGAAGAAAGGTATGATCATCTGATTGAAAGTGTTGAGCTCCTTCTACTGACTGATTGTGGAATATACAAGGAACAGATTTTGTAAAGTCTCCAAACCGGCTGGTAGTCGTTGTGAATTGGTTATTCACATCACTAGGAACATTAAGGCCTAAACCGGATTTGTAACCTGTCTACCGAACTTGACCCTACAGGTGAGTAACGAGTTATTTAGCCTTTTTTTCTCTTCCGCCTTTTCCGTGAGCAAGATGAATCCAAATGAATCCAGATGAATTCAGATGAATCAGCCGTTGTGTCAGTTCATTGACGATGTCCCGTAGGAAAAGGCAGCATATTTCTTACAGCTTATCCGTTATTCCTAGTAAATTATTACATAATATCATGTCTACGCCATTGAAAATGTTATTTCAATTGACCAAACAATCTGAATCAGCATCATGTGTACATGAATTGATTTCTGATATCAATTATACTCTCATCACTTTAGGTTTTAATTCATCAACTGATCATCTTATCCATTGGTTTCCCATTTTACCATATTTAGTCAACCAAATGACCGAAAATAGAATGTCCCGTGGTGAATTTATTGGCCATTCAAATACAATCGATTATGCAAATGATGGCCGTGATGGCGTCGTATTCGAGTCATTGGAAGATTCATATCCGACCGATGGTCAGATAATATTTCGTGCAATCAATACCATCAATGATATCCGTGCTAACGATGAAATTTCACTATTCAGCATTACTGGTGAAGATAAACCTCTCATCACTGTCAAATGTTCATCTGGTGGTGTTGTTAAAGGCAACACAGTTGACATCAAACTGGATGTGTTATCATTTGCCCAAAATCTACCAGATGATGAAATTTATCATTTGTCATACATTTCAAACAATAAATCAATTGGCCTAAGCAGTACATTTAGAATTTTCAGACCAAATGCTGAAGACTTTGTTGAATTCAAAATGTCAGATGAACATGAAGATGATGAAGAGTTCATTGTAATCAAATCAGAAAAGGCATTGTTTCAAGAACGATTAAATAAATTGGCCAACGAAAATGGAATTCTTGAATTCCAAAACTATTCATTATCTCAAAAGATAAAATCATTGGAAGAAGAATTATCTAATTACCGTTTGAACAATTTGAAAGATCAATCTATCATCAAAATGCTCAGCAATGAAAATGAATTGTTGAGTCAAAAAGTTGCCATGTTTGCCGGTGAAAGGTCTGATCTTAAATCATCGCTTGAATTGTCCAATCAACAAATGAACAAGTATCGATCATTGGCAAAGACACAAGCTGAAGAATTCGAAGAAATTAAAAAATCAAAAAATATGTTACAAAAAGAATACAATGAATGTTTAGTTAAATTGGAAAAGCATTCTGTTGAACGTGATTCTCTCATCAAAAAAATATTCAATTTACAAGCTGCAATCAAACGTCAATCCTAAAATGTTTGTTAAAGGTGATCAATAGAAAGATCAACCAAATTGATTATTTCTTCATCTTCCAACTAACAAGTTGTCATTTAACGGATGAACAACATTAAAACTTGACATTAATATTGAAGTACGTTAACTGATCAACCGAAACAGTTAAGATGATGATTGTGATGATAATTGATGTTGGATCAAATTGCAAATGGACACAAGTTACCACATTCACGTGCATAGTTCATCGACCTTGAATATTTAAGATGACCTGGGGCCATGTTGAAGAAGATTGTTAAAAGTATCGGATGGATGGATGGACGGACAGATGGACGGATGGTATCATGCATCAATAATTCCTTCATATCTTTTTAAACTGATTGAGTGTGACTTCAAAGCTAATTCTTTTCTTTTTCTAACATTATCAAAAGAGAAAAAAAAGAGAGGAAGAAATATAAGTAAATTGACATTTTTTCCACTGATTTTTTCGTGAGTGAAAAGGTGTTGACTTTTGATTTGCCACTGATGCTGCCATTGCAAAAATACAAGCTGTATGTACAGGGTCAATGACTCTGGGCCATGAAGGGTTGTCAGAGTCATTTGAAAGGGTTATTTTCTTCAAAGGACAGCCTGTTGAAAATAAGTAATAAGTAATGACTCGTTGAACGAATAGCGAATCAAGGGATGAAGATGACATCATCAGAGGGTCAACACACTGGTTCTTTTACTTTCTAGTCACATTCAATTCATTCTACTCATTCTATTTATTCCATTCATTACATTGGTTGTCAGATTATTTCGCAACCTAATTACGGCATGTTAATTTGAAATGTTTACCAGTGTCTCGTGCACCTCAGCTCTCATTGGTATTTTGTACCTTAATTCAAACTATTGCTCATGGCATTGTGGCAAACCACGAAAAGTTGTTTGTCGATCAAGTAAACGGTCCTCTCATCAGTAAGATTCGACAAAGCAAACAAATGTTCATTGTTCAACTCACTCAGCATGATGAATGTCTAACAGACTAACAGAATAACAGTCAAACTGTCTAACAGTGGTTATCTTTCAAGGTCGAGGTAAATTTGCTACCCAATTCAAACAAATATATTCCCATCAGTCAATAAATGTGGTGAATAAATGTCAAACAATTGACAAAAGTCGGACACATTCTCTCTGTGTCACTTAAACATTCGAATGTTTCATCAGCCAAATGGTTGTCAGGTATTTCCGATGGATGATCAATTCATCAATGTTACGTCATTCAATTTCTTTCATGCCTTTTTCCCAAATAGTCAAGTGAAAAAACTGTTGAATGTGATTTTACATACAAGATTGGAAGAAAATTTAAAATTGTTATCATCCTATCTGTAAATAGAAACATTTTATGAAACATTCGAACATACAGGGTTGAGCGAAGAAGAAGAAAACAAAATCCATTAAAAAGGTGATTACTCGGCAATGAACTTGCACTTGAGATTCATCATCTCATTATACCGTACAAGTAGATAAATCTTGTGTGCATCACCTTGCGATGGTTACAACGAGTGTTAACAAAAGTGAACGGCCTGACATTGTTAACTAGGTCAACGAGATCTAAATAATAAGGTGAAGTCAATGAAACTGATAGTCGTGCCTTTTGCTGGCCGCAGGATAAAATGATTCAAATAATTCAAACGATTCAAATGATTCAACTCTACAACATTCACTTGATCGTGGATCCCACTTGCGATGGACCAAATTAGTTTCATTGATGCTGTCAGGACTGGTTTATCTCTATCATGTCACAAACAAATGGTATGTAATGTCGTATCCATCCTTTTCTTGTCCAGCGGCATGATGATCTCTACTCAACAACAGTTCGACCCAGTGAGTGTTGTAATTTTCGCCAAAATCAAGGTGGGGAAAAGGTAATTTCACTAAAGTGCAATGATCAACTTCGACCTAAACAACATCCAACATCCAGCATCCAACAGTCAACTCACGCACTTTTGCCATGTTTTTCTTTTTCTTTTTTTCTTCTTTCTTCTTCTTGATCATTTTTACTTTTTGCATGCATCAAGTTGACCTGACTTTTTCCGTCGGTCAAGTTTATTTAATGCAATTGAAAGCGTTCATTCCCATCACTGTTACTTTTGATTCGACCGAGTGAACATCATCATCGTCATCTTCATCCACAATCGCCATCCCATCATGATGACTTCATCATATTTTACTTTCGCCATTGTATTTATCACAGTATATTTAGCCAGTTGTCATGGTCAGTACTATCATCCATTTCATCCATCCCCATTCTTTTTACCACCTCAACCAATGGCATCGATGACATCAATGGCATCAATGGCATCGATGGCACCTATGGCCATTCCATTTCCATATGCTCATGCTGCAGCAGCTGCAGCAGCAGCAGCAGCCTCTTCACCCAGATCTGATCCACCAACACCTTATGCATTCAATCCATATGCAACTGCACCCGTTGCTGTAATTCCAGTTCCAGTTCCTGCAGTTCCATATCCTATTCCATCTCAAATAGTTCGATCTGATCCTTCATCATCATCATCATCTTCATCTTCTTCACCATCATCATCATCATCATCTGCATCCTCCAACAACGAAAATCAATCTGAAATTTCAGAAAGATCTTCTACCACTGCTAAATCATCACCATCAACTAGCTCATCATCATCTCCTTTTTCTGGATTCAGTTTCAAATCACTTCAATTACCCAATGACTTTGCTGACAAACTTTTCCCATTCACCATTAGAATTGCTTCTCATGGAGAACCACATTTACCGTAAGTATTTACAATCTTCCAAATTCATCTGATTCCTTGAAAAACTAAGAATTCATCTTTGATTCTTTTATCATTAAAGTTAGTTAAAAAAAAACTTTATTGTTGCACCAATTGAAACTTTAAACAAAAACACAGGATCATGAGAGTTGGTCATCATCCATTCACCCTTGGTGCTGGTTTCTGGGCTAAACCTGAGCTTCAGTATGGTAAACATGTTCATCATCATCCTCATCATTTACCTCCTCCACCTGAATCTTGGTAATCAATTGATGCTTGTTTCAACATCGATCACAGAAAATAACCAAAACCACTGGATTAACATCACTTCACAATATTTATAATTACTTGTGGTTAATTGCGAAATAAATTTTTTTTTTTAAATTTTCCTCCCACGAATATGTTTTGTTATTTCATTATTCGCGTATGAGCGTTCAGTTTGATGGGAAAAAGTAACATTTCGATTAGAGTGACAAAGACAAAGGCAAAGACAGACAGATAAACGTCAATGTAAAAACACCTGAGTCAAAGTTAACTGCTTGCCACGAGATTGATCGATGATGGATGAACAAATCGAAGGTGAGACCGAGACTTACTCTTCGTTGGTTGAATCAAAGAACAGGTAACCTTCTTTTATCATTAGCTAATTATGAACTCGTGGACTGGCAAGTGTGTAAGTCACAGCATACACACAGATTGACAATCTGCAACAAATGTTCATCTCATGTTCACTCTTCAACATACAAAGTGGCATTACTTTGAAGTTAAAGCCACTTTGATTGACGGATTGACGTTAAGTCACTTTGATGGACAGAGCAGATTTCACCAATTTTCGTATAAAAAGGGAGCAAAATGAACGATTTATCATCAAATCGAACAATTCATCATCATGAATCGATTCGCTATTGTAGTTCTCGGCTTATCAGCCCTCGTTGCAGGTGTTTCATCGAAAACTTGCAGTAAGTAAATTTAAAGGATAAAAAGGGTAAAACTGTTAAAAGGTAACTTATTTCTAATGAAACATTCATTATTGATGTATGCTTGCAGCTTGTGGTAAAGAAAACATCAAATCAAGAATCATCTACGGTCAAGAAGCCCAAAGACTTCGATACCCATGGGTGATTTCTTTGATGACCAAACAAGGAGGAAACAGTTACTCAGCTTGTGGTGCTTCCCTCATCAATGACCGATACATCTTGACTGCTGCTCACTGTCTCAGTGCTGACACTCGACCAGAAGACATCATCGCCATGGCTGGTGTTCATGATGGAAATGAACGATTCAGAGCTGGACGAGATCAAAAGCAATTGCGAGTTGCCCAAGTCAAAATCCACGAACGATACCAAGCTGGAGGAAGAAAAATGGACGATGACATCGCTTTATTGAAATTGGCTGAACCAGTTGAATTCGATGATGTTTTCAACCCCGTGTGTATCCCTAACTTCTCAGACCATGACAATTTGTTCATCTACGGTTGGGGTCGACAAAACGACGGTAACCGACGACGATTAAAGAACGGTGAAGCTCTCTTCGAAACTGACTTGTACGAAGTTGACAATTCAACTTGTCTCGGAGAATGGGGTGCATCATTCAAACCCGAAAAAGAAATCTGTGCTGGACATCCACGAGGAGCTGGTACCTGCCAAGGTGACTCTGGTGGCCCATTGTCTACCCGACATCGTGATGGACATGTTTACCAAGTTGGTATTGTTTCATTTGGTGTTACTGGTTGCAACGTTGAAGGTGAAACTAAATCTGAAATTCTTGAACGAGTTACTGCTCATCTTAAATGGATTGAACGAAACACTCAAGATGCTCAATGGTGTCCCGGTCCTTCATCACCAGCTTTCACCAATAGACGAACTGGTCAACAAGGTGCCCCTGGTGCATTCAAAAAATCTGGTTCTGGTTCAGGCTCAAGTTCAGGTCCATCTCGACCCAGCTCAGGTAGCCGATACCCTTCATCCGGTTTAGGTGGATCATCTAGCTTCGGACTTTCCGGTTTAGATGCACCTGGTGCTGGTCTCTTCTCCAGTGGACTTTCATCCTCAGGATCATCAGGTTTGCCATCAAGTCTTTTGTCTCAATTACCCCCTGGTGCTAAAGTTAAACAAGTTGTCTCCTACGAAACTGACAGCAACGGAAACAGGATCAAAGTTATCAAGAACATCGTTACCTACTAAAGCGATATAATCCCAGAGTTTTAAATTTACGGAAATGATTAATAAATTCATTATCTGAAATTCACCTTTCAAACGAAACTTGTTCAATATTAGTTCAATTGATGAATCTAGTCGTCAGTTAGAACATTTTGTTCTGACCACCTCGAGTCAAACTTCTTGAATCAACAATTTGATCAAAAGTCACTCTTCAGGTCAAACAATCATCATTCAAATGATAAATTAGTCATCTCGAGTAATTTCATCTTATCGATCTTCTTTGTCATTAATTACACAAGTCAAATGTAGTCACAATCAATCTGCATTCATTGACTTTTATCCATGCATATTCAGATGGAACTGATTGACAGACAAGCTGAATTCTATGACTGAATGATTGAATACACTTTGACAATTTACATACAAGAACCAGGCAAAGTAAGTGCCAGTTGATTGATTGACAAATCAATCCAAGATACGAATAGAACATTTTCGTCCTCTTGTGACCCGAAAAATAAGCAAACAGATGGAGTCATAATCAACTTGTCATCTTTCCAAATCAGCTGTAAGGACAAAATGTATTCAAGTTGATGGAAGTGTAACTTAATTGGAATATCGATTTTACCTACTCATTTTAATGAATGTTAAAAAAACATTTTTACCTCACACATCAAATTTACAATCGATGTTGTCGCAATGGTTTCCACTCGATTTTCTTTCAACTTGATCAAATGGCGACGCACGTTCCCACTGGCATTGCGTCATTTATGATCATTTTTCAGATTTTGTGTTAGAATAGAATATGTATGAAGAGACAAATCGATTTTTACTTTACTTGGGTTCGAGGAATACATTGAAATTGTTCTTAGAATGTTTCAACTCAACCCGGTGGGCTGTCCATCCAATTTAACTCGAGCTTATACTGACCATCTTGAGGCTGATCATGAGATTATCAGAACTTATGCTAACTGGACCAGAGTGTATGAAAGTATTAAAGAGCGATTGTTATTTCCTGTGTCAGCCTACAAGAGAGATCAGTGTGAGAAAACAAAAGCGTTGGATGACGAAATCATTTCGAGGCTGATGATGTTAAGTAACAATCTTTAAATCTCTTGATAGATAAATGGACTCTTTGATCTTGTTACAATGGTGCTGCCCTCGATATTCGTAAAGAATTGACAAATTTAACCATTTTATCTGATGGCATACAAGTGTAATGTCCTTGATGAGGTGATAATTTGTGTGTTTGTGTGTGTTGAAAATGTATACAAAGAACATGATGGACAAAAGTTAAGACTTGACAGTTAAGACATTTGTCATTGGGTCGAGGTGATTGGAATAAACCTTAGTTTTCTGCATGATCGACTCAAGTAGAAAGTTTTAATCGATTGACTTTAAAATATTCTTTCATTTCACCATTGAACCATGATAACGATTACAATATTCGAGGGACAATAAATGAATTGAATAAGTGAAAAGACCTTGAAATGTTTATCATCAGAATTGATATTTGAATTTTGATTTTGAAATTTTAAATTCTGAATTTAAACTTCAAATAACAAAATTGTGTATGATCATGATGAGATGATAAGTTTACTCTGTATACTTATACTTGTACCTCGGATGAAAAATGCTTGAAAGGATTTCACGATTAAAACTTTTTCCAGGTTCAAATTGTGATCACTGTAAATGGCATTGTTTATCGATGTGTACTTAATTCAACAAATTGATCTTGTTCATGTTAAAAAATATACTAAAAATGACTCAGCACATTGCGAATAAAACTGAATCATGTGAAATGTTGAATGAAAAATGAAATTTCCAAAAGAAATTTAAATGAAATGTCAAATTGAATTACATTGCTTGCAGTCACAGTATCGAATGAAAAGTCAATTGAATTGATTCATCCTTGACTTTGCAATAATATTGATGGCAATGGGAATGAATTTGTATCAATTTTCTCACGAAAATAGATGGATCATCTGTAGAAAAGAACTTCTTAGGAGACGACCATGATGAGATGATGAGATGATGAGAAGATGAGAAGATGGGATGATGAGATCTTTCACATTTGCCCAAAAGCCCGACTGCAGTTGAACAGTTGTAAGTAGCATTGGTAAACACAACTGTCTGTACTTAGATGGGAATAAAGAAGCGAAGCAAGTTAATAAAAGTATTCACAAGAGCTTACATCAGTCGTCGAAGATTGTCTGACAAAATGAAAGAAAAGCAAGACACACTGGCCTTTTAGGTCAAAAGAAAGAAAGAAAGAATTTTCCGAGTTGCAAGTTACAAGTTCCAACAAGAACCAAGAAGAAGGAAATAGAAGAGAAGAGAAGAGAAAATAAGAGAAAAGAACAGAAGAGAATAGAACAGTACAGTATAGTACAGTACAGAACTTTTACTTGTCCTTGTGCCTTGTTTTCGCTGCGTGACTAGAAGATCTTTTCTTGTTGTTTGTACAAGTAATTTATTTACACACACACATACACACACTTTTTCCATTGAGTCGATTAAAGTGCACAAAGAGACACTTTGCACATCTTTCTCACAATCTAGTGACCTAGTGAATCATTAATTATTGGATAAGTTCAATCCTTCACTTGGCCGGTTCAAGGGGATCATTAATGTAATCAACCATATGAGGAGACAAAATGCTCATTCATACTTTTCATCTTGTTCATCTTGGAGGAAAATGTTTAACAGAACAATGGTCAATGAGTGACAATAAGTGACAATTATCGCCTTGAGTACACGGACAATTTCATTTTTCAAGTTGAACATGTTCATTGACATCCAGCACTATCGTTAGAACAACAAAGAACCCAAAAAAATCATCAAATCTTCACTGAATCTTGATAAAAAAGTTTCATGCTTTTGAATAAAGTAATTATATCTGATGATCAAGTGGTAACTTGATGAATGGTAATGTCTTTCACATGCGTAGAAAATCACTTGAGTTGATATTGATTGTAGAGAGTTGAACTTTTAATTACTAATCATGTGACTCATGCATATAATTAATTGTTCATTCTACTTGATGAAAATAATTTAATGCAAAGTCTCTTTGGTATAATCGTTGACCGCAAATGATTCTTTTCTTGGAAGACCATTTAACCCTGCCAACCAATGATTTTGGTAGTTCACTTGTTTAGCTGTTGAGTATGAGAAGAATAAGATCGATCACCAACCTCCTGAACAACCTTAACAAACCCAACAACCACTTAACTCAAGTGACAAGGCAAATGATGAAATATGGCCTAATTTCATTCTATCTCAACTCTTTACCCTGATGTGACATTTATCTGGCTCGACAAATCATCTAACTAACTCAACTAACAAATAATAGCGCTATTATACTCATTGTTTGACATCAATGGTACTAAGACTGAGGTTTACGGTGACATTGTGACCTGCTAAGTCTTCTACTTCATCTTGTACATCTTCTTCTTATCCTATTCTATTACTATTCTTGATAAGTATAGTGAGAGGGAGATAAGTATATTGATGGATACCGCCACACATCAATTTGACTGACCAAATAAGATAATGCCAATGTTCGATGGTCAATATTCACCCTTGTTCACCGTGTGCATCATGAGAACACCCAAAAAAGAAGGTGAAACTTAGTGTACGTCGACTTCTCACGTCTCAACCGACAAATGAAAGAAAAGTTCTACGCCTTCGGCCATCTTCATTGTTAATTTGAATTTTCTTCTCTTCACTTACGGTAATATCGATCAAAAGTTAATGAAATAGTTTGCATTTGATGTTAATGACTTTCTTGACTGAATCGGAACAACTTTGTTCTGTAGGAATAAAGAAGTCGCCAAAGTTAACTCGATAGTTCACTTGAATAAGTTTACTTCAATGAGTTCAACTTTATCCGCATCTGCATTTTCCGTTTTCACGATTTATTTAATAAGTTTCAAAACATTATGTACGTTATGTATGTTTGCTTGTTTGCTTGTTCGCTTGTTCGCTTGTTTATTTGTGTCATTGTGTGTCATGTGTATTATTTTTGTTTTTTTCATGGACAATTATTGAACAATCACTAGAACAGCATTTGACAATAGTAAATTTTCAATTTTATATTATTATTCATTTGACTCATCTTCAAATTTGATGAAAATTAAATTAGTTCGTCAAAATTTGTTCACAAAGTTTTTTTCATCATCATCTTTATCCGAGAAGTTGTATTTAAATATGTGCATTGGTTGACAGTCAATCGATAAATAACAAAGAAAACACAAATGGCGTCTGTTGCTGTTGTTGAGACAGTTTGAAGGTTTAGAACTGATCTGAGTAAATTTTATTAGATTTAGAGAAGTTGATGAAGATGAAGTTTGATCATTGTTTACTTTTTGAAGGTAATTTAACTGACTTGGAAGAAGTTAGAAGTGAAGGAAAACCCATTGAAAAATGTGAACCGGTACTAGATCCAGAACTTTTGCCTGATTTTCTCGAGTGATCTCTCAATCGAGATTTAGAAACTAAGTTTTCACCAGTTGAAGATGATTTGGATTGATCACTTGTCGAATCTTTAGATGAACCAACTGGTACAAGTTTATGTGAAGTTGCACCTTCAGTAGTTGTTGATGCAGTTGCCGATGAAGTTGATGCTGCTGATGTTGCTGGTCCCTCAGTTACAAGATGCTTTTGTTGTTGAATGACTTTATGAACAGCAGCTGGATGAGATAGTGTCTTTCTCAAAGCTGGATTCCAAATTTCAGTCCTGGGAGCAGATCTATTGCATTAGTTGTCATCATCATCATCCACAAGTATTTGGGTAGAAGAGTGGTCAAATAGCAGCAAAACAATTGCAGAAAATTTGCAGAACAGTCATGGTCATTCGTATTGAACAGGCATAAGGAAGGCAACAAATGATTTACATTTTATCAAAGACATTCAAAGAAGAATTAATTGATGAACATTGTGTACCGATTAGATAATCAAGGAGAGAAATAACCAATGCACACATGTATGTATGTGTGTGTGTGTATGTGTGCGTGTGTGTCAAGATAAGGAGACAATTGATTTTGAATTAATTCCATCGGTTTTGCATTTGATTTGCGTAGAGACGTAAGACGTCATTGTTTAATTAGATGTCAAGTTGACAGTCAATTTTCATCAGTCGAACCGACGGAACAGTTAAAGTAGTCAAAGAAAGGACGAAAGAAAGAACGGAAGGAGGAAAGAAAAGAAGAAAAAAAGGAAAGAAAAGCGTCAAAGATAGAAAAAAAGTACCAACCAGTCGAGTTGATCACGAGTAATTGAGAAGAAAGAGAATATTCAAGTCAAGCAGACACAAGGAAAGTAAGAAGAGTAAAGTAAAGGAAGGAAAAGGAAGGAAAAGAAAGGAAAAGAAAAGAAAAAAAGGAAGAATAACTAATGAGTGTCAAAGAAAGGATCAAGTGAAAAGAACTAAAAGAACCAAAAGAACCAAAAGAACCAGAACGAACGAACAAGGGCAAAGGAAAATATATTTTGGCACACAGACAGATTTTTCTTTTCTTCTTCATTTTCTTTTTGGTGACTTTGAAAACTTCAGTGAACGTGAACTTTACCGTTAGGACGATTAGAACAATTTTCGACATGCAGTTAAGAACAAACAAAATGTAAATAAGTTAAAAGTACCAAAAGGTTGAGAATACCATTTTAAAGCAGACAGATAAATTTTTCAGTCATAATTAATGTCAGCTTAAAGCTTTTTTTCTTTATCAATTGAAAGTTCTATTGATTATCCAAGGCAAAGGTACAGGTGTTATAAAAATAAAATAGTCAAAGAGAACAAGACTTTTCAAAAAATCAATTACTCACTCAAATAAAGTATACAAGTGAATCATTTATACAAGAAACAAATGACACAGGACAAAGAGATGAACGAAGAAGAAGAACAAATCAAATGAAAAGGAGATACACAATAGAATAGAACAGAATAGAATAGAATAAAATAAAATTCAATTCAATTTGGGTTTTATGGTTGGTTCGATCGAAGAGTCCAGGGTGAACTAAAGGTCATGTAAATACATTTTTTGTTGTTGTTGGTGGTGGAAGAATTGGTGGAAGAAGTGGTGGTGGTGTATGTGTATTTATGTGTACGAACGTGTATGTGTGAAAAGTGCAAATATCGAGTTCCAATTTTCGAAGGCAACGAATGAACCGATCGATTCATCATGAGTGTCATGAGTTAAAATAGGATGAAAAAAAGGAAAAGAAACAAGAAGAGAAAGAAAGGAAGAATAAATGAAAAATAAATAAAGAAAATAAATTAGTTACAGTTGAGGAAAGGCGTAAACGGTGAAAGTAAAAGTGAAAGTAAAAGTAAAAGTAAAAGTAAAAAGAAAAAAGAAAAAGTATCAGTAAACAATAACAAAGAACAAAAGAAACAAAAGAAACAATAATGAAATAATAAAAATGACGAAAATGTCAAGTACAGTGTGAAGAGGACATTAATAAGGGAAAAAAGTTGTCAGTGTGAGACAGAATGAAGGGCACACACACGAACACATAGAAATTCAGAGAGAGAGAGAGAGAGACAAGTGAACTAAAGTAAAAGACAGACACACTAGAAAAGTATGGAAATACTAGAAATACTAGAAATACTAGACACACTAAACACACTAGACAATCACGCAAATGACGACGAGGACACGCAAGTGAAAGACATGTGAACATTTGAACATTTGACAAATTACTTTACTTGAATACAATATTTGAAGTCAAAAGTATAAAAAAGATTCAAGAGGCTTGACACATGAAGAGAAGAAGAAAGATAATTTCAACTTTTAAAATACTTACAAGTCTTTGGTGAGTTCTTTTTGATAAGCAATTGGTGATTGAAGAGCTCGCAAAAAATCTAACTGTGTTTCAAGTATTCCTTTAATAGCCATGTACCATTGATTACGTTTTTCCAATGAAGGACCAAGGAAGACGAATGCAATTGATTCACTTGATGGATCAGGTGAAATAGAAGGTCCGACTGATGGACCTGCTGAAGATGATGATGTAGATGTTCCACCACTTGTACTGCTACTTGAACATGAACCAAATACTCCTCCACCTTTTGATTTAAGTATGAATTTTAATGGATCTTCATCAGGTGATTTTTCCATCAAAGTCATCTTATTTACTTGCAGATGATTTTTATATATGTAAACTGTATACGAAAGTGATGCAGATTTGGACGAAGATGATCCACCTACAGGTTCGGAAAGTATAACAATTTGTTCGAATAAAAAGACTTGACGTTCGCGTAATTTGAGTGATGCAATGGATGTTGAATTAATAGATGATTCTTTAATATCAGAAACTAGAAGAATTCCTTGAAGTAATAAATCACCTTGTGCATTGATATTACCATCAAATCCTTGTAAACGTCCAACACTCATCATATCATTGGCTTTTTTGGGTACAATGTGCATTACTTTGATAGCTTTTTGTAAATCTTCAGCTTCTTTGGTTAAACCAGCTTTAACAGTGTATTTATACAACTCATTGAGGATTAATTGGTATTTGGTAATCCGTTGAACAGGTTTGATAAGTAAATCAGCAAGTTGTAATTTATGTCCAAATTTTTGTCGCAATTGTTCAAAGTATCCTTCATATTCGTTGACAATATATTCTGATTTGGGTTTATTTTGACAATAAACAACATACAAACCAAATCGTCTTTCATATCTTTTGAATAAAAGTGCAAGATGACCTGGTTCTTGAAGACATTTTTCAATTTCAGCTTGGAGTGTATCTCGATGCCATTCATAGATAGCTTCGATATTACCAAAGACTATTTTATCTTTACCATTTTTCAGGTCAACTGGTACCTCTGGAAAGCCAAGAGGTGGTGGATCTTCTCTCATAGTTGCCATGTACCCTTCAACAACTTTACCCAAATCAGTAACATAGTCCTTTTCAGTGACAGCAAGTTCTTGTAAAACATATGATCTATTTTGTAATGCTTTACACATTTTTTCTTGTGCTAAAGTAGTATCATCTGATGTAACAAGTATTGCAGAAGCTTCACTTGACAGTGACAGTGACATTGATTCATCACCTGATGATAGGATATTTCCTCTTGCACTTGTACTCGTACAAGTATGAGAAGTATGAGAAGTATGAGAAGTATGAGAAGTAGATGAACAAGTAAGATTATTCGACTCATCATTATACGTCAATTCTTCAAATTCACTAGTACCAACAATAGGATTAACTTTGCTCGATGATGTATGATGTCCAGTTAGACTGACAATAGATGAATTACTGGATGAGCAAACATTCTGACCAGTACCAACACCAGATGAAGTCCAATGTCCTTCTTGTGAACCGGAAGTTGCATCACCAGTACCAAGACCACTAGAAGTACCCAAAGTACCAGAAGTACTAGTGAGTAAAGGTGACAAATGAGCTGAATCATGAGTAGTTGGAGCAGATGATGACTGATCAACTTGACAAATGGTACCTGAGGGCAGTGAAGTAGATGACGAGTTGATGCCAGAAGCAAGATTCAATTTAGCAAGAGGAGATGATGGAGGTGATGAAGAGGAAGAACACTTTTTCCATTCAAGTAATGTACTACTTGTAGTTTGGTTTGCACTTTCATTTGGTGAATCAGAAACTCCATCGATGCTTATATTAATGATAGAACCTGATGTTGCAGTTGTTGTTGTGGGTACCAGCAGAATTATCAGGACTTACATTAATTCCAACTGATTTAAATGATGTATTTGGCGTTGTTGTAGTAGAAGAAGAGGAAACAATGAAACTTCGTGTCGAATCATTCAATTGTAGTTCTTTCATCGGCGGTGGAAGTTCTAAATCACCAACACCTTCACTACCATCAGTTTCTATGGTGACAGTTATTGAGCCATCAGAAGCAGACACTTTACTACTGCTTTTACTTTTGCCTTTTGTGTCATCCTTAACATCGTCAACTGAACTACGGTATTTATCCTCCTCCTGTCAGTGGAGAGAAAGGAAAAAGAAGAAAAAAAGAACAATAATTACATTAGTCACATGGAAAAAATACTGTCAATGCAAAAAAGTGTACTGCTTTTATCACAAAGTCAGACTTGTCAACCAAATTTAAATTATACAATGTCAGCAAATATAGACAAAGGAGAAAAAGTTACTTGTCTAAATCAACAAATAAAATAGTTGAATCAGCAGATAAATCGTTCAAGTATCTAAGATGTCAGACGTGAAATGAAAGTGACGATTGACAGACAGACAGGAAAAGTCCATCAAATGTATGAATTTCATAAATTTTATCAATTTCATTGAATCCTTTGGAATAGTTGTGTATTAACATTTGATAAAAATTAATCAAATGAAATAGAGAAATAGAAAAAAAGAAAAGAAAGATGCAAGGGTGAAAGGATAAAAGGAAAGAGACGTAAAGTAAGATACAAAGAAAAGTGACGGATAAGCTGGAACAAATCAATTTAATCATAACAGGACAGGAAAGAGGAAGAAAAAAAATAAAAATAAAAAGGACAAAAAAAGAGGACAGAAAAGAATGGTAACATTGAAGAACGTGCAACTTTGTGAAATAAATGACAAGGAAAATAAAGTAGAAAAGAGACTAAGGATAGTGAAAGACGGTAAAAGACATTGGCAGATTAGTTTGGTATGATCAAGGGAAAAAGAGAGAAAGAGGAGAAAGAGAGAAAAAAAAGAGCAAAGTAAAAGTAAAAAAAGAAAGAGATGAGATGGAGACCAGTGAAAGTAGTGAAAGTAGGAAAGTAGTAAAAGTAGTGAAGAAAAGGATAAAACAAGACCAACCTTAGCATTAAAAGATGTGCCTAGGGAAGTATCACAGGATGCGGATGCGACAAGTAATTCGGTGGCTGTTGGTGACGCAGGTGAAATAGCTGCTGAAGCAACTGCTGGTGCTCCAGAATTAGAAGTTGGACAAGCTGTAGAAGCAATCATAGATGCTAAAGGATGTGGTTGATGATAAAGATGAGACGGATGGGTCGACTGATGATGAGACGGAATCACATGAGCTGTTGCTGGACCCGCAAATGGTGTTGATGATGATGATAAAGATGCTGGTGTTGATGGTACCGATGAAGATACCAATGTTGATGATGCAGATGAAGCTGCAGATGATTTATCTGATGCAAGACGTCCTTGACTTAATTTTCGAACTGGATTAGTTAACCATTTTTTAAATGCTCCTTTTCTTTTAGTAGAAGCAGAACTGGTAATACCAGAACTTGATCCACTAGATGCACCACCCGATCCACCAGCTGACATTGTTACAGTTGCCGTTGACAAGGATGAAGCAGATGAAACAGATGACCCGAGTGACAAGGACTAATGATGACACAAGGCAGTTTTATCAGTTTTTTGTTTTGTTTTCATTTATCCATTCGGTAAACACACACAAGCACATATGCAAGCATTCAACATATGTGTGTATTTGTCACAGTGACAATATGTAAGTGTGTGTCCATTCAATGGTTTTAAATTGTCAGTTAAAGTGCAGTTGTCACCAATGTTTAATGCATTTGTTTATGTGTGTTCCATTAAAGTTGAAGTTGTGGTGTTTTTGGCCAACCGTATCAAATGAAAAAGATAAAATAGAATATAAAAAAGAAATAAGAACATCAGAACATCAGAACATCAGAACATCAGAACATTACAACATTACAACAACATTAAAAGGTTAGAACATCAAAAGATCAAAAAAGTTCTAGTCTTTTACAAATGTCAAGATGATGGACAGTGAATCAAGTGTTAAGGATGAATGAATCTAACAATGTCGCAATGAGAATGAAAGAAGGAGAAAAATGTATAAAAAAATGAAAAAATAAACTCGCATGGCAAGTATACTTCATTCGATAAATTGTTCGTAAAAATTTTAATAAACAAACAAAAGCAGTTTCTAGAGACAAGCAAATGGATTCGGAATTCAAGAAAAGGGAAGAAAAGAAAAGAACAAAATGAAGAGCATACAGCAAAATAAAGTGCACAGATCGATAGCATGAACTGACGGTTCGTTGGAAGGTAAAAGGTTTTCCAAGATGAGTCAATGAGTGTATTAAAGGAAAAGATGGAAGACATCTCAAGATTCACTGTAAGAGATACCGAGTCAAGTCAATTGGTCGATGTAAGTAGTCTTCGGAGAATGCACAAAGTAATAAAAGAGAGAACTGAATGTACACAAATACAATTGAAGAATAGAGAAGGAAATACATTGTCCTTTAGCCGCCGATATTCACATTAATGTGGCGAGACAGTAGAGAGAAAGAAAACAACATTTTACTGTGTAAAATGTCTCTATCCTCGATGTTGTCAAAAGATATTGTTATTGTGGAAAAAAAGAAGATGAAGAAAGCATCTTGTGTCATCTCGACAGAGGCAAAATCAAAAATCAAACTGATGATGGAGAGTAAAGAGGAGAAAAAAATACTATGCGATTCATTTTACACCAGGATAAAGGATAAAGCTATGACAAACAGATGAAAAGAGCAAAAGAAGAGAGAAAAGTAAAAAGAAGTAAAAAGAAAGAGCAATAAAAACCTGAAAGTACATGAGGATGCGCGAAAGAAGTAAAGAAGAGAGATGCTCTTTGGCATATGAGAGGAAGAATCAGAGACACAGACACAGAGACAGACAGAGACAGGGATATGCTAGAATTGAACAGAATAGAACAGGAGAGAAGAGAACAGAACCAAACAGAAAGTGCCACATGACACTGCAAGAAAAGAAGAAGAAGAAGAAGAAGACGAATATAGCAGAAAGATGGAAAAATCACAAGAAGAAAGATGATTCCTCATCATTCTCATCAAAGTAGGTGGAAAGGATGGTGTGAATTAAGAAAAAGAAGAATGCAAAAGAACTATGCAATGATGATCAAATGATGATCAAATGAAGAACATATAAAGAACATATGAAAATATGATGATATATAAAGAGAGAGAGAGAGAAAGAGAGAAAGGAAGACATGGAGAGACAAATAAAGGAGCGAAATAATAGTGGTAAAGATGAAATTCACTCATCAGGGTGATTTTTTCTTCTTGTGTTTCAACGAGTTGAGAGGTTGATTATTTTAACAAAAGCACCGGGTAAAGAAGTGAGATGGAAGAAGAGCTTTCCTATTTCTTTTACTCAACTTGTTCAATTGTGTTTTGTTCTGTGACCATCGTAGAACTGAGTAGAACTCAGTGCAATGAGAGACAGGTCCAAGTGAGCGGGTCGAGAGAAAAGAAATAAAAGAAAAAAAAGAGATAACATCATTGAGAACACACGGCTCGTTAAATGAAAAAGTGTCAAGAAAGTGTGTGAGTCGTGAGTCGTCTTGTCTGCTTGTTATTTCTACTTTGGTATGGAGTCACCAGTATCAGGTGATGCAAAAGGGACAAGAGAGAAGGAAAAAGAGAGAAGAAAAAAGAAAAAAAGAAGAAGCAGAATGACGATGACACAAAAAGGAAAAGGAAAAGAAGAAAGAGAAGGAAAAAGAGAAAAGCTGGTAAAAAGGCAACAAAAAAATCGATCCATCGAAAGCTGAATAGAAGAAAATAGAAGAAAATCACCTCTCTCATTCTTTTGCTTTCTTTCATTCTTTCATTCTTTCATCCTTTTTTTCTTCTTGCCCTTTCACTAGGTTCATACTGAAACACCCAGTCATGTTAAGGAACGCAATAAAGACCCAACAAGATAGATAAAGAAGGGTAAAACTATTCAATTAATACTCCTACTGCCTGTCAGTCTCCAAACACACACACACACATATATATATATATATATATATATATATATATAGAAAGAGAGGAAAAAAAGAAGAATTAGAATCAACTGGACCGAATCCATGGACAATGTCAATTTTGGGATAAAAGTATCAGTCACTTCAAATACAATGCAGCACATTAATAGAATAAGCATTCATTGAAAAATGTTTCAACAATGTCAGTATCAAAACAAATATAAAAATAACAAAAGAAAGAAATAAAAAAAAGAAAAAGGAAAAACAGATAAACAAAGTAACACACAAACATACACAAATACATCCACAAAAACATACAGACAGACAGACAAGAATGAAGAATAACTTTCACTGGCAAAACAAACCAAGTGGATGAGACTTTGTCTATTTATGTGCATTATCTTGAAGAATCTTTTATAATATTGAAAAAAATAAAAAATTTGTATCCAATGTGACGATTGAGTCCATTGTCAAGTGAAAGGCATTCACTAAACAAATGGTGCACTCAGAGTAAATTGCATTTCACTCATTCAAAGTAAATGCAGTGGCGGACATGAAAAAAGAGACACACGCAAAGAAATTCATGCAAACAAACTGTTCAATTCTCTTCTCTCTACCAATCCAACGAACAAACTAACAAAGTAAAAAAGTAACAGACTGACTGACTGATTGACTGACTGTTCATACAGATGTCAAAAAAGTCAAGTGAAACTGTCAACTTGATCCAACATATGAAATTTGCCAAAAGGCTACAAATTGAAAACGGTGAGCAAATAGGATGACCGGTAAAGACACTCGCACGTTGTACAGTCAATAGGTATACATTGTGCATTGAACTCACTTTACCTGACCTGGTGAGTCGATCTAAGTCTATCTGAGTTAAGAGTGTAAAAGGCGTAGAAAAACACACACAAACAGAGTCGCAGAGTGTGCCAATTGAGGTATCACAAATCTTCAAATTAACTCATCTTATCATAGTGTACAACTTTACAAGAGTAAACACACACACAAGCAAAAGGATGTGCAAGGGTTTTAAGGTAAAGTGCATCTCGAATCGACTGGAATGAACTTCGACTTCACCTTTTAACATGTAAAAGGATAAAAAAGAATAAAGACAAAGTCACATAACAGTTGAAAGTAAAAGTTCAATCAAGTGACGACTAAGTGATAACCAAAAGTCTTTCAGGATCCTTCCATTTTTCATGGACATTATCATTTGAGGAGAAAAGTTCTTTCCGTTCTATTTGAACATGAGATGATATTAATGGTCCATCAAAAGAGGAGAGAAAAAAAATCACTTTGACTTGTTCGTCTAATGTACGTGGTATGTAAATGGGTGAAAAGTAACAAGCCTTTCGTGACCAAATGAAACAAACAATCACCATTTACACCATTTACACCATTTACAACAAGGAAAACTTGTAATCCCTTCAATCCTTTCAATGAAAAACATTATATCAAATTGAAGTACATTTTTTCGATCGATACATCAGTTCAAATGTTCCCACCATCGTCAGAGATAAAATAACAAATGAGACTCGAGACAAACACACACAAGATATAATAAGATGACAAACACAAGTGCAGCAGGGTTAACGATGTCCTCGAACTTGGAAAATGAAAAAAAAGAACAACACACATTACTCATCAAACATTGATACTGCACAGCAGGTGACGACTGAGTAAAGATTACAAGATCAATCAAGCAAAACTTAATAGTACATCAGGACGAAATTGTAGATGGATGAACTTTGTGAGGTTAAGAAAACAAAAGAATTATCCTTTTTTCTCTTTGAGCTTGTAGATGTATGTATTTGCCATTCAGAAAGGTTGAATGAGTCAATTGATCAATTGTTAAATTATAAAACCATTGAGTAAAGATGGTCAATCAAATTATCAACAACTCTCGAAGAGGAGAATGCAAGTAAATAAATTGTTGTCAAGATGAAAGTATGTTAATGTTGTACTGATACTTGGGTAAAAAAGTAAAGATGGAGGTAGCTAAGGAGAGACAAATAAAGAATGTAGAATGAAGATTAAAGTGAAAGACTCTTACATGAGCCAAGAACTCGATAAAGTACCTGACACAGCAATTGTACCGAATGAACAGGATGAAGTGAGTAAAGAGGGTGAAGAGGGTGAACAGTTGGAAGTGATGAAACAGGCACTAGACAGATACATACATAGATTAAGTAGTGAAGAAGGAGAAGAGAAAAAAAACGATACAAAATTTTAGTACATTCAGTTCAACAAGAGAGAAAGTCCTTGTGTACGATTGACCTATTATAGATGACGTTAAAGTAATGAGTGAAAATAAGGAGGAGAAAAAAAGGGAAAAAGAAAGAAGAAAAAAAGAAAGAAAAAAAGAAAGAAAAAAAGAAAGAAAAAAAGAAAGAAAAAAGAGGATGATGCTAAAACATCCATCTGCCCTGTGAAAATGAGTTTACTTCCTTCCTATCAACTCGAAAAGAAGAAGGAATTTATCAAGTGACTTAAAACACCCACTCACAAACTTACAGTGAGAAGAAGTGGAAGAAGTAGAGGAAAAAGGAGGAAAAGGAGAGGATGGAGAAGATGGAGAAGAAGAAGTATCTTCCTCTCTGTCTGGTGAAATATGTGGGTGAAATTAAATTACAAAAGAAAAGAAAAAAGATAAAAGGAGAAAAAGAGAGAAAGAGAAAAATGTACAAAAGCAGCAACAGCATCGAACTCAAGAAGTATCAAGGGACAAAGTTTAAAGGTGAAAGTTTAAAAATTTTAAAAACTTACTCAGCAGAAGGTGACTTTAAATTTCGACTTCATTTACTAGTACAACCTTTGGTATTATTAACTCTAACACAGTCAAGTTGAAGTGTGACAAGTTAGACAATTGTACAAGAAGTAGTAGAAGAAGACGAAGAAGAAATATTGGGACAAAAAGTGAAAATAACAACGAGTAAGAAGTGAAAAGTGAAAAGAAAAAATGCAGAAGATGTCTTTGTCTATGTCTTTGTCTCTCAAGTGAAGATCGAGGAGGAGGAAGCAAGACGAGCTGTTGAGCTCGAACTTTGTTCTGTCTCCTAACCAGAATAAAAATACGTCTACCAAGATGCTAGTAGTGATCGACTGGTTCTTTTCACTTTATCTCGTGTCACTCTACTTTTTTAACTTGGGTGACTGGTACTTGCTGGACAGATTTTATACAGTCGAGACAGATGGTTCAGTGTAAGTGGACAAAGTGAAATAGGTGAAATGGATGAAATGGATGAAATGGTAGGAATAGATGAAATTGATGAAATAGATGAAATAGATGAAATGAGTACTGGCAATTGATGACAACACTTGTCACAAGAATAAAAGCAACTGATAGTACAACAAATGTCCAATGTTAGGACAGTTGAAAAGTACAATAAAAGTAATATATTTAAATTAAATTTTTTCACTATCATCAAATTTTTTATCAATATATTGATGATGAATGAATTAGATGAATTGGATGACTCATTGGACGCATTAAAAGACACAATGAACATGATAACACTTTTGTCACATATTGGAAGGTACAAAGATAATTGAAATGACCATAATAACAAGAGAAGAATAGAAGAATAGAAGAAGAGAAGAACAATAATCACAATAACCAGAAGTTCATCTGGACACAGTTAATGCAATAGATCCTTTGGATGCAGTGATGTCCCATGTGATGAGTGCCATTCTCAGTTACCCATGACGGTAACGTCCAACCAGGCACAAAGTAGACAAGACAAGGATAACACTGCAGTAACATACACACATATACACACAGACAGGGACAAGAATAAAAACGACTTGAATAAGCAAAACTGCCTGTGTGTGTGAGAGTCAAATGTGAACTGACGCACCAAACAGAATGCAAGTGCAAGTGAATTCGACGGAGCGAACCTTAGGATCAAGAACCTGCGCAGTCACGATTGTAGTTCTAAGGTGAACAGAGTATGAGAGGCACAAAGAAGAGACAGAGAGCTAGAGAGAGAGAAAGAAAGAGAGACAAGAGAGACAATATGACACAACAAGCAGTATTAAGAAACAAAGGTGAAGAGAAGAAAACACAGACACAGATTGAGAAAAAAAGAGAAGGAAGAAAATAAAGATGGATATAGAGAGAGAGAAAGATGAAGAAAAGAGTCCACACAGTACGGTAGGACAGACATAAAAAAAAGACAAAAAGGTAGAAATACGAGTGAAGAATATTCTTCCTTGCTGCTTGTTCCTTGATACCTGTACAATGAAAGTCAAGGTATCAAGGTATCAAGGTATATGTACATTGAAGTAAAGTAAGCAAAGTAAGTAAAGTAAGTATATGTGATGTTGAGGCCAAGAACTGAGACAAGGTGTAAATTGAGTCCATGTCAATTGAAGCTACCACCAACTAAGCACCAGCTAAGGTAACTTCAAACCTTGACGAAGGTCCATTGTACCGGCATGCTAAGAATTTACCTTAACAAATGTTCTCATACAGTGTCACCAGGATAACAAAATAACAAAACAACAAAATAAAGAAACAACAAAATAACAAAACAAGAGAAGAAGAGAACAACATAATAACTTGTTATTAAGTTACTTATGTCACATTGAATATTATTTCATCGTATGGTCAAAAGTACCAACTTTTGTTAGATGATGATTGTCTGTCTTTTTATACCATGTATATCGATGACGTAATTCAGGTGAAACAAGTAAATCAAATGAATCAAATGAATCAAATGAATCAAATGAATCAAGTAAATCAAGTGAAACAAGTGAAACAAGTGAAACAAGTAAAACAAGTGGACATTATCGTGATGATGGTAAGAACAAGATACTCATTCAAGGTGAGTACTCGATTACTCGATTGCACTGGACTCTCTTACCATCATCATCACGGATGGTAGTAACATTGACTGCAGTTTACTGCATTCAAAGAAAAATAAAAGACTGCCATGCGTATATTCACACAAAGTTACCCAGAAAGGAAGAGAAAGGAAGAGAAAGGAAAGAAGGAAAGAGACAGACACACACAGGAAGAACTTTGACAAATCAATCCCAGTCACATCGAATAGAGTAAGACTTTGATTTGACTTTGAATCCAAGAATGTAACTCGCACAAGGAAGTGTGCTCATATGAAGGAAGAAAAAGTAAAAGAAAAAGTAAAAGAAGAAGAAGATGAAGAAGAAGAAAAAGGTACAAACACGCATCAACTTATACACGCAAGGAGTTCTGTCAACATACAGATCAAATAAAATAAAATACAAGTATCCTATGGTTATACGATGGTTATATGGTTATAAAATACGAAGAAAACATGAGTGAGTACATCATTACCCTTGTGTCCAGATCAGATGACCGATCGATACAAATCTTTCTCGATGTAACAACTGTAACAAGTGAAATGTACCATCCTGTGTGTACCTGCATTTCAACCTCATCACTTGGTCATCTTCAACTGGACTCATGAATAAAAGGAAGAAAAAGGAATAAAAAGGAAGAAAAAGAATCTCTATTGTGATTCATGGATATTCCCTCAGGTACAACAAGGTGCAGTCAATCTTTTCATCTGGATGAGAACTGTCATTGAGTCAGTGAGTAAAGAGTCTTTTTTTCCATTTCTTTCCATTTCTTAACATTTCTTTCCTTTTCTTTCAAATACTGGACAAATAAGGATCGACCAGTTGACATGTTATTCATGTTATTCACGTTTTTCATCTTTTTCATCTTGTCTTTGCTGCCTGGGATCTCCTGCTGTTGTAGGTGACAAAATTAGGCTAAACGGTATGAAGAAAAATTACTTCAACTCACTCGAAGATATGACAATGTGCCAAGGTGAAAAAAAAAAATTTCAACCCAGATGAAAAGTGCATATATTTAAAGTGATATGGCAATTCGTGTTGCAATGAAAGATGACAAGGCTAACGAGAAAATGTTTCCCTGTCAATCGATGACACACACACCAACAAGAGGACAAAAGTACAAAAGTACTAAAGAACTAAAGTACACAAGTACAAGAGAGACAAGTAAACCGAAAGCCAACCAATGGTCAGGGATGAAAGAATAATGGAGACAGATGACAACAGTGAAGAAAGAGAAGAAAGAAAAGAAAGAAAGGAAGAAAAAAAGCAACAACAAAAAAATAAAAGATAATCAAGGAAAAAGAAGTAAAAGTATCTGTAAGATAAATTCACACACAGACACTGAGAGAGCAAAAGAATGAGACAATGATAAAGTAAAAAAAAAATAAATACGGATGAGACAAGAATGGACGATGAGATGAGATGAGATGAAACAGATACAACAGATACAACAAGGTAAAGGTGACTGTTGAGACACGTTAAGACAAAATGAAAAAATAAAATACACAACTGTCAAGGAGATAAAGTCACTCAGGAATTCCGGGCAACGGGTAATAGAGACAAAGATCCAATTGAAATGAACTCGATACAATTAACATGAAAGATATAAGCAGAAAATCGGGTCCAACAGAACAGAACAGAACAGAATAGAACAGAAAAAGAACAATGAAAGAATAAAAGAATGAAAGGATAAAATAATCGATCTTTTCGTGATAAATGTGCAAATGTCGGTAAGATGAATCAATTGATCGTACAAACCAAGCACGAGTATCAACTGGTACACTTTATTGATTGATGAAGCAATAATTTGTTAAAGTGAACCCTTGGAATAATTCACTAAGGATGGTGAGAAGAGATAGTTGTTTCTTTTTTTTCTTTTTTTTTTCTTCTTTTTTCCTTTTTCTCATCTCAATTGACATGAAACTTTCATTTGGACTGGAGGAAATGAGCTTTAAAAACTGCAAAGATGTTGAGAGTGAAAGAGAAAAGAAAAAGAATAAAAAAAGGAAAAAATAGCAGCAATTTGTTTCTTTTGAGTCTTTTGAGTCTTTTAAATAAATCGACCTCATTCTGAGGATACTTTTTTTTCAAGAGTCAATTTATCCTTCAAAAGTAAACACTTAGAAAATTAACGAGCAATCGTATACACATTCACAGCTATTGCAAGTCGGTACAAGTCAGTGGAAGGTTGAACATTTTCAGTAAATAAATTGAAGAGAAAGAAAAAGAATGAACAAGTCAAAGAAGTGAGTAAGAAGTAAAGAGAATGAGAAGAAGTAAAAAAGGAGAAAGTGAATCAACTTGAGGGTAAAGAAGTAAAAAGAGTAAAAGAGTAAAAAAGAGTAAAAAAGAGTAAAAAAAAGAGAAAAAGCCTTTCAGTGATTCAGTGAAAATGTTCGCAAAGGGAAATCAGTTGAGTAAATCTCTGTCAGCATGAGAAGAACAATTTGTAATCTCAACATGTCTATGAAACCGCAAAGAGGTAGAGAGAAAGAGAGAGAGAGAGAGAGAGAGAGAGAGAGAGAGAGAGAGAGAAAGAGAAAGAGAAAAGAAGAATAGTCAATTGAATAAAAGAACCTTGTAAGAATAGACCAAGTAAATGTTTCCTCAATGTTCATGTTTCCCTTGTTGACGACTGCTCAATATCAGCAATTGGGTCAATATTGCAATGGTCAAAGTAAGCATTGTGCACACCCAACAGAGTGACAGAGTAGACATAGTGACATAGTAGACATAGTAGACAATATGTCACGCTGATTCAAATGATTCAAATAATGCACAAGATAATTGTGAACAAGTGTGACTTGACTATGATTTTGCAAAGACTAAAGATTGTGAAAAGACTTTGAGATGGAATGAGCGAAAAACAACGAGAGGTTGAGACAACTCGTACAAAATGACACAAGGAAAGAACAAATTAAACTATACACTTACATTGAATGTCAGATGAATATGTGAAGGAAAATAAAGACAAAAAATATGAACAAGACAAAGTATAACATGAAATGATAGTACAAGACTAAAATACAAGTTGTACTACCAGTTGAATGAAGGAGGAAGAAGAAGAAGAAGAAAAAGCAAAAAGTCATCAAGGAAACAAACTGACAAGAGAGACTGGTGAGATAATGAGAAAAGAGAAGAGAAAAAAAAGAAACAAGAAAGGCGCAGTGAAATAGAAGTTGTCGTTGTTCTTACATCTATTTTTAGCAAGAGCTAAAATGCACCAAAATGTCGAAGTGAAGGAAGGAAGTGGCGGAAGGAAAAATGGACGGCCAAAGGGATGATTGATCAAATACACTACACACTGTACACACTGTACACACTAGACACACTAGACACACTACACTGTGCCAAGTACCAGGTAAATTTGTTCACTGTTATTGCTGATGTAACACAAGTGGACAGATGCACATATGAACATGTGAACTCATGAACTCATGAACATGAAGATACAAATGAAAAGATGGACAGGTGATTACTTGATCACTTAAACAGGGACAAATATTAAGACAAGTTGAGTTAAAGTCTCTTGGAGGAAAAGAAAAATTTTCAAGGTTGTCAAATGTTTCATCGAGCCATCTTGAACATGATCAACATGATCAACATGATCACAAGTTGAGAAGATACACTAAAACAAAAGGTAGCTACCAACTGTACTAACTGAACGAACTGTACTAACTGTTACTAGGATCTTGTGTTGAGTCTGTTGAGTCATTTAAACCTATTCTCTTGCTGTCTCCTCATTCTCCTTATTCTGTCTGGTTGTGTCTCATTCACAAGTCGACTCATCATCAAAGAGGGAGAAACAAACGTACTCGTCCTTCTCTCATCTTCTCTCATCTTCCCTCTCTTCTTGTCTCCCTTTTCACGTATAAATTTTTACTTTTACTTTTCACTTAGCTATTAATTAGCTGCCTGTATGGTGCATTCAACATGAAGGATGACAACATGTACTCACACACATACACACACACATACATGTATACTTCGTCTCCGCCCAAGAATAAAAAAAGTTCTAGCTGAAGAATTAAAAAGTCACTTTCATTTTGACAAGTCAATCTGGTGGATGGGACAAAAATAAAGACCACACCATCAATTCTATCGGCTAAGGGACACAAAGACCGAAAGACACAAGAACAATTACATCAACCGACAAAGGACAAAGGATAAAATGGCAAATAACATTGACCTGGCCGAGTGAAAGAATCAACCAACCATACATATGGTACACATGGTACAGATACATGGACAATCAAAGCAATTGAAGCGAACAATTATGCAAGCAAGGCAATGTTGTGATCTAATTGTCATCTAAAGGCAAAGCAGCAATAAAAGATGGCATTTTATGACCATTTTTTACCCTCCTCAATTTGCCTTACGTAAAAGAGATCAAGAGAACTGATATCACATCAAGGGAATTTGTTGATGAACATTTCGAGTGTTAGGTACATCTTTGCCGTTCTCTATTCTTTCATTCTATCATTATTTCATTCTCTCTTTCATCCTTTCTCCCTTTATTTCTCTGTCTCTTTCTCGCTCAAGTGTAGTGCGTCATAACGTCACCAACTTGGCCCCAGGTTTGATATTGTGTCATATGTTTTCACCTTGAGCATAAGACGAGCACGCATACACACACAAACACACATAGATAGAAAGAGAAAGAAAAAGAGATGCTGGTGAAGCAAAGCAAAGTAAACTTGGCCAGCTGTTGTGAGCTGATGTTTTTTTTCTTCTTTCCCTTTATTGATCCCAACATCGTGTTACTGGTGAAGGAGGTAAGCAATAGCAATAGCAATAACAATTTCACTGGTTGCAGTGATAGGCAAGTGCGAGTATGAGTGAGTGAAAAGAAAAGAAAAGAAAAGAAAAGAAAAGAAAAAAAAGAAAAGAAAAGAAAAGAGACATTCACTCATACAGCCATGAAGGACGATACAATAGACTGTCACTTGACTTTTTCATTTGATTTTTCCTCCAACAATCACCAAGTTGCAACATCCTTGCATTTACTGTGATCCAATAACTTTTGTCACCATCAATACAAGAGGAAGAAAAGGAGAAAAGGAGAAAACCAATGATATGAGTGACAAATTGATGGAAAAAAACTGACATATCATGCAAATGTCACATTATTTGGATTGAACAAGTGATCTCAATCAACAGTTAACATATATTTACTCTATTAACTGTATTAACTATATTTATTCTATTTGTTGATTAGCAATTGTAAATAGTAGATGGAAAATGAAATTCGTAAAATAGTAAAATGTCTGATCATTTTCATTGTCAAGTGATGGTGAGTGTTAACTTGATCACAGTGGTGACAAATTCGAGTCAAATGGTCAAGTGAAATGCCCTTCTATTCGACCAGTTGACAGTTATCAAAGTAACCAAAGTGATGAAAGTGAAAGTGATGGAAAGTAAAAACAATGGACTGAAAGAAAATGCAACTTAGGAGACAAGTTGTGCTTTTTTCTGTCCTTTTTTCTGTCCTTTTTTCTGTCCTTTTTTCTGCCTTTTTTCTGTCCTTTTTCTACTCTTTCAACTGTATAACGATGAGACAAGGGTAAAGAAGGAAAAGAAAAAAAAACAGGAGATTGCGAGATTGAACAAGTGAAAGAAGAGAAATACGAGAAATAAGAGAAAAAAGAGAAAGAAGAGACTTGCACACACACACACACAGTCAAGCAGACACAGATGGACATTGAAGACATAAAAAAAGCAAAAAAAGCAAGAAAAGCAAGAAAAGCAAAGGAACCTACATGACCCGATATTCGATTGATCGGTCACATGAATCAAATGATAAAAAATGTACCTGCTTTTCAGATGCACAAACAACAAACAAAGCCAAAGCTAAAGACAAGTCCCAGGAATTGAGCAGATTCAACCAAAGTAAAATGATAATAAAAGTAAAATAATCACCATTTACGATGTAACTTGGTAGAAAAAGAGAACAAGAGAACAAGAGAACAAAATATAAAATGAAATAAAATAATATTACGAATCAATAAATATATTGTAGATACAATTCAATGAAATGACGAATCGATTTGGTGACAAAAATAAGACAAAAATTGGTCCATCCAAGTTATATTTTTCTCTCCTTTTTGTTTGGTGCAAAAGAGTGTGTAACTTTGGTGACATAAGCCAATGATTGTGACAAAGTGATGTGTGCACAAGAAGAAGGCTCAAGTAGAAATAGAGATAGAAAGAGAGAGAGGAAAAAAAGAGATGAACTGATGAACTGATGAACAATTGTCATTTTTCATTTGACCGAGTCTGTACCTTTGTATGGATGATTTGATGACTATCAAGTGAAAATAAAGTGCGAGACCAATTACCACTGAATATACCGACAAGTCAATCGGTAAAAGGATAGTCAAATAAAATGAGTTCAAGGGTTCAAACAAAGGGAAACAAGAGGCGACAACGACGATGACGACAGTAGACACACATAGAGAAAGATTCATGAAGACTCATACATACAGACACGTAGAAAGAGAGAAAGAGAGAAAGAGAGAAAGACAGAAAGACAGAAAGATCCTCCCTGTAGTGAAGAGAGAACATTCATAATTCATTCTATATTTGTACTCAACTAGTCAGTGAGACTTTGTACACTTTTACTTCATGTCTTTTCCGGTCGTCTTTTTCATTAAAGAATAAAATTGCAAGTGGGTTGAACTGTGGAAACAGCTTAACCATCACCAGAGTAAAATGCGACCCACTTAAGTTCGTGTGTAACGAGAGAAGAAGAGAAGAAGATAAAGAGCAAGAGAAAGAACAGAATAACAGAACAAGATAACCAGAAAGAACGACATAGAACAAGAGTATAAAAGAGACAATGACACACAATACAACTAAAGGAAAGAAGGAAAAAAGGAAAAAAGGAAAGATAGAACAAAGGAGAAAAAGAAAGAAAATAAGTAACAAGTAAAGAAGGAAGAAAAGAAAGAAAGAAAGAAAGAAAAGTCCTTGATTGATTTCATCGAAACTCGCTCAATTTGATGCCAATTAAATATTTGTCTTTGTTTCCATGTAACTTGTCAGATCAATTGCACCTGTTTCAACTAATTACACCCACGCACATACATTCAATAGCAAGGAAATCAATTGCACCGTTCAAAGGGTGCAATTATTCAACACACGATAGAACATACAGATTGAATGTTCTTTCTATTTCTCTTTCTATTTCTCTTTCTATTTCTCTTTCTATTTCTCTTTCTATTTCTCTTTCTATTTCTCTTTCTATTTCTCTTTCTATTTCTCTTTCTATTTCTCTTTCTATTCCTCTTCCTCTTCTGTCAAGTGCTTGAACAAGTATTAATGGCCATTCATTGACACATTCACACTGACTCAAGTAAATCATCATCGACGATCCATTAATCATCCTACGAGCATGGTGAGGTATGACCAGGGTCAATGTGAATGACCAGTCACATCGTCAGATGACTCATTAACTCATGCCAAGTGAAAAACAATTTGCTTTATAGATTATGCAAATACATTTAAATACAGACACAGTGACTATCAGCTTGACAGTTTAAAACAACCTTCGACCAAAGTAAATATGTCAATAAACTGTTTGCCTTTTCACAATAATTCGGATGATTACTTGAAAGTCAACAATTTACTCAGGACTGTCTGTGTATGTCTTTACGTCTTTATGTCTGAGTTTGTCTGCTTTTCTGTCTGTATGTCTGCATGTTTGTATGTCTGTATAGTGAATACTTTATATACTAAACAGTCAGACCAAATACATGTTGATGCAACATTGGGAACATTTGAAAATACTCGAGGATAAACAATAGAAAGATAATTCAATTACTCACATCAAAAGCCATATCGGGAATTACACTGGGATTGGGTGCAAATGCCAACAAATCAGATGAAGATGAATCTGAAGATTTAGTAGAATCTTTCCTCCTGACCACAACTGATGATCCTTCAGCCAAAGCCAAAGGTAACAGGCAAGAACCAACAACGACGGAAGAAGATGAAGCAACTGACTGTTGTCCAGTTGGATTTGAAATATTTCCATTGGCTGATGATGTTACTGGATTAGTTGATGTAAGTTGATTTGTTTTGAATGAACTTGCATTACTTGTTGCTGATAATGATGTTGTCGTTGTAGCAGCAGCAGTAACAGATGTACCAATTGAATGAGTTAAAGATAATGATGATAGTGATGAATTGAAAAATGAACCTTGAATTACTTCACGCATTTTCTTAACCCATAATAATTTAGTATCTAGGTCAGGGGCTTTGAGGATTATTTTGTTCTCTTGAGTTATTCCAGCTGATTTTACAGCAGAAGCATAAACACTTGATCCATTGAAATTAGATGCTATTGCCGATTTAGCAGCAGCGATTGCAGCTGCATTAGTCCATATAGCAAATCGACATTCATCTGAATCAACATGTTCAGTTATACCAATTTCAGAGGTGAGTAATTTACTTTTATAGACTAGTTTAACTTTTTGAGTATTACTTGGTATACCAGAGGGTACAAGTGATGCAGATGAACCGTGATGTCCACTTGATGAATGTGTGGTGTCTTTTCCACTACCAGTTGAACTATTTGTAACATTGGCTGTACTATTACTAGATTCATGAACTTTAACTTCTTTAGCAAAGACAAGATAATGATCAAAGAGGAAAACTCGTCGCTCTTTCTTTCGAGTTGGAAGAAGAGATTTAGAAAATTCTATGATAAATCCATCTTGTAAAATTACATCACCAAGTGTTTCAAAGGATACATCACATCCTTCCAATTCAGATAGAGCAACTGCATCATTGGCTTTCTTTGGTACAGACAACATGACCTCCAATCCATCTCGTATTTCATCTTGTAGTCCTTCATCACAATTGAGTAAAAGTTGATTTAAAATCAATTGATATCGAGTAATCCTTTGAACGGGCATAATTAAGTAACTTTGAATTGGATGTAAGTTAGTGTTTGTTCTTTGAATTTTATCAAAGTATGCAGCAACATCAGGAAGCATAAATAAAGCAGTTGAATCTGATTTGTTCTTACAATATGTAACATAAATGTCAAATGATTTTGCCCATGTTACAAAACAATGACCTACATCTTCAGGTATTTTTTGATATTTTTCTAGTTCTTTGAGAAAAGTAATCGAATGAAAAGAATAAATTTCTTCAATATTACCAAAAAGAATTTTTTCCTTGTCAAGAATTATGGGAGGAAAAATAAATCCAGGTGAATCAGGTGGAGAAATTATACTTTCACGAATTCGTTTACAATCAGATCGATATTGAAAAAGGTACTTGGATATACAAATATCGAGGTCACGGATATAAGTTAATTCAGAATTAAGCAATTCTGCCATGTAAAAGTCTTTCTTTGGTTTAGAGTGTTTGGATTTTTGTCGTACATCTGTTAGAGGATCCAAAGAGTTTGCGTGACTTTGTTGACTTGACAATTGATGCTGACTGGTGTGTATTGCTTTACATTGAGTACTTGAAGGTGCCACTTGTGATTTGCCAGGAACAAATTGTTGTTGACTGCCAATGGGAGAAGCAAGAGGTCCTTTCGAATCTGATGCAATCAACAGTCACAGATGAATGTGAATGCAGAAGAGTAAAAAGAAGTAAATAGAAGTAAATAGAAGTAGAAGGAATAAATGACGAAATAGAGTAGGAGAGAGAATGATAGAGAAGAAGAAAAGGATAAGAGGAGTAAAGGAGAGAGAAAGAGACAAACATAAACATGAATGAATAAATGGACCAGCATGTTGACAAATAATGCAAAACCATCTTCTTTCCTGCATCAAATATGAGTATAAGTACAAATGTGAGGACATACCTTTACTACTGGAAAGTGAAAGTGTGGATGAACAAGCTGAATTAGGCGAAATAACATGCGAACCAGAAGTTGAAGTTACTTGAATAGAAGCACAACTTTCAGTAGTGGGTGTTGTAGTTGTAGGCGTCAAAGTTGTAATGTTGCAAGATGAAAATTGAGATGAAGGTACACCTGAAGATGTAGTAAGGTAATTTGATCCTAGAGAAGAAATTGACTCTTTTCCTATTGATATTTTAGATTCAAGTGATGAATCTGACGATCGATCACCAGGATGACCTGGAAAGAGTGATGAATTATTTGCAAGTGAAGAAACACCCGTTAAATGGCAACTGGATAATGTTCCAGTGGGTGAAGAAACATTCAGTGTGATGGAAGGTTGTCGAAGTCCTAACATTTCTTCAATGATGAATTGATATCGTTCTAATTTCTTCACATACTCACGGAAGGATGATTTTACTAAATTGCACCAAAATGTTATGGATGCCGAGTGAACGTGTCCTTTGTCAATTAAATTTTCAGATAAATGCAAGAGTAATTTAACTTTTTCCTTAGTTTCAGTGACTTGAGATTGAAATTCTCCCATATTCTTGTACATGTCTTCCAATGAAGGTAAATTACAATCAGTTGAATTTTTTAATGAATTACAATCATTTGCTGAGGAAGTTGGTGTTCCATTGTCAGATGATCTATTCAATTGTTTCAAAAGATTAAATTGTTTGAGTATAAAATCTTCACCAACTTCTTTGATCCATTTAAGTGCTTGACGAGCAGTATGTTCAACAAGAATATACTGTTGACAATGATCAAGCTTTTTCTTTCGAATCGACCAAGATTGTAGAACAGCATTTTCTTGTTGTAAAATTTGTTCTAATATTGTATGAATTTTACTTTCAGCAGTTCTGTAGGCAGAATTTGATACACGAGATGAATAATATTGTAAACTTCGTGAAGCATATTTCAAGAATGATTCAGCATTACGTCTAGCAAGTGTACAAGCTTTGAGAAATGCTTCTTTTTGCTCTTGATGTTTAGATATAATTTGAGCTATTTTTTTATCCCCTCCAGTTGATTCAGGAATTTCAAGAGAAGATGAAAGTATAGTACAAAATATAGCATCTAAAGATATTGACGATATTGAAGATATGGAAGATGAACCAAGCGTATTAGAATTGTTACAACTGCTAGAACTGTTAGAACAGTTATTGGGAGAATTTACAGGTGAGGTGTGTTTAGGTCTAAAAGTAAGTACTTGAGAAGCACCACAGAAGTCTTCTTCAGTGTTATATTGTTTTTCAAGTGAATCAAGGACAGCGACAACTTGTTCAACAGTTCGATAGAATGATACCGATGACATAACCAACTTGTGTCGATCTCCTGCATGAGTCATAAATGAATCCCATGATTTTGAAACTTCAATTCTAATGGCACAGATACCTTCAGGGTTAAAATGCTTGTTGTTGATCATTGATCCAGCCCTCAATTGTAATTGATGAGCTGATGAGTGTGTTTTTTCTATTGCCAATTGAAACTTTCCATGTTCTTCGAGCAATTCTTCGGCTTCTTTTAAACTAAAAGGAATAGAAAATGATGCACTGAGCATAGATTCTCCATTTCCCATCCATCGTAACACTTGATTTGCATCAGATTCTAATTGAGCAAATTGCACACATTCTTCCAGTCTTTGTCGTCTCAAGTCACATAAATCTTCTAAATCCATTTCACGTTCGTGTAAATATTCCAGTATTGCTTGAATTCTCTGTAGAGCAGTTGAATTACGAACAGTTGTTGTATTCGAGTTAACACTTGATGAAGGTACAAGAGTTGAATTGGTGCCATTGGTTGTATTAGAAGATGAATTAGCACTGCTGTTAGCCTGTTGTAGGTGAGAGTGAATCATTCAATGAAAAGTAAAGTTAGACATCAGCAGTTGCATAAACACATAAAACAAAAGTTACCAAGAGGAAAAAAAGATAATAGGACAAAGCATGACTAATCTTTTGGTTGGCTTAATTCAACTAACAAGAGAAAAAGACAAAGCAAAAGGTAAAACTGGGAAGAAGAGAAGAGACTTTCGTGCACAGTTTGACTTGACGGTTATAATTGAAAATCTACCCGATGACTCATACTACAAAACCAAGTGACTACACTAAACACATTGGAAGGGGAAGAAGGAGCAAGTGAAAGTTTTTTTTCATTTTTTTCCTTTTTTTCTAAACATCGAGCCACAGAACTAATTGCAAGGAGAGGATGACGGTTAACCAAATCAACTTAGTCTAATGAAATGAACAGATGATGCACAAAGAGATGAAAAAGGAAAAGAGGATGTAGGATGCAGGTTGCGGGTTGTTACTTGTAACTTGCACAATCATGTTTGAAAAGGGTAACAAGGGTAAAAAGGATAAAGAGGATAAAAAAGGGGTAAAAGGGGAATAAAACATACATTAGTACTACTACTGTTCATGCCGGAAGATGTAACGGCATCTATACTGGTGTTAGAACTACTAGCAGCTAGTAATGAAGAGTTAGAAGTAGGTACATGAGTGTTTGCATTAGTTGTTGATGTAAGCACCGTTGTTGAAGTCGATGACGCGGTATTATTTGATCCAAGTGAATTCATCGTTGAACCAGTAATGTTAGCAGCAGTTGATATAACACTTGAGGTTGCACCTGATTCTCCATCCTTCAGGTAATCCGCATACACCGAAATGACAGGTGAATGAGATTCAAATACCTGTTTGGTCGGGAAGAAAAAAGGGAAAAAAAGAGAGTAAATGCATTGTGAATAAACCAAAGTACTACATTATTCAATCTACCAATTTTAAGCTTTTTGCAGTGTAATAAATGGATAGAAATAAAAGAGTTAAAATCGTTCAGTGTCATCACACAGGTATCTTGCTTATTCATGATACACTTGACAGTAAGAATAGTACAACAGTTAACAGTTGAACATTTGAAAATATTCAATCATGTATACATGTTAAATGTTCATTCAGGTATGAAAGTGAATATTTTTTATACATATATATTTTTTTTCTCCCTTGATCTTTACAAATAATTCTTCCTGTTCAAAGCAATCGATTGAACTTTCACACACAGCATTCTCTTCACAGTTAACATTTTGAAAGGAAAAAACACCCAAAGTCAAAGTCAATTTGAACTAAAGAGAAAGAATAAAGAATAAAGGAAAAAAGAACATTTGTTGTTGTTCTTTCTCTTTTTTTCTCCCAGTAACTTTGTAAAAAAGTGCTGTAATCGACTGTATTGAATGAACTTGTGATGGGCGGTCGGTGAGGAAAGCATTGAAAGTATAACGAGTGGAAAAAAGTTCTGACTAACTGTAGAAACAAAAGTACTTTATGGACAATTGTATCTGCAGTCGATTTAAGATAAAAATCTTTCACCAAGCCAATTCTAAGCATTAAACGAGTAAAGTGACTTGCTCCAAATGGTCCAATGGAAGAATTGTTTTTCCTCAGTGGTGGATTAGATGTAACTGATCGAATCAGTATTTTTTCTTTTTCTCTTTTTTGGCACACAAGACAATGCAAACGCATTTGCATTTACATTTACATTTGCATTTGTATTTGTCTCTGCCTGAAGGACGAGTAAAGAAATACGATAGACAAATAAGATGCCGACGACAGCAGCAAATTGCAATTGCACTGGTATCTGAAAATAAATTGTGTCAGGTGAATCGAGTCAAGTTTAATTATCATCTGAGGCCGCAGGTGGCATTATCAACCAGTCAACCAGTCAACCAGTCATTCAGTCAACAATCATCATTATCATTATCATTATCGAATGATCATAAGATCTCTAAAAATGAGTTCTTTTTCCACTTGTCTCTTTTCATTTAAATCGGACGGTTTTGTTTTTTTGTTGATTACACTGACACCCAAAGTCGTCAATTGAATAATTTGGCCATTTATACAGCAGCAAAGAGCAAAATGTCATTAAGACACATGGCATTTAAACAGATTAATGATTGAAAACAATGTCAGTCTGAGTGAAAAGACAATTTCATTTAAGGGAAGATTTATCGTTAAACTGATGCGTGGGTCATTTTGAGTACATCTTGTTGAGTCGTTGAGAAATAATTATTTTTTCGAGTCAAAATGATCCAAGAAAGGAACAAATGCAACAGAAACAGTAATTGAAATATAAACCTTGCGAGTTAAATTTCACAAGTTGAGTCATAACTAGTAGAATTCAATTGGATGACCGAGAGAAAATAAAAACAACAGGTAAAAAAGGTTATTAAAGTGTCGACTGACCAAAATTCCTCTTCTTCTTCTTCTTCTTCTCTCTCTCTTTTTCTTCAAACATCAGTAGGATGAAATGGATAAATAAAATAATTATTAAAAGTGTTTGTATGTAGTTCATGTAGATTGATTTAGTACATTTGCAAGTATACACAAACAATCATTTGTCCATCCCTACAACTTGCTCGATCGATTGAGGCACACAAACACACATTCATACACACACAGGTAACCTGGATAAATGGTAAAAGTGCAGACAAAGACAAAAGTAGTCTTGTATTCTTGCATTATTGCATTCTTGTAGTCTCGCACTTTCTTACTCTTGTGTCTGTTGAATCGGGAAAAGTTGTCAAAGTTGTTCACTTGTATTTACGGTCGATACATAGACTTGCAAGAGAAAAAGGTTAACGGGCAAGCAAAACAAGGAAAAGAATAAATGAAAGAAATAGGGGAGAAAGAAGCAACCTTTTTTTCAATGGAGAATGATGACCGACACTTTATCAGAGAGTAAAAGTAGAAAAAGTAGAAAAAGTAGAAAAAGTAGAAAAAAGGAAAAAGAGACAAAATGAGCACAATAGTGATTTTGTTTTCGCTCAGGCGCTATTCGACCAATCACTAAGTCCATCATCGTGCAACAAAAAGACAGACAGACAGGCAGACAGGTAGATGAAAGAGTTCGGAAAATGTCCATTTCATCATGAGAGCGATTAAACAGTAAATGTAACACATTTGACCGGAAGTTTTGTCATCACCAATCTTTTCAAGTGGACTAATTTTTTTGTTTCGTATGAAAGAGGAGACATTTTTTTTGACAATTTTTCTTCCTATAGTCCAGTAGTAGAAAGCACGGTTAGCAAGTAAGGAAAAAACAATGATTGGACCTGTCATCAATCAAATTGACATCCTCACAAACAGATTGAATGAGAACATGCTGAGTTGAAGAGAGGATGAAAGAGAGAATGAAAGAATGAAAGAAAAGGAATGAGAAAAATAGACAAGGACTGACTGAATAATCGTGATTTAGTTGAAGTGCGTGACTTGCGTAGGGGTCCGAAAATTGGACCGAAAATTCAGAAGCTTAGATTATTGACTTTATCAAATGTATGTTATGATGAGACTCATTAAGAGCCAAATGGAACATCCATCCAAAGGATGTCTGCCTATTAAGCTAATGTTGATTCAACCAGGACGAAGGATCTTTCATATGCAAAGACTCAATTACACAAGAAAACAAGTATTAACAACTTGTTGCCATCGTTCAAGCGAATTAATTGTCAAATTAGGCACATACACAACTGAGAATCATCATCAAATAAACTGAAAGGTCCAACCAAGTATAAAAAATATAAAAAATATGAAAAGATTAGAGCAATTGAAAAGGAATGAACCCATTTCATTGGCTCTTCTTGTCTCTCCTTGTCTCTCCTTGGCCCTGTTTATGGATTGCAAAGTACCGACAGTATCAAGAGTAAATAGATGAAGATGAGAAAAGAAAAAATTTTCATAAACAGAGTAAAATTCATCATTGTGTTCAATGTGTGTCGACACAATCAAGTCCACACTCACAAGTCAGTCTACTCTGTCTGATCTGTCTACTCAGTCAATATATGCACATGTCAATTGGCAAAAATTAAAATTGAAACCATGTGTTATCCTGACAAAGTATTACAATATTACAATATTATTATACTAGATAATGACAAAAAAAGAAGAAAAGAGGATTTCAAGTGAGAAAAAGAGAAGAAGAGAAGAAAATAATGCAATTAAGTGAAGCAAAGAGATGTTTGTTGAACTCGGTGAGAATTGAAGATTCAAATGAATGAACAAATACACTACACATACACACGTATGAACACTTTCTCATGGACAAATGTACCAGTTGAGGACACACAAGTTTATAAGTTTTCAACTTTCTCACTTTTTAAGTGTCTTTTAAAGTTAAAAACTTGTAAACTTTTAAATGTTTACCTGAGTGTGAAGAGCAATCCATGATGAAAGGAAGGAGAGAAGGAAGAAGAAAAGGAAGAAGAAAAGGAAGAAGAAAAGGAAGAAGAAAAGGAAGAAGAAAAGGAAGAAAGGTGAGAAAGGACAATCAAGTGACAATAGAAGGAGGAGAAGGAGGAGAAGAAGATAACTATTTTCACTATATTTTTTCTTTACAACAAATTTAGTAAGGTGAAAATAAAATAACACAAGGTGAAATGTTTTCAAGGGATGACCTTGTCACTTGGTATAATTGGTTTACATTATCTTACCTGAATGAGTTCTTGCCCACGTTGAAAAAAATCATAAGCCATTTGCTGAATTTGAACAAAAGCATCATTGTGTTGAGCTAACAATTCTTCCGCTTTGTGTAAATCAAAAAGCCAATGACTTTCAGATTCAATTCTTTGTGATTTTTCTACATCATTGGCAAATACTTCAAATGATTGACACAATGACAGAGCATCACTTTCAAAGTGTCGCAATTTCAAACATAAATTCAGTCGAATTTGTCGAGTTGTACAAAGTTTTTCAGCCTCAGGTCTCAGCTGATTGAGATTCTGTATCACAGATTCAATTGCTGACATAGATGAGGTGATGTTGTGTCTTGAAGTACGGATGATGGTATCGGAAGTAGATGAAGAATAATTGCTGCCATCATTGACTTGTCCTCTACGATCAAGTGATGAAATACTGTTACAATCTGACGTACTATTGGATGAATGTTGTGAAGTACTATGATTAACCTGATATTCAGGATGATTAAGAATGTCGTTGAGATTTTTGAGTAAAACTTCTCCTTCTGCATGACAGCTATCGATGGCATCCATCAATTGCTCCCTTGCACTTATGGCATTTCGAAGTTGTTTTTCACATAATTCAATTGAATCTGGTGCTTCAAAAGGTTTGGAATCAATTTCTTTAGCTTCTGCTCTTAATTCATCCATCAATCCACAGATATCTTTTTCATGGGTGTAAAACATTGTTGCCAAGTTTAACAATTGTTTACGTCTTTCAACTTTTTCAGCAAATCTTTTGACATGTGATTTAAGTTTTTTAGCAATTTCAATTATTTCTTTTGCTCTTGTTTCATCAGATTCAGTAGAAACAAATTCGTCAGCAGCAGCTAATAATTTATATCCATTAGTGTATGTTGTACTAGCAATATTTTCAAATTTTCGATGTGACTTTTGCAATGCCTGAGCAGATGATAAATTTTTACCAATGACCAAATTTCTGCGTAAAAATCCTTCACCATTTTCTTCAATCCATTTGATAACTTGCCTTGAATCATCTCTGAACAGTGCATATGCTAATTTCTGATGAAGTGTTATCTTTTCCTTATTCCAAATATCTTCAAGAGCTCGATATCGAGACATAACTTCATTCATCATTGAAGATACATGTTTAGTTGCATCATTAAAATCTTGTGTGGGATTACGCGAAGTATTAGAAGATGGACTAGATGTCGAAGAAGAATTACCTACACTTGCGTTTATTCGTATGTGATATTGAAAACAAAATTGTACGAAAAGTTGAAGTTGTTTTTCTAATTTGCCTTTGTAACTATGAATTTCATTTTTACAATCGACAATAGACATGAATAGATTTTGATTCTTGTGAATCAATTCTTCTAATTGATTGATGTCAGAAGGTATGGCAGGTAAATTAGAACATTCTAAATCTTCAGACCAATTTCTCACCGATCTAATGAATGATTCGGCCTTGCCATAGTAAAGAGTTGCCAAAGACAAAATAGCTGCTCTATCTTCTAAGGCAGATTTAAAATCGTGCCAACATCTTTTCAATTGATTCATTAGATTAGCCACTTTGTGCGATTCTTTGTGGTTTGTTTTGATTAAACGATCAGCCACTTCAGATAATCTTTTAATGCTTGTGTGAGCTTCTAAAGATGCACCATGAAAGTAACTGTGTTCTGACTGAAGATTTTTGGCTTCATCGGATGATCGACCAATTTTACTATATTTAGACATGAATAATTCATGATTACTACGTAACCATTCAAACATTTTTTCTATGTCTTTTTCAAAAAGAGCTAATTCGGTGGCAAAATCAATATGATGAGCAAGAGGTATCGAAGGACCGCCTGGATGAAGATGAGGATGATTTGAAGAAACATTAGTTGACTGTTGATGAATATGAGAGTCATGATGAGGTACACTAGGCACACTGTAGACAACATTCGATATATTGGCACCAGGTAAAGCAGTCGTATGGTATTGAGTAAGATGATGTGTTGTCATATGTCCTCGAGTTTGATGATATTGTTGATGTTGTTGTTGCTGTTGTTGTTGTTGTAGCTGTTGTTGTTGTTGTTGTTGAAGCTGTATTTGTTGATGTACTTGATTTTGTAATTGTTGCTTTTGTTGTTGTGACATCAATTGAATTTGTGCATAAGTAGCTGCCGAATGTCCAGCAGAGGACTGAGAAAAAGATATTTTGTGATGATGATAAAGATGATGAAGATGATGAGGATGCTTGGGGGTGTTGGCTAGTGATGTGGGATGATGAAGAGTTGCCATACTGTGGTGAATGTCCAATGCTACCAACGTTGGCTGAAGCAGGCAGTGGACGACCTGGATTCATTATTTATCAATTGGTTGTCATTAATAATAACAATCCTTATTACCATTGGGAGACAACCAACTTGCATCCATTCAAATGGTGAAAATCGCCATTATACACAGTTTCCAGCGGGTAACAGAAGGTGACTCTCTACTCTCACCAGCTGATTTGTCTGTACTTGCACTCGTATGGTGCATGTAGGTGGATGACTTGGTCGTTTCTTCGTCTGTCTCTATTGGTCTCTATTAGTCTATTTCTCTCTTTCACTTTTTTCTCACAGGTCAACCGTGGACACTTTCACTATTTCACTATTTGAAAGAGTAAATTGTTGTAGATGTTGTTGTCACAAGTTTCGAGTTAAAGTTGAACTTGTTCCTTTCACAGATGAGAGGTGAAATAAAGAAAAGTTTAAGTCTTCACTGGCACTTCTTTTCTTCACACAGAATGGAATCAGAGGAAAAGACGACAAGACGACAAGAAGAAAGGGAATTGAAAAAAACAAACTTGTCTTTTTCTTTCTTTTTTTCTTCTTTATCTTTTTCTTTCTTTTGGTCTGTCTGCTGAAACACTTTTTTGCCTTATTTTCTTGTGTCCTTCGTCTGCTTTTCAAGTAGATATTGGAGTGGCTAACTTTAAACAGCAGAAGAGACTTCAATGAAGCATCAAGCGTTGTAATATTATGTTGACTGTTTGCTGACTGATATTTTCAAAGGATTTACTTTTTCAACAGACACTCTCAAGCTATAACTTTTCAAGTGTGACCTAATGAGAAATATATTTGTCATCGGTTGAAGGAAATGTATTTACTGGTTGAAAATTCACATGAAACACATGAAACACATTAAACACACTGAACACGCTTATTCATTCTTCAACTGTTCAAACTGTTTGACTTTTTGCCGATGACTGGTGTAAGAAATCACTTGGTCGGTGATAATGAAGTTAAAGATCTTACACATGAACAAGAAAACGTTTTATTTTTCGTCTTATTTTTCGTCTTCTTCTTCGTCTTGGTTGATGAGTCACCGTAACATTGAAAAAACATTGCACATGATGAACAAGCACATTGAAAAAAAGGAGGAGGAGATGATTACGATGAACACAAGTGGCGTAGATTGCACCAATGGATGTAACACCAATTAACTTGTTATCTACAACAAATGTTTTGCACAAGAAAAGTTTAGAAAATATACAGCTGTGATCGTTGTAAATTTTTGGTGAAGTGCTATGATTGAAGTGAATGTTGAGGAAGAGAATGAAACTGGCAAAGCCGACATACACTCAAAAAAAGGAGGAGAGGACAAGTTGGGAGGGATAAAAGGCAAAGAGGGAGAAGAGAAAGAGCGAAAAAGAGAAAAAGAGAAAGAAAGAGCAAGGAACCATTTGCACAGAAGCTGTATATGTATATATGTATATGTATGTATGCGAGTGTACTTGAGTGTGTGTGTGTGTGATCAATGATCGAAAGACCCAAACTTTGGGTGGGACTGCATCACTTGCCCAAACTGGGTACATCATGTGCGTGAGTCTTTTCATCTTTTCCATCTTTTCCATCCTCTCAACCTTTCATCTACACACTTAAGACACATCCATGTGTGTGGGTTCACTGAAAACAGGTTACATCGAGTGTACCTTTAATGCCTTTAATAGTGGATCAAAGTATTGAAAGTTTACACGGATGTCATTCATTTGAACACAAGTGACCTCATGAGTGAACTGAAAGTTGTCTCATTGTATGTTCTAGATGATGTTTAAAACATATTGTCCATCATACTCTTTAACTTGTCTCCCTCTCTTTTCATCTTTTCATCTTTTCCTCCTTTGTTACTCTTCTTCATTGTCCCTTTACTCGTGCATTGTTGGTCATTCGTTCTACTTGAGACGAGATAAAAAAAATTTAACTCTTGTTCAGCACACTCGTTTCACCTGGTCAGTCGTGCTGATGCTTTTTTTCATCTTGAAC
>JASXTE010000709.1:15000-17500 GCA_030280995.1 Hemileia vastatrix | reverse complement strand
TTTGAATTTTTTTTTTTTTGTGTTTTCAAATTGTAAGTGATAAATACAACAGTCTAATAGTGCTTAGTGATTTCCTTTTAATTTTTAATTTTTTTTTTTTTTTTTTTTTTTTGGCTCTTCAAATTGTGAGTGATGAACACAACAGTCTAATAATGATAAGTGTTTTCCTTTAAAAAAATTTTTTTTTTTGAATTTTTTTTTTTGTGTCTCTTCACATTGTGAGTGATAATCACTGATCATATTATTGAAATGTTGAATTTGGATGCACTATGAATAAAAACATTCAACATGACAAAAGAATTATAATGGCACCACATTATGCATATTTTCATTGATATTCACTGATCATGATATTGAAATGTTGAACTTGGCAACACTTGGAAAAACACATTCAACATGACAAAAAAATTGAAATGACACTACATTATGCATATTTTCAGTGATATTCACTGATCATGATATTAAAATGGGTAACTTGGCAACACTTTGTTAAAAAACACTCAACATTGCAAAGAAAATTTTTTTTGTAAAATCAGTATATACACACTACTACAGTCTTATAATGCTTAGTGAGATCATTTTCTGAAATTTTTTTTTTTTTTGAATTTTTTTTTTTTTTTGAATTTTTTTTTTTGTGTCTTCAAATTGTAAGTGATAAATACAACAGTCTAATAGTGCTTAGTGATTTCCTTTTAATTTTTAATTTTTTTTTTTTTTTTTTTTTTTTTTTTTGGCTCTTCAAATTGTGAGTGATGAACACAACAGTCTAATAATGATAAGTGTTTTCTTTAAAAAAAATTTTTTTTTTGAATTTTTTTTTTTGTGTCTCTTCACATTGTGAGTGATAATTACTGATCATATTATTGAAATGTTGAATTTGGATGCACTATGAATAAAAACATTCAACATGACAAAAGAATTATAATGGCACCACATTATGCATATTTTCATTGATATTCACTGATCATGATATTGAAATGTTGAACTTGGCAACACTTGGAAAAACACATTCAACATGACAAAAAAATTGAAATGACACTACATTATGCATATTTTCAGTGATATTCACTGATCAGGATATTAAAATGGGTAACTTGGCAACACTTTGTTAAAAAACACTCAACATTGCAAAAAAATTTTTTTTTGTAAAATCAGTATATACACACTACTACAGTCTTATAATGCTTAGTGAGATCATTTTCTGAAATTTTTTTTTTTTTTGAATTTTTTTTTTTTTTTGAATTTTTTTTTTTGTGTCTTCAAATTGTAAGTGATAAATACAACAGTCTAATAGTGCTTAGTGATTTCCTTTTAATTTTTAATTTTTTTTTTTTTTTTTTTTTTTTTTTTTTGGCTCTTCAAATTGTGAGTGATGAACACAACAGTCTAATAATGATAAGTGTTTTCTTTAAAAAAAATTTTTTTTTTGAATTTTTTTTTTTGTGTCTCTTCACATTGTGAGTGATAATTACTGATCATATTATTGAAATGTTGAATTTGGATGCACTATGAATAAAAACATTCAACATGACAAAAGAATTATAATGGCACCACATTATGCATATTTTCATTGATATTCACTGATCATGATATTGAAATGTTGAACTTGGCAACACTTGGAAAAACACATTCAACATGACAAAAAAATTGAAATGACACTACATTATGCATATTTTCAGTGATATTCACTGATCAGGATATTAAAATGGGTAACTTGGCAACACTTTGTTAAAAAACACTCAACATTGCAAAAAAAAATATTTTTTGTAAAATCAGTATATACACACTACTACAGTCTTATAATGCTTAGTGAGATCATTTTCTGAAATTTTTTTTTTTTTTTGAATTTTTTTTTTTTTTTGAATTTTTTTTTTTTTGTGTCTTCAAATTGTAAGTGATAAATATAACAGTCTAATAGTGCTTAGTGATTTCCTTTTAATTTTTAATTTTTTTTTTTTTTTTTTTTTTTTTTTTTTTTTTTTTGGCTCTTCAAATTGTGAGTGATGAACACAACAGTCTAATAATGATAAGTGTTTTCTTTAAAAAAAATTTTTTTTTTGAATTTTTTTTTTTTGTGTCTCTTCACATTGTGAGTGATAATTACTGATCATATTATTGAAATGTTGAATTTGGATGCACTATGAATAAAAACATTCAACATGACAAAAGAATTATAATGGCACCACATTATGCATATTTTCATTGATATTCACTGATCATGATATTGAAATGTTGAACTTGGCAACACTTGGAAAAACACATTCAACATGACAAAAAAATTGAAATGACACTACATTATGCATATTTTCAGTGATATTCACTGATCATGATATTAAAATGGGTAACTTGGCAACACTTTGTTAAAAAACACTCAACATTGCAAAAAAAAATATTTTTTGTAAAATCAGTATATACACACTACTACAGTCTTATAATGCTTAGTGAGATCATGTTCTGAAATTTTTTTTTTTTTTTGAATTTTTTTTTTTTTTGAATTTTT
>JASXTE010000709.1:0-5000 GCA_030280995.1 Hemileia vastatrix | reverse complement strand
AAAAAAAATAAAATGACACAAAATTATGCATATTTTCAGTGATATTCACTGATCATCATATTTAAAGGGTGAACTTGGCAACACTTGGAAAAAAAACACTCAACATGACAAAAAAAATAAAATGACACAAAATTATGCATATTTTCAGTGATATTCACTGATCATCATATTTAAAGGGTGAACTTGGCAACACTTGGAAAAAAAACACTCAACATGACAAAAAAAATAAAATGACACAAAATTATGCATATTTTCAGTAATATTCACTGATCATCATATTGAAAAGGTGAAATTGGCAACACTTGGAAAAAAAACACTCAACATGACAAAAAAAATAAAATGACACAAAATTATGCATATTTTCAGTGATATTCACTGATCATCATATTTAAAGGGTGAACTTGGCAACACTTGGAAAAAAAACACTCAACATGACAAAAAAAATAAAATGACACAAAATTATGCATATTTTCAGTAATATTCACTGATCATGATATTGAAAAGGTGAAATTGGCAACACTTGGAAAAAAAACACTCAACATGACAAAAAAAATAAAATGGCACAAAATTATGCATATTTTCAGAAATATTCACTGATCATGATATTGAAAAGGTGAAATTGGCAACACTTGGAAAAAAAAGACTCAACATGCCAAAAAAAATAAAATGACACAAAATTATGCATATTTTCAGTGATATTCACTGATCATCATATTTAAAGGGTGAACTTGGCAACACTTGGAAAAAAAACACTCAACATGACAAAAAAAATAAAATGACACAAAATTATGCATATTTTCAGTGATATTCACTGATCAGGATATTAAAATGGGTAACTTGGCAACACTTTGTTAAAAAACACTCAACATTGCAAAAAAAAATATTTTTTGTAAAATCAGTATATACACACTACTACAGTCTTATAATGCTTAGTGAGATCATTTTCTGAAATTTTTTTTTTTTTTTGAATTTTTTTTTTTTTTTGAATTTTTTTTTTTTTGTGTCTTCAAATTGTAAGTGATAAATATAACAGTCTAATAGTGCTTAGTGATTTCCTTTTAATTTTTAATTTTTTTTTTTTTTTTTTTTTTTTTTTTTTTTTTTTGGCTCTTCAAATTGTGAGTGATGAACACAACAGTCTAATAATGATAAGTGTTTTCTTTAAAAAAAATTTTTTTTTTGAATTTTTTTTTTTTGTGTCTCTTCACATTGTGAGTGATAATTACTGATCATATTATTGAAATGTTGAATTTGGATGCACTATGAATAAAAACATTCAACATGACAAAAGAATTATAATGGCACCACATTATGCATATTTTCATTGATATTCACTGATCATGATATTGAAATGTTGAACTTGGCAACACTTGGAAAAACACATTCAACATGACAAAAAAATTGAAATGACACTACATTATGCATATTTTCAGTGATATTCACTGATCATGATATTAAAATGGGTAACTTGGCAACACATTGTTAAAAAACACTCAACATTGCAAAAAAAATTTTTTTTGTAAAATCAGTATATACACACTACTACAGTCTAATAATGCTTAGTGAGATCATTTTCTGAATTTTTTTTTTTTTTTGAAATTTTTTTTTTTTGAATTTTTTTTTTTTTGTGTTTTCAAATTGTAAGTGATAAATACAACAGTCTAATAGTGCTTAGTGATTTCCTTTTAATTTTTAATTTTTTTTTTTTTTTTTTTTTTTTGGCTCTTCAAATTGTGAGTGATGAACACAACAGTCTAATAATGATAAGTGTTTTCCTTTAAAAAAATTTTTTTTTTTGAATTTTTTTTTTTGTGTCTCTTCACATTGTGAGTGATAATCACTGATCATATTATTGAAATGTTGAATTTGGATGCACTATGAATAAAAACATTCAACATGACAAAAGAATTATAATGGCACCACATTATGCATATTTTCATTGATATTCACTGATCATGATATTGAAATGTTGAACTTGGCAACACTTGGAAAAACACATTCAACATGACAAAAAAATTGAAATGACACTACATTATGCATATTTTCAGTGATATTCACTGATCATGATATTAAAATGGGTAACTTGGCAACACTTTGTTAAAAAACACTCAACATTGCAAAGAAAATTTTTTTTGTAAAATCAGTATATACACACTACTACAGTCTTATAATGCTTAGTGAGATCATTTTCTGAAATTTTTTTTTTTTTTGAATTTTTTTTTTTTTTTGAATTTTTTTTTTTGTGTCTTCAAATTGTAAGTGATAAATACAACAGTCTAATAGTGCTTAGTGATTTCCTTTTAATTTTTAATTTTTTTTTTTTTTTTTTTTTTTTTTTTTGGCTCTTCAAATTGTGAGTGATGAACACAACAGTCTAATAATGATAAGTGTTTTCTTTAAAAAAAATTTTTTTTTTGAATTTTTTTTTTTGTGTCTCTTCACATTGTGAGTGATAATTACTGATCATATTATTGAAATGTTGAATTTGGATGCACTATGAATAAAAACATTCAACATGACAAAAGAATTATAATGGCACCACATTATGCATATTTTCATTGATATTCACTGATCATGATATTGAAATGTTGAACTTGGCAACACTTGGAAAAACACATTCAACATGACAAAAAAATTGAAATGACACTACATTATGCATATTTTCAGTGATATTCACTGATCAGGATATTAAAATGGGTAACTTGGCAACACTTTGTTAAAAAACACTCAACATTGCAAAAAAATTTTTTTTTGTAAAATCAGTATATACACACTACTACAGTCTTATAATGCTTAGTGAGATCATTTTATGAAATTTTTTTTTTTTTTGAATTTTTTTTTTTTTTTGAATTTTTTTTTTTGTGTCTTCAAATTGTAAGTGATAAATACAACAGTCTAATAGTGCTTAGTGATTTCCTTTTAATTTTTAATTTTTTTTTTTTTTTTTTTTTTTTTTTTTGGCTCTTCAAATTGTGAGTGATGAACACAACAGTCTAATAATGATAAGTGTTTTCTTTAAAAAAAATTTTTTTTTTGAATTTTTTTTTTTGTGTCTCTTCACATTGTGAGTGATAATTACTGATCATATTATTGAAATGTTGAATTTGGATGCACTATGAATAAAAACATTCAACATGACAAAAGAATTATAATGGCACCACATTATGCATATTTTCATTGATATTCACTGATCATGATATTGAAATGTTGAACTTGGCAACACTTGGAAAAACACATTCAACATGACAAAAAAATTGAAATGACACTACATTATGCATATTTTCAGTGATATTCACTGATCAGGATATTAAAATGGGTAACTTGGCAACACTTTGTTAAAAAACACTCAACATTGCAAAAAAAAATATTTTTTGTAAAATCAGTATATACACACTACTACAGTCTTATAATGCTTAGTGAGATCATTTTCTGAAATTTTTTTTTTTTTTTGAATTTTTTTTTTTTTTTGAATTTTTTTTTTTTTGTGTCTTCAAATTGTAAGTGATAAATATAACAGTCTAATAGTGCTTAGTGATTTCCTTTTAATTTTTAATTTTTTTTTTTTTTTTTTTTTTTTTTTTTTTTTTTTTGGCTCTTCAAATTGTGAGTGATGAACACAACAGTCTAATAATGATAAGTGTTTTCTTTAAAAAAAATTTTTTTTTTGAATTTTTTTTTTTTGTGTCTCTTCACATTGTGAGTGATAATTACTGATCATATTATTGAAATGTTGAATTTGGATGCACTATGAATAAAAACATTCAACATGACAAAAGAATTATAATGGCACCACATTATGCATATTTTCATTGATATTCACTGATCATGATATTGAAATGTTGAACTTGGCAACACTTGGAAAAACACATTCAACATGACAAAAAAATTGAAATGACACTACATTATGCATATTTTCAGTGATATTCACTGATCATGATATTAAAATGGGTAACTTGGCAACACTTTGTTAAAAAACACTCAACATTGCAAAAAAAAATATTTTTTGTAAAATCAGTATATACACACTACTACAGTCTTATAATGCTTAGTGAGATCATGTTCTGAAATTTTTTTTTTTTTTTGAATTTTTTTTTTTTTTGAATTTTTTTTTTTTTTTGAATTTTTTTTTTTTTGTGTCTTCAAATTGTAAGTGATAAATATAACAGTCTAATAGTGCTTAGTGATTTCCTTTTAATTTTAAATTTTTTTTTTTTTTTTTTTTTTTTTTTTGGCTCTTCAAATTGTGAGTGATGAACACAACAGTCTAATAATGATAAGTGTTTTCTTTAAAAAAAATTTTTTTTTTGAATTTTTTTTTTTGTGTCTCTTCACATTGTGAGTGATAATTACTGATCATATTATTGAAATGTTGAATTTGGATGCACTATGAATAAAAACATTCAACATGACAAAAGAATTATAATGGCACCACATTATGCATATTTTCATTGATATTCACTGATCATGATATTGAAATGTTGAACTTGGCAACACTTGGAAAAACACATTCAACATGACAAAAAAATTGAAATGACACTACATTATGCATATTTTCAGTGATATTCACTGATCATGATATTAAAATGGGTAACTTGGCAACACTTTGTTAAAAAACACTCAACATTGCAAAAAAATTTTTTTTTGTAAAATCAGTATATACACACTACTACAGTCTTATAATGCTTAGTGAGATCATTTTCTGAAATTTTTTTTTTTTTCTGAAATTTTTTTTTTTTTGAATTTTTTTTTTTTTTGAATTTTTTTTTTGTGTCTTCAAATTGTAAGTGATAAATACAACAGTCTAATAGTGCTTAGTGATTTCCTTTTAATTTTTAATTTTTAATTTTTTTTTTTTTTTTTTTTGGCTCTTCAAATTATGAGTGATGAACACAACAGTCTAATAATGATAAATGTTTACCAAAATCTAATGAAGCTTACTGTTTTACTATTTTGGAGACTTTTTTTTTGAGAAATATTTTATAGTGTTTTTTGATTTGTCA
>JASXTE010000459.1:32500-35000 GCA_030280995.1 Hemileia vastatrix | reverse complement strand
TTTTTTTTTTGAATTTTTTTTTTTTTGTGTTTTCAAATTGTAAGTGATAAATACAACAGTCTAATAGTGCTTAGTGATTTCCTTTTAATTTTTAATTTTTTTTTTTTTTTTTTTTTTTTTGGCTCTTCAAATTGTGAGTGATGAACACAACAGTCTAATAATGATAAGTGTTTTCCTTTAAAAAAATTTTTTTTTTTGAATTTTTTTTTTTGTGTCTCTTCACATTGTGAGTGATAATCACTGATCATATTATTGAAATGTTGAATTTGGATGCACTATGAATAAAAACATTCAACATGACAAAAGAATTATAATGGCACCACATTATGCATATTTTCATTGATATTCACTGATCATGATATTGAAATGTTGAACTTGGCAACACTTGGAAAAACACATTCAACATGACAAAAAAATTGAAATGACACTACATTATGCATATTTTCAGTGATATTCACTGATCATGATATTAAAATGGGTAACTTGGCAACACTTTGTTAAAAAACACTCAACATTGCAAAGAAAATTTTTTTTGTAAAATCAGTATATACACACTACTACAGTCTTATAATGCTTAGTGAGATCATTTTCTGAAATTTTTTTTTTTTTTGAATTTTTTTTTTTTTTTGAATTTTTTTTTTTGTGTCTTCAAATTGTAAGTGATAAATACAACAGTCTAATAGTGCTTAGTGATTTCCTTTTAATTTTTAATTTTTTTTTTTTTTTTTTTTTTTTTTTTTTGGCTCTTCAAATTGTGAGTGATGAACACAACAGTCTAATAATGATAAGTGTTTTCTTTAAAAAAAATTTTTTTTTTGAATTTTTTTTTTTGTGTCTCTTCACATTGTGAGTGATAATTACTGATCATATTATTGAAATGTTGAATTTGGATGCACTATGAATAAAAACATTCAACATGACAAAAGAATTATAATGGCACCACATTATGCATATTTTCATTGATATTCACTGATCATGATATTGAAATGTTGAACTTGGCAACACTTGGAAAAACACATTCAACATGACAAAAAAATTGAAATGACACTACATTATGCATATTTTCAGTGATATTCACTGATCAGGATATTAAAATGGGTAACTTGGCAACACTTTGTTAAAAAACACTCAACATTGCAAAAAAAAATATTTTTTGTAAAATCAGTATATACACACTACTACAGTCTTATAATGCTTAGTGAGATCATTTTCTGAAATTTTTTTTTTTTTTTGAATTTTTTTTTTTTTTTGAATTTTTTTTTTTTTGTGTCTTCAAATTGTAAGTGATAAATATAACAGTCTAATAGTGCTTAGTGATTTCCTTTTAATTTTTAATTTTTTTTTTTTTTTTTTTTTTTTTTTTTTTTTTTTGGCTCTTCAAATTGTGAGTGATGAACACAACAGTCTAATAATGATAAGTGTTTTCTTTAAAAAAAATTTTTTTTTTGAATTTTTTTTTTTTGTGTCTCTTCACATTGTGAGTGATAATTACTGATCATATTATTGAAATGTTGAATTTGGATGCACTATGAATAAAAACATTCAACATGACAAAAGAATTATAATGGCACCACATTATGCATATTTTCATTGATATTCACTGATCATGATATTGAAATGTTGAACTTGGCAACACTTGGAAAAACACATTCAACATGACAAAAAAATTGAAATGACACTACATTATGCATATTTTCAGTGATATTCACTGATCATGATATTAAAATGGGTAACTTGGCAACACTTTGTTAAAAAACACTCAACATTGCAAAAAAAAATATTTTTTGTAAAATCAGTATATACACACTACTACAGTCTTATAATGCTTAGTGAGATCATGTTCTGAAATTTTTTTTTTTTTTTGAATTTTTTTTTTTTTTGAATTTTTTTTTTTTTTTGAATTTTTTTTTTTTTGTGTCTTCAAATTGTAAGTGATAAATATAACAGTCTAATAGTGCTTAGTGATTTCCTTTTAATTTTAAATTTTTTTTTTTTTTTTTTTTTTTTTTTTTGGCTCTTCAAATTGTGAGTGATGAACACAACAGTCTAATAATGATAAGTGTTTTCTTTAAAAAAAATTTTTTTTTTGAATTTTTTTTTTTGTGTCTCTTCACATTGTGAGTGATAATTACTGATCATATTATTGAAATGTTGAATTTGGATGCACTATGAATAAAAACATTCAACATGACAAAAGAATTATAATGGCACCACATTATGCATATTTTCATTGATATTCACTGATCATGATATTGAAATGTTGAACTTGGCAACACTTGGAAAAACACATTCAACATGACAAAAAAATTGAAATGACACTACATTATGCATATTTTCAGTGATATTCACTGATCATGATATTAAAATGGGTAACTTGGCAACACTTTGTTAAAAAACACTCAACATTGCAAAGAAAATTTTTTTTGTAAAATCAGTATATACACACTACTACAGTCTTATAATGCTTAGTGAGATCATTTTCTGAAATTTTTTTTTTTTT
>JASXTE010000459.1:20000-22500 GCA_030280995.1 Hemileia vastatrix | reverse complement strand
TTGAAAAGGTGAAATTGGCAACACTTGGAAAAAAAAGACTCAACATGCCAAAAAAAATAAAATGACACAAAATTATGCATATTTTCAGTGATATTCACTGATCATCATATTTAAAGGGTGAACTTGGCAACACTTGGAAAAAAAACACTCAACATGACAAAAAAAATAAAATGACACAAAATTATGCATATTTTCAGTGATATTCACTGATCAGGATATTAAAATGGGTAACTTGGCAACACTTTGTTAAAAAACACTCAACATTGCAAAAAAAAATATTTTTTGTAAAATCAGTATATACACACTACTACAGTCTTATAATGCTTAGTGAGATCATTTTCTGAAATTTTTTTTTTTTTTTTGAATTTTTTTTTTTTTTGTGTCTTCAAATTGTAAGTGATAAATATAACAGTCTAATAGTGCTTAGTGATTTCCTTTTAATTTTTAATTTTTTTTTTTTTTTTTTTTTTTTTTTTTTTTTTTTTGGCTCTTCAAATTGTGAGTGATGAACACAACAGTCTAATAATGATAAGTGTTTTCTTTAAAAAAAATTTTTTTTTTGAATTTTTTTTTTTTGTGTCTCTTCACATTGTGAGTGATAATTACTGATCATATTATTGAAATGTTGAATTTGGATGCACTATGAATAAAAACATTCAACATGACAAAAGAATTATAATGGCACCACATTATGCATATTTTCATTGATATTCACTGATCATGATATTGAAATGTTGAACTTGGCAACACTTGGAAAAACACATTCAACATGACAAAAAAATTGAAATGACACTACATTATGCATATTTTCAGTGATATTCACTGATCATGATATTAAAATGGGTAACTTGGCAACACATTGTTAAAAAACACTCAACATTGCAAAAAAAATTTTTTTTGTAAAATCAGTATATACACACTACTACAGTCTAATAATGCTTAGTGAGATCATTTTCTGAATTTTTTTTTTTTTTTGAAATTTTTTTTTTTTGAATTTTTTTTTTTTTGTGTTTTCAAATTGTAAGTGATAAATACAACAGTCTAATAGTGCTTAGTGATTTCCTTTTAATTTTTAATTTTTTTTTTTTTTTTTTTTTTTTGGCTCTTCAAATTGTGAGTGATGAACACAACAGTCTAATAATGATAAGTGTTTTCCTTTAAAAAAAATTTTTTTTTTGAATTTTTTTTTTTGTGTCTCTTCACATTGTGAGTGATAATCACTGATCATATTATTGAAATGTTGAATTTGGATGCACTATGAATAAAAACATTCAACATGACAAAAGAATTATAATGGCACCACATTATGCATATTTTCATTGATATTCACTGATCATGATATTGAAATGTTGAACTTGGCAACACTTGGAAAAACACATTCAACATGACAAAAAAATTGAAATGACACTACATTATGCATATTTTCAGTGATATTCACTGATCATGATATTAAAATGGGTAACTTGGCAACACTTTGTTAAAAAACACTCAACATTGCAAAGAAAATTTTTTTTGTAAAATCAGTATATACACACTACTACAGTCTTATAATGCTTAGTGAGATCATTTTCTGAAATTTTTTTTTTTTTTGAATTTTTTTTTTTTTTGAATTTTTTTTTTTGTGTCTTCAAATTGTAAGTGATAAATACAACAGTCTAATAGTGCTTAGTGATTTCCTTTTAATTTTTAATTTTTTTTTTTTTTTTTTTTTTTTTTTTTTGGCTCTTCAAATTGTGAGTGATGAACACAACAGTCTAATAATGATAAGTGTTTTCTTTAAAAAAAATTTTTTTTTTGAATTTTTTTTTTTGTGTCTCTTCACATTGTGAGTGATAATTACTGATCATATTATTGAAATGTTGAATTTGGATGCACTATGAATAAAAACATTCAACATGACAAAAGAATTATAATGGCACCACATTATGCATATTTTCATTGATATTCACTGATCATGATATTGAAATGTTGAACTTGGCAACACTTGGAAAAACACATTCAACATGACAAAAAAATTGAAATGACACTACATTATGCATATTTTCAGTGATATTCACTGATCAGGATATTAAAATGGGTAACTTGGCAACACTTTGTTAAAAAACACTCAACATTGCAAAAAAAAATATTTTTTGTAAAATCAGTATATACACACTACTACAGTCTTATAATGCTTAGTGAGATCATTTTCTGAAATTTTTTTTTTTTTTTGAATTTTTTTTTTTTTTTGAATTTTTTTTTTTTTGTGTCTTCAAATTGTAAGTGATAAATATAACAGTCTAATAGTGCTTAGTGATTTCCTTTTAATTTTTAATTTTTTTTTTTTTTTTTTTTTTTTTTTTTTTTTTTTGGCTCTTCAAATTGTGAGTGATGAACACAACAGTCTAATAATGATAAGTGTTTTCTTTAAAAAAAATTTTTTTTTTGAATTTTTTTTTTTTGTGTCTCTTCACATTGTGAGTGATAATTACTGATCATATTATTGAAATGTTGAATTTGG
>JASXTE010000459.1:5000-10000 GCA_030280995.1 Hemileia vastatrix | reverse complement strand
CAATTAAAAAACAGTCATTAAGCATGAAAAAAAAAACTTAACATAAAAAAATAAAATAAAACAAAATTTTGCATAAATTCAATGATATTCACTAATCATGATATTGAAAAGGTGAAATTGGCAACACTTGGAAAGTAAACACTCAACATGACAAAAAAAATAAAATGACACAAAATTATGCATATTTTCAGTAATATTCACTGATCATGATATTGAAAAGGTGAAATTGGCAACACTTGGAAAAAAAACACTCAACATGACAAAAAAAATAAAATGACACAAAATTATGCATATTTTCAGTAATATTCACTGATCATGATATTGAAAAGGTGAAATTGGCAACACTTGGAAAAAAAACACTCAACATGACAAAAAAAATAAAATGACACAAAATTATGCATATTTTCAGTGATATTCACTGATCATCATATTTAAAGGGTGAACTTGGCAACACTTGGAAAAAAAACACTCAACATGACAAAAAAAATAAAATGACACAAAATTATGCATATTTTCAGTGATATTCACTGATCATCATATTTAAAGGGTGAACTTGGCAACACTTGGAAAAAAAACACTCAACATGACAAAAAAAATAAAATGACACAAAATTATGCATATTTTCAGTAATATTCACTGATCATCATATTGAAAAGGTGAAATTGGCAACACTTGGAAAAAAAACACTCAACATGACAAAAAAAATAAAATGACACAAAATTATGCATATTTTCAGTGATATTCACTGATCATCATATTTAAAGGGTGAACTTGGCAACACTTGGAAAAAAAACACTCAACATGACAAAAAAAATAAAATGACACAAAATTATGCATATTTTCAGTAATATTCACTGATCATGATATTGAAAAGGTGAAATTGGCAACACTTGGAAAAAAAACACTCAACATGACAAAAAAAATAAAATGGCACAAAATTATGCATATTTTCAGAAATATTCACTGATCATGATATTGAAAAGGTGAAATTGGCAACACTTGGAAAAAAAAGACTCAACATGCCAAAAAAAATAAAATGACACAAAATTATGCATATTTTCAGTGATATTCACTGATCATCATATTTAAAGGGTGAACTTGGCAACACTTGGAAAAAAAACACTCAACATGACAAAAAAAATAAAATGACACAAAATTATGCATATTTTCAGTGATATTCACTGATCAGGATATTAAAATGGGTAACTTGGCAACACTTTGTTAAAAAACACTCAACATTGCAAAAAAAAATATTTTTTGTAAAATCAGTATATACACACTACTACAGTCTTATAATGCTTAGTGAGATCATTTTCTGAAATTTTTTTTTTTTTTTGAATTTTTTTTTTTTTTTGAATTTTTTTTTTTTTGTGTCTTCAAATTGTAAGTGATAAATATAACAGTCTAATAGTGCTTAGTGATTTCCTTTTAATTTTTAATTTTTTTTTTTTTTTTTTTTTTTTTTTTTTTTTTTTTGGCTCTTCAAATTGTGAGTGATGAACACAACAGTCTAATAATGATAAGTGTTTTCTTTAAAAAAAATTTTTTTTTTGAATTTTTTTTTTTTGTGTCTCTTCACATTGTGAGTGATAATTACTGATCATATTATTGAAATGTTGAATTTGGATGCACTATGAATAAAAACATTCAACATGACAAAAGAATTATAATGGCACCACATTATGCATATTTTCATTGATATTCACTGATCATGATATTGAAATGTTGAACTTGGCAACACTTGGAAAAACACATTCAACATGACAAAAAAATTGAAATGACACTACATTATGCATATTTTCAGTGATATTCACTGATCATGATATTAAAATGGGTAACTTGGCAACACATTGTTAAAAAACACTCAACATTGCAAAAAAAATTTTTTTTGTAAAATCAGTATATACACACTACTACAGTCTAATAATGCTTAGTGAGATCATTTTCTGAATTTTTTTTTTTTTTTGAAATTTTTTTTTTTTGAATTTTTTTTTTTTTGTGTTTTCAAATTGTAAGTGATAAATACAACAGTCTAATAGTGCTTAGTGATTTCCTTTTAATTTTTAATTTTTTTTTTTTTTTTTTTTTTTTTGGCTCTTCAAATTGTGAGTGATGAACACAACAGTCTAATAATGATAAGTGTTTTCCTTTAAAAAAATTTTTTTTTTTGAATTTTTTTTTTTGTGTCTCTTCACATTGTGAGTGATAATCACTGATCATATTATTGAAATGTTGAATTTGGATGCACTATGAATAAAAACATTCAACATGACAAAAGAATTATAATGGCACCACATTATGCATATTTTCATTGATATTCACTGATCATGATATTGAAATGTTGAACTTGGCAACACTTGGAAAAACACATTCAACATGACAAAAAAATTGAAATGACACTACATTATGCATATTTTCAGTGATATTCACTGATCATGATATTAAAATGGGTAACTTGGCAACACTTTGTTAAAAAACACTCAACATTGCAAAGAAAATTTTTTTTGTAAAATCAGTATATACACACTACTACAGTCTTATAATGCTTAGTGAGATCATTTTCTGAAATTTTTTTTTTTTTTGAATTTTTTTTTTTTTTTGAATTTTTTTTTTTGTGTCTTCAAATTGTAAGTGATAAATACAACAGTCTAATAGTGCTTAGTGATTTCCTTTTAATTTTTAATTTTTTTTTTTTTTTTTTTTTTTTTTTTTTGGCTCTTCAAATTGTGAGTGATGAACACAACAGTCTAATAATGATAAGTGTTTTCTTTAAAAAAAATTTTTTTTTTGAATTTTTTTTTTTGTGTCTCTTCACATTGTGAGTGATAATTACTGATCATATTATTGAAATGTTGAATTTGGATGCACTATGAATAAAAACATTCAACATGACAAAAGAATTATAATGGCACCACATTATGCATATTTTCATTGATATTCACTGATCATGATATTGAAATGTTGAACTTGGCAACACTTGGAAAAACACATTCAACATGACAAAAAAATTGAAATGACACTACATTATGCATATTTTCAGTGATATTCACTGATCAGGATATTAAAATGGGTAACTTGGCAACACTTTGTTAAAAAACACTCAACATTGCAAAAAAAAATATTTTTTGTAAAATCAGTATATACACACTACTACAGTCTTATAATGCTTAGTGAGATCATTTTCTGAAATTTTTTTTTTTTTTTGAATTTTTTTTTTTTTTTGAATTTTTTTTTTTGTGTCTTCAAATTGTAAGTGATAAATACAACAGTTTAATAGTGCTTAGTGATTTCCTTTTAATTTTTAATTTTTTTTTTTTTTTTTTTTTTTTTTTTTTGGCTCTTCAAATTGTGAGTGATGAACACAACAGTCTAATAATGATAAGTGTTTTCTTTAAAAAAAATTTTTTTTTTGAATTTTTTTTTTTGTGTCTCTTCACATTGTGAGTGATAATTACTGATCATATTATTGAAATGTTGAATTTGGATGCACTATGAATAAAAACATTCAACATGACAAAAGAATTATAATGGCACCACATTATGCATATTTTCATTGATATTCACTGATCATGATATTGAAATGTTGAACTTGGCAACACTTGGAAAAACACATTCAACATGACAAAAAAATTGAAATGACACTACATTATGCATATTTTCAGTGATATTCACTGATCAGGATATTAAAATGGGTAACTTGGCAACACTTTGTTAAAAAACACTCAACATTGCAAAAAAAAATATTTTTTGTAAAATCAGTATATACACACTACTACAGTCTTATAATGCTTAGTGAGATCATTTTCTGAAATTTTTTTTTTTTTTTGAATTTTTTTTTTTTTTTGAATTTTTTTTTTTTTGTGTCTTCAAATTGTAAGTGATAAATATAACAGTCTAATAGTGCTTAGTGATTTCCTTTTAATTTTTAATTTTTTTTTTTTTTTTTTTTTTTTTTTTTTTTTTTTTTGGCTCTTCAAATTGTGAGTGATGAACACAACAGTCTAATAATGATAAGTGTTTTCTTTAAAAAAAATTTTTTTTTTTGAATTTTTTTTTTTTGTGTCTCTTCACATTGTGAGTGATAATTACTGATCATATTATTGAAATGTTGAATTTGGATGCACTATGAATAAAAACATTCAACATGACAAAAGAATTATAATGGCACCACATTATGCATATTTTCATTGATATTCACTGATCATGATATTGAAATGTTGAACTTGGCAACACTTGGAAAAACACATTCAACATGACAAAAAAATTGAAATGACACTACATTATGCATATTTTCAGTGATATTCACTGATCATGATATTAAAATGGGTAACTTGGCAACACTTTGTTAAAAAACACTCAACATTGCAAAAAAAAATATTTTTTGTAAAATCAGTATATACACACTACTACAGTCTTATAATGCTTAGTGAGATCATGTTCTGAAATTTTTTTTTTTTTTTTGAATTTTTTTTTTTTTTGAATTTTTTTTTTTTTTTTGAATTTTTTTTTTTTTTGTGTCTTCAAATTGTAAGTGATAAATATAACAGTCTAATAGTGCTTAGTGATTTCCTTTTAATTTTAAATTTTTTTTTTTTTTTTTTTTTTTTTTTTTTGGCTCTTCAAATTGTGAGTGATGAACACAACAGTCTAATAATGATAAGTGTTTTCTTTAAAAAAAATTTTTTTTTTGAATTTTTTTTTTTGTGTCTCTTCACATTGTGAGTGATAATTACTGATCATATTATTGAAATGTTGAATTTGGATGCACTATGAATAAAAACATTCAACATGACAAAAGAATTATAATGGCACCACATTATGCATATTTTCATTGATATTCACTGATCATGATATTGAAATGTTGAACTTGGCAACACTTGGAAAAACACATTCAACATGACAAAAAAATTGAAATGACACTACATTATGCATATTTTCAGTGATATTCACTGATCATGATATTAAAATGGGTAACTTGGCAACACTTTGTTAAAAAACAC
>JASXTE010000389.1:0-50399 GCA_030280995.1 Hemileia vastatrix | reverse complement strand
CCCCCCTTTTCTTTTTAACGGATTGAATTGATTATTTTAAGGTTTTGATTATTTTAAGGTTTGGATTTAGTGAGTTGATATTAGTATCAGACTCTATTTGTTATATTTACGCTAGGCATATTCATAGTTTTTATTATAAAATAGCCTAGCACTATGGACGGGCCTCCCCCCCTTGCTACATGACTAGGTCCTATTTACAATAGTTTTCCTGCTATTAACTCCTCAGTTCAGTCATAATACCGTGTCCCGTATTATTTTTGCTAGTTCACGGCCTGAGCTAAAAACTACCTCCCCCTTCTATGCACTGTACTGCACGGCGCAGCACTGGCATATTGTGGCTATTTATTACAGTATACCCTTATACTGAACAGCCTTGAATGCTGTGGAATACAACACAATATCTCCGCTATATTCTATTTTTCCTACTACTTATATACCAACCTTCATCATTATTTATATGACTCTCGCAAGAGAGAGGTTGTTTATATTCTACGCCAGGTCTAATGCCAAATGATAATAATACGGACGGACCTGACCCTCTTTATATCTCAGTCGTATTATCTATGTATCGTATTTATTTATAGTTAAGAGAGCTATTTACTATCTAAACGTCTGTTTAGATCTATGTCCGAAACTTTGATCGGTGTTGCATATTCGAAGAGAACATCACCTCATATTTATTTTATCCTATAAAATCCTATTTTTTATAAAAAAAAAATCATATTTTATTATATAATAATATAGCTGAACTAAGCTTGCATACATTATTTCATACAACCCTCCTAGTTAGCTACTGTCACATAGTTGTAAGCAGACTGTTAGGAGCTATATTATAACATAGCAGAGGTCTATACTATAATATATATACATATGGTTAAACTTGATGGGGATCCCTCGATTCCAGATATCTATTATGATGATGACATCAAAACTAGATGCGTTAGACTGTGCACATTTTATAAATATATAGTAAGGGGATAAAAATATCTATATTATTGTGAGTGTGTGAGTGAGTTATGGATTTAGTTTGAGGGTTTATATTTTACTTATCCTATCAAGCCTTATATATTAGACTTGAACAATTAACATGAAGATAATCTAGTACTATATTAGGGTATATACCTAGTGCTATTATTAGAAGGAGGAGGGGTATTAGTACATTAAATTCTAGTCTAGTCACATCTATTACTGGATTAAGGTAACGAGATCATGATCCGAAACATATTCTATTATAAAGATAGATAGAATAACAAGCACTTATAATAATGGAAGTACTAGCGAGTATTGTAATAATAGGGAATATTTGAAATGCTCCTGCAAGACTTATAAATTCACCTGTTCAATTTCCTGTTAGTGGTGTGGCTATATTACCAAGTGTGAAGAGTAGAAAGAAAATTGAAAACAGAGGTATATAAGTCGCGAGACCTCTATAATACCTGATGGTACGATCATGATATCGATCATAAATGACTCCCCCAACCAGAATAAATAGAGCTGGACTCACGGCTCCATGACAGAGGGATAGTAGGATCCCTCCTTCAACACCTGTCAGATTGTTACTATATAGACCTATACATACAATACCCATATGATTAATTGATGAATAAGCTACTAGCTGCTTAAAATCTGTCTGTCTTAGACAAATAAAAGCTGTATAAATAATGGATATTAGACTTATAACTATAACTAGACTCTGAAAATATATAGTTTGTACTGGTATTAGTTGAATTATAATTCTTAGATGTGCATAAGTGGCTAGCTTTAGTACTAGTCCCGCTAGGACTACTGATACTGCACTGTTAGCCTCTGCATGCGCTGTCTTTAGTCATAGATGAAAAGGTACAAGAGGTGTTTTCACTGCTAGACCTATGAAAACTCCTAGTCATATGAGTGGATGATAATCTTGATTCATTATACTTAGTACTTCTATATTCGTCGTATGTGTTATCGTATACATTTTTATAAAAGATAGTAGCATGGGTAGACTCCCAAATAGTGTATATATAAATAGAAGATAAGCAGCACTAATTCTCCTACGCCCCTCCATAAATCCCTACTAGTAGTGTCAGTGGGATGAGTACTGCTTCAAAGGATACGTAAAATAGAATAATATCTAGACTTAGAAATACTGACATTATGAAACCTGAAAAAATTAGTATTAGACAGAGATATAGCTTTTGCTTGTTATTATCTATATAATAACTTGTTATCATCGCTATCGGTATTGTTAGTGCTGTTAGTAGTACAAAAAAACAGACTTAGACCATCCACTCCAAACACAATGTTAAATATTTCTCAATCTGAAAACGTACTCACTATTTGCATCCGTACCTGAGATGGATTAAATTCAATCCACATCATTATACTTATAAAATACGTAATACATGTATAAATTAGACTCATATTCCTAATCTTACGTACCCCTATATTATTATTTACTTCTGTTAGTGATACATGAATCGCACTATTATTGGAAGTATTATTAGACTACAAACTACCGCTCACATTTACTTTTTTTTTATTCTTCTATATCCTCTTACTTTACTGAGGTTTTTAAGTTTTTATATTAACCGCATCCCCCCCCCCTTCCATAGTCGGGAAGCTAGCTAAAACCTTCTATCCCTGTGGTATAATTATATCCCTTTAAATAATCTTATCAAGTCAATAAAGAACAATAAATTATTATTGTTCTTTATAAATAAAATCTTATCATACCCTGCTATCTCATTTACGTAAACATTCCGATTTAAACATCACCACACCCTCTCATGCGGTGATGTCATAAATACTCTATAGCTATATTAGTTCCCTCATTATCATATAATGATGTTATAACTTATTTCTTAGCTGTCTAAAATTATTATATAAACTATATCCTACACACATTTATCATTCATTTTTTAATGAATGATAATGGGGTTAAAATTATCATATTCATTCATTATTCACTCATCGTATCATTCTTCATCGAATCTTCCTGAATGATGATAATCTGAATACAGGAATTTGTTCACTCCATCTGCATGCATTTATAAATATTATTTATTTTTTTTTATTAAATTATAAACATCTTATCCCTGTCTTGTGTTAGTGCATTATTGTATCGTTATATCCTCCCCCCCCCCCCTTTTTTTACTTAACCCTTACTTACTTTTAGTATTTTTTATAAAAATATAATTTATAACTTAATATAACATTCAACATGACTACCTCTCTCATTTTAAATGGTCATAATGTCAAAAAGTGTTATTAGATAAAGGTACACGAAACAACCCGTCACTACACATTACTTCTTAAAAAACATTATCATTATTTAGCTATACAAATCGAATTTATTATCTTATAGATGTTATTTACGCTCGTAAGTCATTATTATTAATCTATTTATTTTATTTTATAAATAAGAAGGTATGTCCATGTCCATTGAGTCGTGTTTCGTATCATTGAAAAAGGTTCAATATCGTTGAATATTATCTCCACTTATTTTTATTTATATAAGATTCGGGTATACATTCAAGTTACAAGATCATCTCTCAACATCCTTCTCATCTCTTACCAACCCTCCGGTGAACGGAACATCCATATTATTAGTTTACGTCTACTCGGAAACCTGTAAACCTAGGGACAAAAAGAATTTTATATCTTAGGCCTGCTCATTTTTATTTTTATTTTTAAGCACGTTATAAACTCTTTCTTTTCTCTAAAAATATTCTTTATAAACTATAACTACCCATCATCACCCTTATTATATCTATGTAGTACATACACTTCAGTTTGCACAAACTGTTTCTATACACCCATACGTCATACGCTATCTTATTTTACTGATATACCGCAGCTGCTACTTTATACTAATACGGCTGGTTTTATTTAGACTATACGCCTAAATATTACTTATACTTATACATCATACTTATAGGTATATATTTACACTTATACATCATACTTAGACGTATACTAACTATAATACGCTATACGCTATACTTATATTGTATTTTATATACACCTAACATAGGCGTATTCCTACGAATATACATGACATCATATGAGTACGTCATTTGTCAGACGTCATGTAGTTTGTCATACGTCATACTTATTCTATGTATAAATACGTCATACACTATACTACGTTAAGTATATACACTTAACTAATTAGTATTAATATACGTAGGTCCTCATACGTCATACTTTTTATTATTCCTTTTACTATTGTACGCCCCATACTACGGTAATTGTTATTATACTAATATTTATATATATACACTATACTACCACCCTTGTGCATCATGGCTACAATCTATCATAGTTTAGTTTTTATTTATTTAATTATAAATTAAACCCACACAGTGTGATATCATACCCACCCTTTTTATATTATATATGATTTCTGTATCTATATCTATAAAGATAGTATCATATCATATATATATATATATATCTATATCTAGGTTAGGGTTTTTATTAAATTTAAATAGGCTGACGTGACGTCTTATCTTATTTATTATAAAGGAGGAGTACACGCTTAATTATGGAGTCTATACATCCTATACATTACTTTATTAGGTCATTTAGCTCTTTATTCGAGAATATATATCAATAAAACACGCAGCGTATAATTTACTAACCACATAAACCCTTCACCAAAAGTTAATAATAACTACTTACTATTTCAAAACATAACATTATAATATAACCTATTATTATCACTACTCTATGGGGGGTTGTGTATCATTCGAATCCTGAGTATGAGTTCTTTATTCTCCCCCCTTCCACACGTCATATGCGGGAACTCCCGGGGTCAAAGCATTAGCATTAGTGAGGATTTTATTAATGGTTTAGTCATTTACGATTTTATTTTAAAGCTAGCGCAAAAAAATTAAATAAAAAGAAAATACCACTAGCAGAAATTGAATCTACGCGTACTCAGCATGAGTGAGTTGTTCTACCGCTGAACTATAGTGGTTGATAAGAATCTTGTACATAAGCCGAATCAAGTTATGCTGTCTATTCAGGTACTTTTATTTATTAATACTCTTAGGATCCGTATCCGATCCTCTACGGCACGCACATATTAACCATTTTTATTATATCCCCCCTCCCTATCATACCCTATGATATCATATCCTATACCATTTTATTTATTTATAAAAATAAATATCCTATTTTAACCTCTTTCTTACCTTTACTTTATAAAGCTGATGAAGCAACTGTTCCTTCCATTCAATTCTACCCATCCCATCCTATTATAGGAAATTTTATTTTCTTATATTCAAGTTACGGTACTCCTAAATATAAAACGTATCCTATTCTATATCGCCCATACCACTGCATTTTATGGCCATATATTTACTGATGGGTTTTTTAAACTTTACCCATTCTCGAGAGATTAATATGACTCAACATCCCTATCTCTCGATTAAACTTTACTGAACGTAAACCCTTTCATTTTTACTCCCCCCCCCGCAAGTACATACTCTATTAGTTGAGATCCCATACGATGAGTCGTATCGATGAGTTCATCCTTGTCCTCTCATCAAATTTTATCTTATCTATAAAAGTATAGTATCTCTTTCCCTTTAAAGCAAATCACTCTATTCAACTTACTCTCTTAGTAGAAGGATTAATGATAATTCTGATAAATTAAACACACGAGCTTATATGATACAAACTATTTTTTGGCTTACATAGGATAACGTGATGCACGCTGAAGGAGGTTATTTTTATTAACGAAGGAATACAAAATAGAACATATCACCCTACCTCTAAATGAATGTTTTGTACGAGGGTCGGGTCTGAAATGATGTTTTAGGTCTTTTGCAAATGTTATATGTTAGGAACCACCATTTTATAGCCTGATGTGGAAATGACTTATACATATGTTTTGAAGAAGCTATTTCAGAGTCTTTTTATTGTACTTTTATCTGTTTCTTTAGGACGAAATAACCCCCCCCCGCAATCCTGCTTAATAATCTCACCCAAAACATGGATTGCATTTTAGTTAAACATCCTATTACCCTTTATTAACTTATACTACTGTACGTCTTACTACGGTTCGTCATACATCATACTACGGTACGTCATACTAATACACTATAATTAGTAGCTAAGTCCTTACAATTACTTTTCGCAGATATTGTCTGTCTTTTAAGATACGAGTGGTAAATAAAAAAAAGACTCGCACGTCTTACTCTATATTAAATATCCATAGTTATGGATTATACATATGGCATGTTAAAAGGATCTATACCTTCATATCATTAAGCTCATATTGCCCCCCCCCCCCCCTTTTTTTATTATTATATCCTATTTATCAGCACCCTATTCTCTTTATCTCAATCTCATCGTTTATTTTTTTTAGTTTAGTTTAGTCAACACGGGTTTAGGTATCATGGAGTAGTATAACTTTATTATTATTTCAGATATGACTTGACATGACATGAGATGACCCTACAATACAAGACCAGGCTAACCCTTATCTATAAACTCACCCCCACATACACATAATGGCGTGTGTGGGAGAGACAAGACCCTCCTATGCTTGCTTATATTACCTATTATTATTATAATAAGACTAACACGTAGGGTAGGTTGGACTGTGTGAAGAGTTTAGGTCCTAAATATATACCCTTCACACACACGATATTAGGGTAGGGTCTATTAATGTTATTGGCTTATGGGGCACTTATATCCCCCCCCCTACCTGCTGCTTACTTTAAAGCCCGCCGCAGCAGCCCTTCGTATATACGTTGCCACACGCGTGTGTAAAGGTGCTGCTTAATTTAAATTAAAGACAACCTTTAAATTGTCTAATTTTATCTATTCTCTCTGGTCTCTCTCCCTACCCCCCCCGCAGCCAGCGTGAATCCTCTAAAATGGGTTGGGTATGATGGGTTGATTTAAATTTTATTTCATTGGTTTTGGGAAAACCCCCCCCCCCTTTACGGGGTTGAGTATCAGGGTTAAGGTACTATAAGTAAAAAAAAAATAAATAAAAACAAAAAAGACATATTGTTTCCTTTCTCTAATTGATCTTACATTTCAATTTAATCGGCTTTTATTTTAATCACCCTTGAACTATAATCATATACAAAAAAACAGAAGTGGGATCGCTTGAGGGATTTGATATGATATGAGGATTCTGAGGTATCACATATTATTCTCGCTTCCCACACACACGTCAACATTATGGATAGAATTAGAATCCATTCCTTCAAACTCATATTATTACCTATGGCCTATCATCCCACATGCACTCCCCTCTCTCTCTACTTCATGTAGAGAGGTTATATCTACACGGGAGTAAATCTTGGGTCGGTTGATAGGTTTTGGGTTGGTTGGCTGTCGGTTTTTTATTAGTGAATTCGGTATGTGGGCTGATCGGTTTGTAATTACGTTGGTGGGTTGGTTAATTTGTTTTTTTTGTGCTCCTCCACTCCACATCACTCTTACAAAAACCTTTAACGTTTAACTTTTTGGAGGCCCTGATACTATGACTACGCTTCCTGAAGAATCAAATCTCTTATTTTCTTCATTTTACATATTTGAACAACAACATCTCATCTCTCTAATACCATCATCACTCAAACCCTCAAATATGATATGATGACTATTATTTTTTTTATCCTATTAAATATTCTATTCTTATCTTTTTTATATATAAATATATATAAGTTTATTTAATTTTTTTATTTTTAATTTTAGAGGTTAGTGTATTTATTCGTTGTCATTCATATGATTTGTCTAATAGCGTAAACATTTGTCCACACACATCTCCCCTGAACATTCCTGTATATTATCTTCATAGAAAAACATTACATCCATCCATCTATCCATCATTAGATATGGATATATCTAACCATACATATATATATATGTGGCCTAATAACTATTATTTTTAATACCCTATATATCTATATATCCCCATATATACCTCTATATATAGCAAACCATTATTATTAAATAATTATCTATCTATATATATATTTTTTTATCTATTCAGATCCTCTATATCCATCTTATTCTCCTTTCCACCTTACCCCCTTATCTCTCATCACCTGAGAGAGATTTTTTTTATCATTTTCACTATGTATGTATTACCTACCTACTTATCGTAAAATTAATTCATTGGTTCAAGTGGATATCCATAACTGATAGTCATCAGAGAAGATAGGATATTAATTATTATTAAGCATCCTATCTATATATATAGATAGATAGGATATTCTATCTATATAGACAGCTCATTAATTAATAGTGATAAGGGTTTTAGCCCCCCCCCCTTTTATTATTTAATAATATTAACTCAGGTCGTTTATTGCTGTTTAATTTATTTTCAGCGATACTCTTGTGAGTACATATACTCTCTTTCAACTATACTGTAAAGTAAAACATTTTATATAGAGCTCTAGCTGCCTAGGTTAGGCTACTCTATTTACAGAACATGGGAGCAATACTCTATATTCTAAACCATCAAACAGTTGTTTATAGCATAGCATACTATGCTATACAATACCTTATGAATTGAATTGAATAACCCACTAGCTTGTCGCTATACCTTTTATAGGGACTATAAAATATTAGGACTTTGGATCCATAAGAATTCGGACTTTACTTTAATTTTATTTAAATAAATGAGCAGCTCTACAAGATTCTTATTATATCTGAAAGGAGTTGAACCTATCCTTATAATCTATATAAACATATACTAACCGATTGTGCTCGATAGGTTTATTTTAGTTCCACCCATACCCCCCCCCTTTTATGCTCATCATTTCAGGCAGCCTGCCTCGCTCTTATATGTATGTTATACCTGGAAAGTACCCGAGGGTATATAATATTCAACTATATTATGAGGATATATAATATACAACATTTAAAAGCACAAGCACCTTTATAAAAAAAATTATCATATCCTATAATGTCGGTCGGTCCGTATATATATTTTTATAAATAAAATATGCGGGGAACTCCTCTGATTTATGTCATTTGTGTACCCCTCGCCTCGCATACGAGAGTGTTAAAATGTATGATAGGCTATAAAGCTAACGGGTGATAGCTCAGCTATACATTATTATTATACATACATATATATATGTATGTTTTATAGGTCTACGCACACCTACACAAACCCTCGGATTTTAGTTTTAGAAAGGTTTTTTTACCTTTTAAACACCTTCATCCTCCGTGCACCTTCACACACACATATATGTGTGTGTGGGGAAAGAATTTAGGTTAAACATACCTATAGTCTCTTTAACATTACCTCTCATCATCCCCATCCCCCCCCCACATACCTTAGTTACATCATCAAGTCCTACTAGCGTGAAAACAAACGAACGTATATTATAATGATAATAATATTATAGCTGTATCATAAACGGCCTAGCCTACTACACAGAACCTCTCGAATACTTTACTTAACAAATGCTGATATTTTTTATATTAAAAATATAATTGAGAGTCTTTCACATCACAATCACATTACATTTTATTCTATACTATGATATTACATTCTATTCTATTAAATTCGACATCCTACTCTACTCTCTTCCTTTTCTATAAAATAACACCCTATTCTATGAAATCGATATCCCACACCCTAAGCTGCCAGGATTCGGTTCATGAAGGTTTTATTTATTTTTATTAATTACCTTCTGCAACACATATAACGTGAGCACTATTTTGGCAAAGCTTTTTATATGCACTCCTGTTAGTTACATTACAGCGGCAAGTTTTTATATGCACTCCCGTTAGTTACATTACAGCGGCAGGTTACATATGTGATATCTTGCTGTAGTTGGATCTGAAGAGGGTTGGTGTTTGACTGCCAACACATAATGTCATAAAATAAAATTTTTATTTATAAAATTATATAAAATTCTATTCCATTCTATTTTATTCTATTCAACGACATTTTATTCTATCTCTTGAATACTCAGTCATTAATATATGTGTGTGTATTATTTTTTGAGGGCTCGTTGAATGTGATTATATTTTCATGTGAATATATCCTATTGATAGGACTGTACCAATTTAATCATCTCTATCACGTCATCCTCCCACAGCCATTTTAACCCCACCCTACTATTAACTCCCTCTTGCAATAGTGAGATACTGAGATATATATATTATATTTTACAATAAAACATATTATTTCATAGAATAAAAAAATTATATAATCTAATCTAGGTTAATAGGATTGTGGTGTAGAGAAGAGAATACATGAGTTATATGTCCACATCTTCTTCCATGTATGTAAAGATAAGTAAATATCTTATCTATAAAATATTATTCTATTAAAGTGTATATGGGTGCGGTAAAGTGAAAAGCCCTCCCCCCCCCCCTCCTACCCTCTCTATACAATTCATATTTGTCTATGTCTATTTTTATAAACGAAACGTCCTCTCTCTGAATTGGCCCACCTACCCCCCCTTCTTCATTTATAATCTTAGCCATTTAGGGTTAATCTCATTTTACTTTAAAAAAATGTGAGTTGAGAGAGGTATATCACTCTACCTAGCTATACATTACATATCACTACACTACATAACATTACATTATATTACATAACATTACATTACATCACATTACCTAACATGACTAATTTTTATCCCTTTTCTTATCCAACACACTTTATTCCCCCCCATTAACACAACCTTGTTGACTAATTTTACTACTCCCTCAAAACCCCCCCCTTTAGGTTAACCCTAACCCCTGTGAACAAAAGACCTTTACTACTACTCACTTACTCACTTTAGGTAAACCCCCCCCCTTTTCCCCTCATTACTACGCCTAATTTACTTTAATGTGCAACCCCCCCTTTTATAAAACTAAATACGCTAACTTTTATATATATCAAACCTAAACCCACCTAAACTATCCATCACTAACTAACTTTTTACACCTTTTGAACTATGACTAATAAAACACCCTAACTTTGCTTTACTTGCTTTAGGGTTTACCTCCTTTTCCCCCCTCCCAAAACACTCCCTCATTTCTATTTAGTGGTAGACGTAACCCATTTAACCTTATAAAAAGGGTTACGTTACTCCTCTAATCCTTACATCCATTACATATCACCAACCCTGTTACTTCACCTAACCTTACTTTACCTTACATTACATTTACCATTACATTACTTTACATTATTTTACTTTACATTATATAACTTTACATTATATGGGTTGAAATGAATGATATTATTGAATAATACTCCCCCCTCCATACCCCTCCATTCTAAAACTCTAATATATTCGAAAACCATCGGAATAAATAAAATCACACTATGCTCTTTCGAGAATGTCAGGAAATTCTCTGCCCAACCCCATCCCCCCACTCTTTTTCTTTTTACACAAGATTTATATTTTTATAAAAAAAAATGAGGGGACTCCCGGGGAGGTTTTATTCATTTCCGGATAGTATAGTTTTTTTATGAGGGATTTTTAATTTATAAAAAATTTTTTTTATTCAATAATAAATGAGCGCTAAATATATTATTTTTTATTATTAAAATAGTTGTCATTTATGATTAGGGTAGATTCAGAGATTCGAACTCTGGACCAGACACGCCACAAGTGTCTACTCTACCGACTGAGCTAAAACTACCTTTTTATTAAAAAATAAATAAACAACCCTCGAGCAAGAGCAACTCACCCTCGTGTATTACATTTACATGATTATGCCACGTATCTATCACGGCCCCTTCCTTCCCTTCACATTAGGGTGTAGTGTGTGAAGTGAATGTCCTTCAGCCCTTTTTACGGACTGGAACCAGGAACCTGCTGTTAGATAGGTCCTGTCCTCAAATTTTATCATCTACTATCTCCCCTCGAAAAGATCAACTCCCTCGGGAAGGGAAGGAATAGAAAGGAAAGATTGCCTTTACAAGATCAAGATAGTTAAAAAGCCTAACTAATCTACAGTTTAATTCAGGGGGGTTTGTTTTAATTATAAAATAATTAAAACCCTGTCGCGTTGTGTTGAGTTATGTAGTGTTGTGTTGAGTTATGTAGTGTTTTATTGTGTTGTGTTGAGCTGAATCGTTATATGCCTACAAAGCAAAATGATGATATAAAGAATCGCAATAGGGTTTTAGTTAGGGGATGGGTACTACCACATACCTACTTATATAGTATTGTAAGTAAGGGGATTTTTTTATCCTTTTATTATGATCTACACAACTTACAAAGGAATGACGCAGCCCACACAATGTCAAGAACACAAAAGATCATCATCATCCTAATACTACTGATTCAAATTTTATGTGAGGATGATTTGTCAGTTGATTACATCTTTAGATAGCTGCATAAAGGCAGAGGTAAAGAACATACCCTCCATGCCGGAGGTGGCCGCGGATATGGACCAGCATCAAGCAATATTATACCTAACTAACATTATAACAGTTCATCCCATCCCTCGATAGTATATATCTATTAGTCGTGTTACGACATATATCCATCATCTATGATGCCTGTGCTATTGAGTGTACTATAGGTATAACTTGTTCCACATGTTACTGCGTTTCGGCTGAGTCATACCGCACTACAACTGTTACTACATAATGCACACAGCCCTGAATCAATACTTGTAAAGAAAGACCTAGGTCGAGTATTGCTACCCTGCTTTAAGTTATTTATATAAAATATATCATGTATTTAATTCGTATTTAACGAATTTTCTTTATATGCCGGATGTTTAATTTATATATCCTTTACTAAATTAAATTTCTTATAGGGTATATTTACTATAGCCGCAATTTACTTGTCATTCGTTATACTATAAAGTTTCACATCTCTTCAATTTCACCTACCAAGGTTAAGTTTATAAGCTGCTGCTTATTCATCTCAATCATGCAAACTAAACTTGACTCTACCTTATTATTAATCCCCCCCCCCCCTTCATCCAGCATCAGCCTATTTTTTGTTAAAAACTGTTATATTTATTTAATACTGACTATACAAAAGTCTTGAAGACAGTTTAATAAAGTGGGTTTACTTTACCCTCTGGCCCTCTCATTTTATTAAAATGACGAGGATTAACATAAACTAGTCTACATTATAAGTTTACACACCTTTAATATAATATTCGGCCATTTTTTATTAAAAATAATAATTTTTTAAATTTTCCCTGTGGCAGTCCATATAAAAATATAGTTGCCTTATATACTATGGCTTGCAAACTTAGTTGTGTTATTAGTACCTAACTGTTGGCCCCCCCACCCATAAAACCCAAGCAGAATGATATTCATTACATTACTCTTATCATTTTTTTGTTTTCATTTTATTTATATATCCTTTATGATGAGTGATGTTTTAGACCCTTTCTTCTCCATAAACACTCATGAAGATGAATAGTCTGACAACATCAACAAAATGTCAATACAGTGCTGCTGTTTAAAAACCAATATTAGGATAATACGTTACTTATTACTTATTATAAGTAGACTTAACAACTCTTATTTTTATTGTACCAACGTGTTAATACTTAAAAGGCGAGCGATTGCTATTTTTTTTATAAAATTCTTAACCGAAGGATTATCTCGTGAAGTTGAAGTTGGGTCAAACCTGATAAAATCAGGTTTTATTAGGATTTATGATTTAACTAAAATACCTTGTTAGGTTTTAAAGGCTCATACTAGATAAGGCTGAAGTGATGTTTGAAACCCTCATACTCAGAGTGGGTATATGGATTATTAGTCCTGGTACCATAGCATTATGAATTAGTTTAGCACGCACCTATTACTATTACTCCTACCGTCACTCTACAACCCTATACATGACTCTTAAAGCCACAGACTAGAGATGACGATTCAGAAGTTTCCGACTAACCTGTAGAACCTAACCTTACTGGCGGACGCCATACTAGGCACTGATTATCTTAGGTATTATTACCTTACACTGCTTTTAGGATTAAAACCGCATCATCCCTTTACTATTGTCTTTAGCCTAATCATAAATCTCTATAAGATCTGGAACTTGTATACGTAGATAGTACTAGCATATTAACATAATTTACACCCGGTTTTATCCCCCCCCCCATGTCATTATGGATTGCTCTATAATTCGTAGAACCTATTCGTTCAGAACACGAATAATGTAATGTATGCCTACCCAATCAACTAAATTGATATGATTATAAGATATTTTTTACATCCAGGTTTAAGTATCCGTTAGGCCCGTAAACAGTGGACCATTTAACCGCTGCTCTATTATCATGAACACTGTCTCTAGGACACTGTCCGATAAAAGTTTGGGTGCTGTGTCATACGATTCATAGCATTGCTAGCGTACCTTATGTACTGATAGCTCATATGACTACTATAAAATATATATATAGTATATACTATATAATCCTCTTTGACACCATCACCATATAGAGCATCTATTAGTTGACAGTATCTTTTCCCACTACCCACAGGATTTTTCATTACACTATACCATCCTACACGCTAACTCGATCTACAACATACTCAATCAGGAGACCTATTAAATATATATTATATCCCCCCCCCCCCCCCCCCCTTTGGATCAAGTCAAGTTATTTTTTTTTTATTTCAATTAGAGTTAAGTTTAGTAGCTTTTGCTACTTTAGTTTAGGGGGGCTTATATTATCAATCCCACTTTTATTAGTATATAATTGTCATATTGTAGCTAACTCATTATATTGTAAACAATTGTCATAAAAAAAATGACAAGGTGTATATTATATATAATTAAGATCCTCATCAATAAACACTAATGAATAGAAATAGTCAAACTACGTCAACGAAATGTCAATATAGTGCTGCTGCCTCAAAACCTAGATGATGATGGTCTGTTAGTTGGTAACTAATGACTCTGAATATAGCTACTGTTAGCATAATTGTACCTACCATTACGTGAAGTCCATGCGTTCCAGTACTAAAGAAAAAAGTACTACCAAAAACTCCATCGGAAATGGTAAACGGGGCTTCCATATATTCTAGAGCTTGAAAACCTGTAAAAGTTACAGCAAGAACTAGAGTAATTATAAAACCCATTAGACAGGTTCTCCTATTACCATTGATTAGGGCATGATGTGCATAAGTTAGTGAACTGGCTGAAGCTAGTAGTAGAACAGTATTTAGAAGCGGAATCTCAAAAGCATTTAGCGGCTCAATACCTGGAGCAGGTCATTGAGACCCTAGTTCTACTGTCGGACTTAGAGCTGAATGAAAATAAGCCCAGAAAATAGATACAAAAAAAAATATTTCACTTACAATAAATAGAAGTACCCCTATATTTAGAGAACGTTGAACATCAAAAGTATGATAACCTCCTAGTGCACCTTCAGCACTTACATCCCTAAATCATAGACTCATGACTCCCACCGTGCTCATAAATCCTAGCACGACTCCTACACCACTACCTTCTACATTGTTAAAATAACATACGGATGACAGTGTTAGACTTAGTAGAGCAAAAGAACACACCATAGGTCAGGGACTCATATCTACTATATGAAACCCATGATAATTAAAATTAGAACGTACTATTATTAGCTTCTACACCCATTCATTACAACTGCTATCTTGTCGTTAGGATCTTTTATGCGCTGCTGCGCAGCTGCTACACCTTATGGACAATATCTTCGCCCCCCCCCCCCCCCCCCCCCCCCCCCGCACTTGTTTAAGAGTCTTATTGAACTTATGAATTAAATTTTTATTCAAAAAAGTTATTGAAGGGAACGATATTGATTTATCATCATTTTTACTTACACTACCTAATCATAACTAATACATCTCATATCAAAACCTACATCACTCTCAAGGGTCTAGTATAATCAAAGATTGAGATAAAAGTCCTTTTTAATAAAATAAAAGTCTTAGCTTTTTATGTTTATTATATATATATATAATATATATATATTTATTTATATTTATATATTAATATATATATTATATAATAAATAAATCCCTATTAGGTATTTATTGCAGGCGAGGGCATATATCCGCTCTGCGGTATATATAAAAAACGTACCACACCTAGTATTATCATACGTGTGATGATTGATATTATTTATCTATATATTATTATATATATAAAATAAATACTGTTACGGTTTATTTATTTTAGCTAGTGTTTTATAATTTTTTTTTATTATTATATATATATATTATATATATGGGCAATGTGCTGTGCACATATTATCTAGTCAATAGCATTGATTAATTTGCTTATGCCTTCGATCATCTCTTTGCACTATAATATCCCTTCACCCTTATTTAAATAATTGACCTTTTTATACTTGAAACTCATTTTTAGTTGGGTTATAGGCTATCGATATGATCTTCTCGAGATACCTACCTATATTCTGTTCATCCCTTTATACCACATCTCCTTATTGAGTCTCGTTACTATCGCGAGAAATAGAATAAAGAGTGAAGAATATATAAAAATATTATTTTTTTGATTTAACTTTAGTGTTGACTAAATTTTCACAAGGCTGCTGCTATTGCTACAGCTACCGCTACGTATACCGAACATTTAATCACCTATACCCCCCCCCCATTTATGATGACAGGATATATAATAGCAAGCAAAACCTACTAAATTTAAACAACATAAGTATATTATATTATTTACTTATGCTCTATAAGGACACGACGAGGATCGAACTCGTGATCTTATTTAGATTCATTAGCTCAAATAATGCGCCATTACCACTCAGCCACATGTCCCCCCCAATTTTTTTTATTATGTTTTTACAAAAAAAATAAATCTCATGTCACCCTCGTCTCTCACTATATCATATCTCAAACACTTCATCTCAGTGCTTATATTATACATATATATATACTTCATCCATCATCATTATCCAAAGGGTGGGTTGGTTTTTAAATTTCATACTTTTATTTATATATATATCCATATCATTATCCTTATCAAAAATATTTTATCTTTATCCATAGAGTTTTTCCCCCCCCCCCCCCCTATCCATATAGTATCCCCTTTAGCTCCTATCTCTATTTAGCCTCTATTCTATACTGCTACTATCTTATACTACTACAGCTACTATCTTATACTACTACTATCACTCTTTTATGCTACTTTTATACGGCTACTATCTTATACTACTACTATTTGGCTACTTTATAATACTACTACTATACCGCTACTATCTTATACTTATACGGCTACTCACCATGAGGTTGATGTTTTTTTCTCTATATATAATATATATAGTCTATTTTTTTATATTTATTCTTATGAATATACCCCCCCCTATATTTATATTTTTATTATTATTTAATAAAATTAACTTACAATATGTCCGTCCTATTATCACTATTTTTAATAGTTTTTTAGCCAGCCCTTAATACACTTACTTTTGATATGAACACTCATACGAACCACCTTATATTGTTGTCTTTATTAAAAGTTTTATAAGCCAATGGTGTGTTAAATATAGAATATCTTCATGAGAAGAAGAGTGAGTAAAAACTCACTAACCCTTATATGCAATGCGCCATTATTTATATAGAAGTTGAGGGTTCGATATTTTATAAATATAAGGTTGGCAGGGGGGGGGATACATTTAAGGGCAAGGGCCGGGCCCATCTATTATATCATCTCTCCCTCACACACACACATATATGCATGTGCTTATACTGGGAATCTCTATTCTATTTATACTTAATAGTACGGGTACATAGCTATTATTATAATAATGGCCACCATCGCATCGAAAAATCAATTTTTATTAAAATAAAAATTTTAATAAAAACGTAAAGAGAGGTTACCCTGTTCTATATGTAACACATAAAAGCAATGTTTGAGTTATATCTTTCCTCTAACTCATTCTTATAGATTTATTTATCTCATGTCGAGGGTTAAAGGTGAGATAGTTTATTAATATAAAAAAAAGAGGGTTTAGTTGGACATTGCAGCTAGTTATTTCATAACTATTATTCTTACCTTCCCCACCCTATAGACCAGACCTTTGTTGGAAAGAGGTCTATATTATAGTAATTTTAAAAATAAATACCCGAATATTTTGTTTTCATCTCTCACAAAACCCCGCACCCCCCTATCGTGACTTTTGATTTTAATAATTAAATAAAATTTTAATTTAATGGGTAAGCGAGCATACTATAAATTTTATATCAAAAGGGAAGGAAAATATATTTTACTTACTTACGACTTAACTTATCATCACTCGTATATAAATACAGACAAATTATACTCAATCTTATAAAAAGGATCTTATACTATGTTCCCATATTATAAATGTATACCTGCTAATGATAGATCAGATATTATTACACAGAGTATAGATATAATAGGATGGATCCTCTATGTTATAAATAGGATAAAGAGCAACTTTATTTTTTACCTCCTCATCAAATATACGACCTGCCAACGATGCTGCTATAATATGTATCATTATATAAATTTATATCTAGATATATACACCTATATGATAGGTTTAAGGGATCTATATATATTTTATAGCCCCCCCTATATAAAATATATAAATCACCCTAAGGTATAGATTGAATAGAGATATTATATATTGCCGAATATTATATATATATATATAATATATATATATATCATATTTTTTATCATTATATGATATATAGCTCAGGATATAATTATGATCTATAGATAGTAGGTTAATGATAAATGGTTCATATTCCACAGATATTGGGATAGGGTATAGAGTAAACCTATACCTACAGACCACTTCACTTTACATTTATTATACTTTATCCTTTATTATAAGTTATAAATATATATATCCGTTAGGCTATATAGAGTTAAAGTGATATAGATAAAAAGTGAAGAGCACATTAACAGCTTTTGTTGATTAAAATAAAATTTATTCAAACTTTTATAAAAATGAATGTGTATAAATATTTATTAACTTAGGCAATGCATAACATTAAAAAATGTTCTATTACATTTTAATGTAATATGCTATTTTTTGTCCTTTTTAGGGTCGGGTCTTATTTTTAATAGCTTGCCAACCCAACCTATTTAGATATTTTTTATGTTTTTATTTATAATGCTTATATATTACTTTTTATAAAAAAGTTAATGGTTCTGTTTGTTTACATTTTTGTGGAGTGAATATGTGTATGCAATGTTATAAATGCTGAGTTTATATAAGTTTAAGTGGGTTATATATTATATCTAATCAGGGTCTGGGTCCATACAAATTATTTTATAATAATATGACTCTGATGAGTTAGTTTATTCGTGTTATATATATAATTCTATTTTAGGCCCTTTATTCAAAGGATCTGAATCTGATCATGTTGTACTTGGAATTAAACCAATGTTCATATCAAATCCTATATAATGGTTTATATAATGTTAGAGTTGTTTTCGTTTGCAATGGTTATATCCCTCACAGCTACAAAGGCTTATACGATGACTTAAATTTTAATTATACTATTGTTGAGGCTCTGACACGGTCTATGGCATACAGCTGTACGCATGCTTGCTTTTATTCGATATTTTATTATAAAATAACGTAGAGTACTGTTTATATGTATATTGTGGGATATACATCCCACATGGTGAGCCTGATGTATCCAGCTTGCTTTTAATGAATGTTGATATTAACGGCTCTCTATTCATGATATGAAGACACCCCCCCCCTCCCATTGAATTCCAGACAGATAGTTGGATATGATTTATGCGCTAAATACAAGTTTCGCGTCATCCATTATTATTTTTTTACCTATTATAAATAATAGGTTTATTAATGAAGCTTTCCTTGTAAAATCATTCCATTCTATATGGAGGTTGAAGGATATAAAGTATTAAAGACTTATATGACGCGAACATCATAAGCATTTATTTCATTAATAGGGATATGGATCGCCCGCCATATCTTAACGCAACGCATTTCATATGAGTGTTGTGTTGCTCTTTTAATGATTTTACATGATACTCATTAAGATTAAGAATCTCTCTCTATAAATAGAAGGTTATTTTTATTACTTCAATAGTACAAGAGGTCGGGTCTATTTTTTTATAATGTTAAACTATTTTATAAAAATAAATAAAGGATGGTAGGCTATTTTTACCCCCCCCCCATTTTATATAATTTTTATAAAATAAGTGCTATCGATATATAGATATGGGGGGGGATTCTGAGGATGATTTTTAAGTTTCTCCTGCGGAGATAAAAAAGAGGTTCTGGTCCAGTTTTTTATCAAAATGTATCATTATATTCATGATATGGGATGTGAAGGTAGTATTTGTATAATTCAAGGTATGCCTTGACAGCAGGCTGCGGGAATTATATCAAATTGGGATATGTATACATTCTATGTTCACATTGGATGGTCTCTATATAAGCAGCATATAATGTATATTAGTTATATAGTTAGTATTATGGATCGTGATATGGATATTATAACTATCACTATTAAAAATAAAAAAAATTTTTATTTATTGACTGCGAGGACTATAAATTTTTTTTATTCTGGATAGCTGTATAATTAGGATTATAAGGATGATGATTCAATGATGGTAAAATAATCGCTTTGGATTTAAAGATTTGAATCGAGAAGATCTATCTTCCTAATACATTTGTTAATGCGAAGAATGTATGTATTTTATATAAAAACACCTCTATTCTTTAACGTATATATATATTTTAAGGTATCATTATCCTTACATTATATTAATAATGATGTCTTAAACATAAGATAACTTACTATTAAATATTTAAAGCGTAATATAGCATGTATAACGTATATCATGGAAGCAGCCTTTCATTTTATGAAGCTTGTCTGAGAGAAGTTTTATGTTTATGTCACTATAAATATATGTAATATGAGTAGTCGTCTATCGCTAAAAATATATATATCGGTCATCGTTTTACAAAACTGCTTACCATATCCTATCAGACTTATTTATGGGTTCGTCGCTCTCTATATAAGGCAAAAGGCTCCACCCCCCTCCACCATTTTTTTAATCTACATAGGTGTAATAAAGCATTAAAACATTTATTTAGGATGTTAACAGCATGTATTAGTATGCCTTTACAATAAACAGGCAAACTTTTTATTCTATTATAACAAATTCTATAACACTTTAAAAGCGTTCGGTTTATGAGAAGCAGCTGAAGTGGTTAATAAACACGCATGTATTACACTACCGCGTCATGCTACATTTAAAGACTGGATGTCTGTATACCTCTCACAACGACACCTGTAATACCTTTTACAGGTTAATTCTTATGCAACTGCAACTGCAACTGCAACTGCAACTGCAAAGAACTTCGTTATGCAGTTAAAATGGATTATAAAGTTTTTATTTATTGAGGTTCTCCAAAACAAAAAAAATTTGTTCGAAATGATAAGGTGTTTAATTTATTTGTATTTTATCTATGCTACAAACTACTTATGTTTTATAGCCTATACAATTTACTATGCTATATGCAATAAGCTTATTATAAACTCACTTCACTAGAAAGTTTAAGGATATCCATTTATCTTGTTACAAATATTATATATATGTCTTTACTAGGCATGTGTCTATATACTTACACAGTTCGTTACTGTTATAATCTAGGTAACTAGGCTCTCCTAGTTATTTAAACATAGCTACATTATCTTAGTCCTACGATTAGCCCCCCCCCCATGAGTCGTTTAATAACGACTTACATTTTTGTAATTTATATATGAAGGGGGATTTATACAACAGTTTTTTATAGTCACTCCATATTATTTTCGATTGTCGTAGCTAAAACTACCATGGATTTATAACCATGGGCAAATTAAAGACAAGATTAACCAAGGATATATATATATATAATATATATAGAGCTATATATAGATCTATATAGAACATATTTTAAAGTGGACTATAAAATTTTTATCTCTTAAAGGAATTGAATTGAATAGTTTAAACCCCCTCCCACGCAGCTATAGCTGCGTGGGAGGGGGTGAAAGGAGTATTATGATTAAGTTTTACATGCTGAAATGTAACATTATTGGAATTATTACAAATATTATAATACCTCGATAAGTTTTAATTTGTTTTTTATTCACTTTTCCTATTAGTTTATGACCTAAACGTTTAACACCCCATCAACAAGAGAATAACCTCGGGCGAGCTTCACGGTCATATCGAATGTGCACTGCTAGTATAGAGTTAAAATGACCTGTTTTTTTTTTAATTTAGATCAAATACTCAGTCATCTTGGTATATATAATATTTATTATAGGTGTGTGTGTCCATCTAGTTGAATGTACTTTTGTCGGGTACATACTAACAGGTTTAGTATTAGCTCATTCGGGACCTTTAAATATAACCCAACCCTCATTCATATAAATCCAGGTTATTCTATCCAAGTAGTTAGTCCTAGATGGTTATAGATTGTATTTATATCTACACAAAATCAGCACATGCTGTTTGACTAGGTATGATGTATGTGGATCTCCTGGCATGGTTTACACCTCCCACAGGAAATGTAGTCTACTTTTGTCTTATTATCATATAGAGTTGAATTTACCTATCTACATAGCTAAACTTAACTCACTTTTGCGAGTTAAATGTTACAGAATACTTATGAATTAGGGATTCTTCAAGAACTCTACAAATTAACCCTATTTATGCCTTATAAGGCAAGGCATAATTCTATTCTACTCTATTCTATTCAATTCTATTCAATTCTATGTAATAATTTCAGCTCTTGATCGGATCGGATCCCTATCAGGATGATTCTTTATAAATAGAATAGCTTTTCAAGATTATTATCTATATAATTTACATGTCCTAAATTCCAATTCATATCATTAGGCTTTATCTGTAGTTCCTTGATAGACGACAGCTTTAAAAGCTGTATTTATATACTTAACCCTTACTTTCAAACACTCATACAGGTTCAAGAGTTCTTGAGTTAAAAGGGGGTCGTACTTACAAACACTTAAACTTGCCCTTAAACTTAAAATAAATATACACCTGCTTATATCTTATAATTTTTATCTACTCTACTTATATCACAAGGTATCATTAGATCGATCACACTTGATAACCTCAATTTAAGTCCTAGTCCTATTTTGCTTTTTGAGGGACAAATGATACCATGCACTTTTATATATATTATATATATTCTATTATTTATAAATAAAGGGCTGGCTTTTTATATTAAGACACTCATAAAGTCTTTTACAGAGCATGTAACTAACCTTATCTATTCTATAACAGGTTACAACTGATGTTATATTAGCTTGCTTCATTTTTTATTTTTATAGCAAAGATTTATCTTCCTATTTACCCCCCCTCCTCCCATATTTTATCCTGTTTTGTACCCTTTTTTATGTTGAAATAGAGTTGAAGAGAAAGAATAAAATAGAGAACGTTTTTAAACCCTTTTATATTATATATATATATAATATATATACCCTCCTTAAAGATGTTACACAGGGTCCAAATATAATTGGATCCTATTCAATCTTTATACTATTGAATTTAGCCACTTCAGGTATTTATCAATGGACACTGCTTCAATTACAATACTTATATTGTTATGTGCGCAAATATGTTATCATTATCTTATGAAAAATATAATTTCAAATAGTCACCTACTAGTTCAGACTATGTTTTCATCCTTTACTTTTACCCATTTTTAGAAATCAAAATCCTTTAAAGGAAAAGGAGGGTGGGTCCTCGTGTCGGGATTATGGTTGTTGTACTCACCCGTTAGTCGTTGAACGTTCTAATGTTGTATATATAAATAAATATACCGTTTCACAGTTATACATACATTAGCTTCGCTGCAAATTGAGTTCTGTACTTTCAAGAACTTGTTCTTGCAATTCACCCACAGAACTTACACCTGTTATTCACATGACAGGCTGGCCTGTTTATTGTTATTGACCCCACATAGTTCGGAACATTGACCGTAGAATACTCCATGTCTCTCAGCAATAGCTGAAGTCTGGTTTAGTCTACCAGGTACTGAATCCATCTTAAGACCAAGAGAGGGTACTGCAAAATCATGAATGACATCATTAGCTGTTACAATAAATCTTACATGAGTTTGAACTGGAATGAGTAGTCTATTATCTACATCTAGAAGTCTTAGTGAACCTTGCTCTATATCTGCTTCTGGTACTGTGTACATATCAAATTCGATGGACTCTCCTTCATCGTTGATGAAATCACTTAGCTCATAACTCCAGAATCACTGATTACCTGTCACTTTCACCGTTAGAGTTGGACTAATTACTTCATCCCCTTTTTATTACCCTTATCTCATTTAAAAATAAGTTCTTATAGTTACCTATAAGTTTAGACTATGTCATCTACCTGCCTTACTTGGGGGCTGGTAGTTAGGCGCTCGTGTCAGGTTTATTGCTTGTACTGCTCACCTGTTAGTCGTTGAACCTTCTTCATCAGCCTCCTTTCAATACTATAAATTTTATTTTATTCTTCTTTTTCCAAGCCTACTTATAGCGGAGTTGTTATTTCATGCCTTATTTTACTCGAGCTTTAAAAAATAAAAAGAAAAAAGTAGAAGAATAGAAAGGTGCAGGTACAAAATGGCTGCAAATAGAGTTGATAAGAACAACACATTTTTGCAATTCACCTAATTATCATTAAGTCATTACTTACTTATGAGACAGATTTTTATCTCACTATGATAAAACCCTTATTATTATTACTATAATATAACTTTATACCATGATTAAGTTTATAACTTAAATTTATTACCATGATTTTTTTATAATTAAACATAGGTATAATGTAACGGAGTTACAAGCTCTATTAGCCTATTTATATATTATATATAATATATAGGCATTTGTTGACCGTTATTGTTTTGTACAGTAGCCTCAATATTAAATAATGAAAATACCTGCTAGTTTATAAACTTCAATTCAAGTAAAATGATCCGTATTGATCACTATACCAGAAGGATCGGATCACAACTCCCATCATCTATTATAAATAAGCTAGAGCTACTGCATCAAAATTAATAAAAACGATACTCAAAAGGAATCGTTTTTATTTTATTATTATAAAAGAGGTTGTTGATCTCAATCTCTCTATTTTATAAAATGATAGTTTCTAGTCACTACTTGAAGTGAATGATGAGTTTTACGTTTATTTTACTTTGCTTATTATATCACTGTTTTGCTTAGACTTCAAATCTTTGTAAACAGATACCATAAAAACTCAAATTTATTGGAGTGCTTAAGTCTGAAAAAATTAACTTAACATTGCTACTCGTCTAACTTTTATAAAGATGTGCTGTGCATCTCCTAGAAGGGTACCCCCCCCCCAAAAGTATTTTTTTTATTTAGTAGGCTTAGTTATTGATAAACTCATCTATTAATATTAATTCCAACAGAGCGAGCAACTTTTACTAGCTTGATAAGGAACTACGGCTGTACAAGTTGTTTTAATTTTTATTATAGGCATAGCTGTTACTTCTTTATTATTTATTAATACGCTTAATCATTGACGTACTTGCTATTATATTAAATAGGTCTTTATCAGAGATAGGATCAATCAGATATAGAAGTTTGAAACTTGGAAAAGCAATAGCCACTAGAATTATAGCTGGTGTAATTGTTCAAATCAGTTCAATAAAAGTTCCATGAGTTTGATATTTATGTACAATTGCCTGTCGCTCATTATTAAAATTAATTAGAATTGATCCCAGTACTCAAAATACAAGAAATGAAATGAGAACTAGGTGAAGTAGGAAGAAATTACACGAAACAGAATAATTTAAACCTCATCCCAAACCGTACGTGAACCTTTCAGCTCATACGGCTTTCCAGCAAACCTTAAACACAAATTTATTATTATTTTTTAACGAAATGGATGGATTTAATTACCCTTTATTTACGCCGTAAATTGTTGCTGTTTTTGAATTGTGAGCCGAGCCAAAGGAGGGCTGTGCTCCGCTTACATTATGAAATATAAAGTATATTTAATTACCGTTATTTTAGCAGTCTATCCATATTGGATATGATCTGATCATTAAGGCTCACTCTTCTATCTTTATACCCCCCACCCCTCCTCTCCTCTACCCATCTTCTTCTTTTCCTCACAACAGTTAGAGAGATATAGGATTCGATCCTATCCGATCCTGAGAGGATCGGATTCTGATCCCAGTAGGGATGGAATATTGGATGCAGCAGATCTTACATGATGTATTTTAGCAGGTACAAAATGTATTTTAGCTAGTACATTCCCCCCCCCACAAATCACACAAGCTGCCTAAACTTTATATTCTATTTAGTTATATTAGTCTTTTTGAGGAGCCTATTTTTATTTTATTTTATTAGGTTTAATTATCTTATTAATGTGGAATGTACGTGTTCTACTAAATTTAGGAGCTTAAAACGGATACTATTACCTGTTTTAGTATCTTTTCAAGTTAGATGTTTTCCAAAGGTTGCATAAACTTTAGCTGCTGTTCTTAGTTTAAATTTTAGAGCTAGAGTTAGAGCACAGGACCCTTTTATACCATGTATAATTGAACCTAGAGAAGACTTATTATCAGCAAAGGAATAATAATTTATAATACCCTGGCTAACCGCATTAAAGGATTTTAGAATTTCAGGATGATCCCTATTTGTTATACTACGAAAAGCTGTTGGGACGTATCTGTTTATAGCTTGATTATATTTAAAATATCCTTTTTCTGTTAGTTTTTTTAGGAGATCTAGTTTGGGTACTTCTATTCGAACTTGTTTATTAAATATAAATCTTTTACCATATTTGGCTATTCTTATCGGGTTTTCTTTAAGGATCTTATCACTCATTCGAGCACCTATAAAATGTACCCCCCCCCCTTTATTAAATTTAACTACCCTAGTTTGATCGTCATTTATATCCAGTCCTAGTACATCCTTACAGAATATTCTTAGTTTATGTCTCAGTTCAATAGCTTCTTTGTGAGTTCCTGTGTATGCAATAATAAAATGTTCAGCATATCTTACATAATTTATTCTCCTCCCCCCCTTCCACACGTCATATGCGGGGGAGGGGGGTCATATTGAATCATAATAAGGCCTTCTTACTGTATGTATATTTCGCATTTTTTTTCGAATTTCAACTGTATCCTCATGATTGTTTTTGAGTCTATACAGCATTCGTGCGTAGTCAGGATTCTGTCTTCTTCGGTTACATCTATTATATTCTTCCGACTTTATAAGCTCTGCTATGTATTTATCTAGAGTATGTAGATAAATATGGGCTAGTAGTTTATTTATAACGCCATATGTCCTTTTTACTGAGGATCCTTTATCACTCCCCTCTGCAACTCATCCTCCCCCTCGCTCTTGTGATGAATAAGGTTGGTGGATAGAGGAAGGGATGGGTATAATTTTACCTGATTTGAGCCCACTCTTAATCAGAGCAAGTGTTTTAGGACATCCAATTTTATCGCTTATAATTGCTATTAGTTTATCATGTGGAATCCTGTCAAAACAACTTTTGAAATCTGCTTCAATAATTCATGTTACACTTCTGAAATAGGTTTTGATGTATTTTATAGCACCGTGGCTACACTGATCTGTCCTAAAACCATGACTTGTCTCCATAAAAAGAGGCTCATAAATTCTTTCAAGCACTTGAGCCATAGCTCTCTGAATGACTTCATCTCTCTCCCTTGTCACTCCCCCCCCTTTTTCTCTGTGGCTCATCCCCTCTCTCGCTGTTGTGAGAGAAAGAACAGGTATAGAGAGGGGGGAGGTTAGGAATTATGACTTGCAGGACTGAATTTGAATTTACCTGCAATGATATCTTTAGATGTTCTCTCTATTCATGCTAGAGACATTTCATCTATAGTCTCTTTGTTTGTTCCTGGTGTTAGGTTCCCACGTTCGCTCTTTATTGCTTCATAGCTTGAAATGATATTCTCAAGTTGGCCCATTTCGTGAATTACATTATTTATTTTATGAGTATTTGATTTTATGTTATGAACGCCCTGATCACAGTTAATGTTTATATTAAAATCAACCTTTTGGTTTACCTGCCCCCCTTCAGAAGCTTTTTTACTATAATATCTTGAACTCTTATTGTTTATATATTTAGTATTATAACTTCCTAGTACGAAGGCTCCGTACTCATAGGTTTTTTGACCCTTAGAGTATCCCGAGTTACCTATATATGACGTTATTGATTGTTTTAGATTCCCGCCATATTTCACATCTATGCGATGCTGTGCTGAAGACTGACAGATGCATCAAAGACTTTTACCGTATCTTGATCCTCATTCAGAACTGTCCTCTACTATTTCTTCTACAGCCATGCTTTGGGGCACCACTTTATAGTTAATCGGGTTCGTTATCCTAATCATGACAATCTTAGCTTGCGGACACATTCTATATTGAAATATCATACAAGTGCCGCTTTCATTCTCGCTTCGGACTTTAGAGTTTCCACTAACATCCGGAAAAAGTGCTTTTATCCATTCTTCCGTCAGGTTGGATACCCTTATTTTATAGGCTACGTCAGGTAGGGTTAAACGGCGCACGTAAAAACAAATTGTATCATGAAGAATGACAATACCCTCATGTGTAGGACTTGCACAATCTTGAAACCCATATTGTCAAGGGTAGGCTGCATCGGCATATACTGTCGTAAATGGAAAAATAAACATTTTTTTTTATTAGATGCAAGCTCCTCTAGCGGAAGACGGAGCGCACCCTACCACCAACCCCCCCCTAAGATATCATATCTTATCATATCATATCATATCATATCATAAAGCTTTTGGTTCAGGGTCTCATCATACAACATGTTTAACATGAGGTAAGCTTAACATTGCTCACCTTATAGGACCCCCACCCTTCACCTTCACATATTTGTTACCATCCCTCTCCTATTATTATTCCTTACTTGAAGTTATCTCCTATAATAAAGCCTATTTTTATAAATAAAATCTTAATCTTATTTATAGGGTATTGTTTTGGTCTGTTCTTTTTTTTTAAGGATATGACACCGTTAGTATTTTATCATACTTCACTGTGCTCAGCTATATCATCTGTAGAACTATAACTATTGAAAAGGGTTGTGATTTATAAATTAAATCAATTCATATCAATCTCTTTATCCCCCCCCCCGACCAAGATACTTTTCGTATCTATATATAGGCATCTGACCTGTGTAACATATTCATCACTATCTTAAACTAACCCTCTTCTATTAAATAGATTAATATTAGCCTTAATAGCTGTGTGAACAAACATCACTTAAATGTGTGTACATCTTACTTAGATTAGCTAATATTACCGCCATATTATGGCTACCCTATCAAATAGGGCTATGATTCAAATACTTTTCTCAACTACGTGACCTGCGTAGTTTAGAGAGGAATATGAACTGAAAACTTATTTCCCCCCCCCTTATTACAACTGATATCTCTTCACCCATTCCTAAAGCACTAACGCTCAAAAATTTTAAGTAGGGTTGAGGTATACCTCATCTTGATGTTGACACATCACAGAGGCCCACTTTATTTACAATATCGATACATCTGAGGGTAACCCGCCGCGCAAGCGCAAGCGCATGCGCTTGCGCAACCCTTTATATATCTTAGGTATAGCGGATCTTTACGGCTTATTTATTCTAATACCGTACACGACCTTATAATACCCATACCCTAAAACTTCGTTCATGTAAAGCATTGTGTGCTTATGCTACGCCCTGTACATTTTAAGTTACAATCATCTATACCTATATACTAGGCATACATAATGCCCGTCGTGTTAGTGGGTTTCAATTTGGCATTATCTTTCTTTATACACTTATCGTACATTCTATAGTGTTAATCCGTTATTATTTAATCCTTTTGGGTTGTTACTCTCACACCTCATAACTTTACACCCGTTCCCCCCCCCCCACACCTGTGTCTATATATGGAATGTTTAAGCACTTGTTTATGAGTCCTTGATGATTATATAGCTCATATAGCGCTCATATCACACATAAAAATTTATTTATCTTACATAGATACAACTTCCACGTAAAATTAAAAATGCATCACATCACCCTGCAACATCATCTTATATCCCTCAGGTTAGCTCGCTTTGGACTTAGTCATACAACTGAAGTGTTGAGATTGAGAAAAAGGCTCTTTTTATTCTTCTCTTATATAGCGACAAAAAAATTATGTCGAATCCCAGGCTATAGCTCCTATCGCATTCTGTTTCCCTCCCTTCCACGCACGTGTTGAAAAAAAAGTGAGGGGTTATATATTTATATAGACTCTGTATTTAGTGAATCATTAACTATAACTACTGAGCACATTTAACCTCTTTATTTTATTCCTATTATATACCTCTCTATTTGACTTGCACTATTAAACCATTATATGATTCGTACGGTCTCGGGAGCACTTTACATTCCATATCCCGTTGTCCTTTTAAACATAAACATATAAATATCTTTTATGTGCTCAACGAAAGACTGAGCACAAATCTATTTTTTTATAAATAAAAAATATCGCTCGCTCATATTATATCCTCTGGACTATTTTATACACTATCATTAGACTAATACCGTGCTACTTTATCGTATTCTGTATCTACACTACACTTTGGAAAAATGTACATTATTATTAATATTTATTACCCCCCCCCCCCACCCCCTTTTTTTATACTATATTTTTATATAATCGGCTTTAAAAGACCATGAAAGTGGTACATTCCATTTTATATGGATACTGACACTGTTTGTACTCTATCGTATTCCCTGGTGCTTAAGCTTTTATCTCTCTTCTACCTTATTTATAAAAACGTAGATGAATAAAATATAAAGTATATGGCAGTTGTTATTATTTTTAATAAAGTGTGAAAGAATCGAACTCTCAACTCATACGCGTAAGGTATGTGTTATACCGTTTAACTAACACTTCTATTATCATCACCCTACACAAAACGCAGCACTGTATGTGTGGTGCTCAGTATACCTCAAACTCTCCCTCTCAACTCAATGGGGATTGATTATTTACGTTGCTTGTTCTTTACTAGGTATTATTAGTACCTGCTAGTTAAGTTACATCTTGATATAACTGTTAGTTCATAACTCTACCACCCCCCCCTCCATTTTTTATTATTAAAAACACCTTACCTTGGGTATTTTATCATAAAAAAATGTGAAGCCATTTTTTTTTTATCTCTACCTGATTCGACAGCTTAAAACAATATACCTACCGACTTACCTCTTTAATTTAATTAAAATTAAATTAAAAATTTTTTTTATAAAAAAAAAAAAATTTTTATTTATACCCTTCACCTGATCATCCCTCTCTCTGTGATCTTATTCCTCCTCTCTGTGATATTACTTCCCCCCCCCTCTCTCGTAAACTTACCTTTTTATTGCAAGGCTATCAAAATTAGTCTCTCTTATTATTATGCCTATCCCCTAGATCCTATAACCTATTCTTTTATAGAATAGAATATAGTAGTATCTAGGTGTCTCGCTCCGTTATACCACCTACTCCTCTCAACACGCATATATGTGAGAAGGGAATATTCAAACTCTTTCTCTTTTTATACTTAACAGAGAATAAGGAGTGCGTGCTGCTTTTATTCTATCGGAACCCATCTCTATCTCATCGCGAGAATACTATACTTAATTATATTATACCCTATCGGGTCAGGATGCTTGTGTGGGTGTCCTACTATTACTTTTTAATCCCGTTATTATTTAATATAGCCATCATGATGGCTATAATATATATTTATATAACATTAAGGGTTTGTTTATCTCCAACAATACCATCTTTTTTTATATACTGTACTGTTAATTGCATATGTGGCATTGATAAGTATATCTCACATGTGCCTTTGGAGTTTATCATCTTTACTTAGCATCCGTGAATCTCTTTAGAATTTCAATTTCCATTTCCATTTCAATTGAAATGGAAGGACAAAAATTTCATTAATGAGTCTTGGCACCCGTGTTACACGTTTTACACTTATTTCCTCACATTTATCCCTGTTTTGTTATAAACATAGATTAAATCTATAAGGATTTCACAAACCTGCGTAGTTTATAGTTTATTGAATGAGAGTTATTTAGCGTATTAAAGGTATACCTTCTAGCCTTGCTAAGGATGCACACGCGTGTCTTTCACATTGAACCATATATTAATATGGCTGGCTCTAAAACGAGTTTTGCGCATGGTATGCTCGGAAAACACTCTTCATCAAATGATCTGACTCAACACTATTCTATACACTCTGCACTCATCTTATGATCCTACAGCAGATTATAAAACCCAAAAAAAATAATTACGTTAACTTTGTTGCGTATGTATACCTTAAAACCATATATAAAGTTAGGGGTGGGTGACCCTACTTTAATTTTTTGGTGAACAATCTAATCTATCCACCCCCCCCTCACTCTCCACGCAGGCTTTTACTCATATCCTTTGGATATTAATTACAAATACTACACACTCATCAATATCCCCCTTATCTTTTTATTTATATACCATCTCATCGTAGAGCAAAGGTGTCTTCAACTCTGCGAAGCAGGGTGAAAAACATCGCATTATATGATGACTTTACTTAGATATAAATGACTATTCATATGGATATATGGAAGGGAGCTCACTCCCCCCCCCCCCCACCCCCCTTAGCAAGCCCTAGCCTTAATTTATAATTAAAATCACATTTTTTATCCGTAGACTACAACTACAACCACAACTACAACTACAACTACAACATGAGGGTTTTTACTCTTATTTATATACTATTACATCATTTTTTTTAGGCATTTTGTATATACTATATGAGATAAAGGTTATAAAAAGCAGGGTTGTAACCATTATTATATATAATAATAATAAAAACCGGTTTTTATTTTGATAAACCCTTAGACTTATCAAAACGTATTTATTTTATAACTTACATGATACCGCACATCACATTGATCTGTTTATCCACATCAACTACTTTTGATAAGCTATTATAGTGTCATTAGACTACCCCCCCCCCTCTTTTATCTATATATCCTACTCAATTCAATGTGCAAAGGCCTTGGGTATATGGCTACACCTTATATTAAAATATATGCTGGTATTGCATTGAATAGGATAAAAAAGTGGGAGTACTAGGTAAACTAATCGTTCAAAATGATATTGCATTAAAAACATTTTCATTTCGATATATCGAGAAAGGGTGATTGTACCGCATAGTGGCATAATAATAGTAAAGGCTGTTATTAACTATTTTATATTATTATATATAATATATAGTAAAACATATTAGTAACAGTTTTACCATTGCTTAAAATAAGGTTGCAATATGGAAATACGTCTGATTGTTATCTGTAATAAAACTCTGTATATCCATCATCATCCAAGTGATATCTATATAGAAGGTGAAGGTGGTAACACCTTACTCCGACAGGATAGGAGGATTTAAAGGAATAATGTCTGTGCGATATATAGTATAGGTGGCCTTATAGGAGTTGGCGGCACAGCACCTTTTATTTCCTCATCGAATTTTTCGATTTTTTTTTAGAGACTGAGTCTAATAATTGTCATATGAAAACTTACCCCTCTTATATAAGATAATCACTATGGTCACGGCAGCTGCTGCATATAGGATGGCATGACATCGTTAAAGCTACAAAACAAACACAAAATGTGAGCTGAGCTACGATATGGCACACAAATGCGTGGGTACTTCACGATTTATACAAGGTTTTTATTGTTCACGGCCTTCGTGGTATAAAATCATATTTACTGTACATACATATATAGGTTAAGCTTAAAACACATACTCTCGTGTCTATGGCATGGCATACCTCGAGAGGTCAATATAGCTCTATAAGGTAAATAATAATAATATATATACTTAGCTTTCGTGACATTTATCTGATTATTATAACAAAATGTGCGAACACTAGCCTAACTTAACCCTCTTTAAACGTAGAGTAGAAAGGGAGGCAACTACCACTCTTCTCTTTATCTCATCCTTACCATGCGGAGGAGGGATGCTATAGGAGTTGAAGGATGAGTGTGGTGAATTAACGATGGGCCCATTATATACTCCTCTTATGGTTTATTTTATCTTTTTATTTACATCCCATCTCATTTATAAAATAATCATTATTTTAAGAGGTGGAATGTTGAGGCTGGGATGAGAGCTTAATGACTGACGGGATATATACAGGACAAGACCCAAAGTATCTAGACACATCTCAATATTATTGACATGAGGGGATATTTATAAATATCTTTTTTATATCTTATAGTGTCGTAATGTTACTCTTAGTGAAGGTCTATAGCGTCCTTAATATAAATACATACCAGAATTGTAAAAACATAAGCTTGAATGAATGACACAGCCATTTCTAGCCCAACAATTATAAGGAATAGTGTTATAGGAATTAGAGTACAAACAAACATAATTGCACCTGATGTCATACCTGCATATATGAACCCACTTAGAATTAGCATTAGACAGTGACCTGACACGACGTTCGCAAACAGACGAACCCCTAGTGAAACGGCTCGGGCCATGTAGGAAATCAGTTCAATTATTACGAGAACTGGCACTAGTATGAGTGGTGTTCCTGCGGGAACAAAATAACTCATAAAATGAAGTCTATGTTTATCAATCGATAGTACTGTTACCCCTAGTCAAATCATCACGGATATACCTAGCGACACTACTGCACTAGTTGATACTGTAAATGAATAAGGTACGTTTCCAATTAGATTGATAGTTAGAATAAATGTAAATAGCGCATAAATAAAAGGTATATAAATCTCATTTCTTGAACCTATTTGCTCTCGTACTATAGTATTAATCGTAGCATAAATTGACTCCATAAATAGACTAAACCTATTACTAATTATTCTCTGAGACTTTGCAAAACCTATCATGTGAAGAACCATTAGTATCATGACTGACATTATAGTATAAAAACCTATATTTGTTATAGATATATTTAGTCCTACTATAGGAATTTGAATACTTATTAGACTCTGTACTTCGAATTGCTCTAGTGGGCTATAGGCTCAAATAATTGTCATTTTATTTCATTGTGAGTTGTTTGATTTCTCTCTTTATAAATCATAGTTCCCTTCTAAACTGATCGGATCGTTCTGCTTAAATTATATCTATCTTATCACTCTCCACAACTCTATACTATATTATCTTATAAGATTTATTATTTAATTTAATTAAACATACTTTTACTATTTTACCTAACTTTATTACCTGTTATCTTCCCTCTCTACTACAGAGAGAAACTGCCTGATAGTTTTAGTCTTCGTATTATTATTATTATAATAATAAGATGATAAAACACGATCACCCCATTAACTAAAAATATTTTCATCCGAAGTTACGTTACTTACGTCACACATGGCTACTTACAGAAGGCACTTATTAATATAATCTTATCTTAAGCAGAAGCCTACGATATATAGAGGATATTGTTTAAAAATGTTTGGTTTATCGAAGGGAGTTAGGATGATACTTAAATCATCTCTAGAGCATACTTTTTTCTATGTTTCCTATTATTTATCGTATTATAGAACTACATGTCGTTTCGTTTCCTATTAAATATTCATAGGATCTTATAGGATTTTATTTTTACTACCCGCCACCGTGCGCTCACGTAAACCCTCTTCCTCTATCTATTTCAATTTTTAAAAATTAAACGGATTGAATAGGATTACATTACATGGGTTCTATAGTATTGTTTATCTCATAGAGATGAGATTGTATTCAAATCCTATAGATCTGTTCGGATTTTATTCTTGGAATCCGAGACCCCACCCCAGATTAAAATTAAAGTTAAATATAATATGCTGCTATATTATTATTATATTTATCGCAGTATATGCTTTAGTGTACTATTTATTGACTTTATAAAGTCTACATCCTTATTTATTAACATTATCACACCCGTCGCCCTTTACTTATCTCTTCGCCCTCCACATACCTCCTTTTTCAACAAAAATCAGGTTTAGCCAGCCCAGTTTTATATGAATATATCATCATTTTTATATATTTAAAATATAAATGTTTTTATTTACCCTCCCCCCCCCCCATCCATATCACTTTATCCGCATGATATTATCATATTATCACTACATAATATGCTAGGCCTATTATAGGCATCATATAATGATATATAGCATATTTATACCTAAAATATGATGTTTGTTATATAATATAACAAACATATGGTATGGCGCTCGATGGAATGATTTTTTTAGTTTTAAAAACCTCAACATATCACTCATTGACTCATATACTCTCAGGCCTAAACGAAACAATAGCAACCCTATTAAAAGGACTTTAAAAACAGGCACATGCAAAGGATGAAAAAGGTGATGCGCAGCGCAATAAAATTTTTTTTACTTGAGGGTTCAGACTATCAAAGCAGGGTGCGTTAATCGAAAGGACTCATTTAATTCTATATTGGTGCGAAAAGGGTAAATAATGAGGCTCGCTCCGCTCCATCGAAAGCTGGGACGTGAGAGCCTCCGAGGAGTAGCTACGAAACACCCCCCCCATCACTTCCCCTCCTGCCATACTATGCTATACAATAGCTGTACCTTGCTATGCTATACCATGCTATTTATAAGGGGGATCGGATCTATTACATTTTTGTAATATATACTCGAACTGTTTGAAGTTGTACATGTACAGGAAGAATATATATTGAGTAAATATATGTAATAAATAGTAGTGCTATAAAAGGTAGAGTAGTAAATATTACCATAGATCAGATGACTCCAACCCTTAGGGTGACAAGACCTCTCTCAGAACCGTACGTGAAGCTTTCACTTCATACGGCTCGCACCAATTCTAAATACTTTATATTATGATATGAGCCTAATTAGCATTATTGCGTTTTTGCACTGTCTATGATGCTCAATATGACAAGTTCTACATAGCGTAATCTGTTTCCGATTTATTATCTTTTCGTCATATAATCCTTTTGAATATGTTGACTAGACTTCTTGATTTATCTCACATGATGTATCTCTACATCTTGAGTAGATTGACAGATGGTACAGGGTCTATTTATTACCGAAATGATCTTCAGATTGCTCGCTCTTCATAGTTTTTTCAGTTTAGTGAAAGGATTTGTAGGATTGACAAGGAAGGTCTTCTTGTTCTTCAGTTTTACATCCGGTATTTGCGCAACCCTTTTATTATCTATCCTTACACTAATGTTCTTTCCTTCTATATTTATTGAATACTTTTTCATTGTCTTAAGCTTTAGCTTTGCTGCTAGAGTTCGGACACATGAATACTTAAGAATGTAACTAAACCTACCTAGTGTTCATAAGTTATTATTAAGGAATAATAGTTAGCGTAACTATTTCATAAAGTTCGATAATGATGAATGATTTAATGTACTTCAAAATGAATCATTCTACCTCACCGAGTAGGTCTTCCTCCTGACTAACAAATACCTCTTATCTCTAGCCGCTGAACAAGCTTATCAAACGGAGTTAGCATTTGAGGTCTCGTAGTTGTTCTCGCTGCTTTATACACTATAGATCCTTTAGGATTTGTTCTATAAGGTTTTAGTTAATTAGGGGTGATTCTTATGTATGTTCCAATTAAATATGCCACCTGTTCTTTCCTTGCATTTAAATTCTTAGTCTTATCCTGCTAAAGTGATAGCTTTATCTCATTTTCAAGAATAAGTCGAAGCTTCGACTTAAGTTCTCTTCAATATTATTTACTACCGATAATTTAAATTAGGAAATAATCAGCATATATTACTCAGAATTTTTTTTTATTTTCCATCATCAGCTATAGTACATTGTACGTGACGTGCATAAATTTCCGCTATTCAAGCTTCTCTTCTGAGTTTACTTCAAAGAGGGTTTACACGTCTTCTCTACCCCCACCCCCCCCCCTTATTTAAATAATATACGTATTTATTCATTCATCGATCGAATTTGTCTATGTAGATATTACAAAGTAGAGGGCTAATAACTGAACTGAACCTTTAGGAGTTCCTAGTTCTGTTTCGAAGTCATTGTGTTGGAATAAAGATTCTGCTTTAAAGGCTTTCAGCAGAATATCGGCATCTATAAAACCTTTATCCGGAACTCTTTCCTGTACAGCCTCTATCAGAGAGTGTATGATCGAAGGAATCAAAACACAATATCCCCCCTTCAACAAATCTTATTCAGAAACATTTGTGAAAGTTTTACGGATTTCCTTGAGAGCAGCCAAGCCGTGTTGCATCATTCCCCTAGTCTGAATCCATGAGAATGTACATAAAAATCAAAAATTGCTTCTAAAACTAGAAGTATAGCCACCTTGTACGATGCTTGTATATAGTCCTATAAATACCTATATATTTTGTTCCTCCATTAGGTTTAGGAATCTCTATTCTTTGACTAGGTCTAAATAGGAATGTACCGGACCCAATCTCTCTTTCAAGTTTATAAATACTTATATCGATTCCATCAAGTGTCTCAAGATCAGTTCCAGGAGTTATGTTTCCTAAAAAGGGTTTTGTTTACTCTTGAGATTAGTATAAGCAGCTAGTTGTACCTCTTTATTTTATTGGCTACTAGTTTGATTAGGTTCATTTTTCATACCTGAATTAAGTTGTTGAAGTGTATTAAAACTAAAACCCGCCAGCGTTCATTCTTCAACCTTAGATTTGCTAGCTCCCTTCGCTACGGGATATTGTCTAACAGGTGTAAGTCAGACTTTATACCAGCTACTACGAAGCCTCCGTCACCTCAAGAGTTTCGTTTCCTCTGTCAGGTGATCCCGAGTTCCTTCTTCATCCCGCATGTGTAGGAAGAGACATTCTCTTACCTACTGGCTACTTAGGTGTCCCCCCGCATTGTGGTCATTACTTATAACCCACCCATTCGAATGAGAGAACAGAGATGACCATACGCAAATATTCTCTGCCGTTTTATCTTGTTTTTTATTTCAAGAATAATGAACCGTTTACTGACTTGTATATTTATCAGGACGTCCGGAGCTTCGACCGGTGTTGCAAGTTGTTAGGGTTTCGTAAACCTCACCATATAGCCCTGAATTGCTCGCTGACATTCTTTCATACAGCTTTCCAAGCATGCTATTGTTGCCTTCTAGTTGGCCTAGAATGGTTAAGCTTGGTGCATTACGGTTAGTCACATTTAGTGACTCTCTCATTGAAACCGGTTCTGATATCTAAGAATTTATCGATTCCGAACAACGAAATGAATAGTTAAACGGCGCACCATAAGATAGCTGATTCACAAAAAAAAAAGGAAACATCTGAGGCATTTTTTTTTATTTTTTTTTTAGGTTTTCTTTCCCCCCCCCTTCTAGCTACAAATTCTTCCTCCAAACCAGCAACCTATCAACTAATAAATAAGCAAGCAAGCACTTTAGTTCTTTTATTTCATATGTTAAAACCCCCTTACACCTCTCTACCTCTTGTTCATCGAGGTAAACCAGATAGGATCTTTATTATACCTTGCCCCCCCCCACTCACCCTATTGTAATATGATAGAAAGAGGTGTATGACTAGGTATCAAACATAAAAAGAACTACCAAAAAGGTCAAGGTTGTAACCATCTAGTTATAGCTATAATTATATTACAACTTGTTGGTTGTAATATAAAATCTGAGGTGATCAAAATCAAAAAGAAAGGATCAGATCCTTTTTGATGTTTTTTTATATAAATAGAACATGACTTGTTTATATCTTTATTTTTATTTCTATATTGAATAATAGCCGCCGCAAATATTGTGGAGGTTAATAAGCAAGCATAAAATGTATCAGATCAGGTTTAAACAAAACGGATATGGATTTCGTGAAGTGCGGCTCTACCACCACACCGCTCATATTCCTCCCCCCCATCATCTCTCTATAGAGAGGAGAAGGGGCATTTTATAAAAATAGCAAAGATTAGAGCAAGCAGGGTCGAATTGAAGAAGAAAAGATAGTTATTTAAACAAAGAACTCTATACTTAGCTTTCGTATTATTCTTTTTTTTTGAATTGTTCTGTCTCTCCCACCTCACACTTTTGCATTTACTACGTGTTTTTAGACTTGATAAAAATACATAAAAAAATTTTTTTATACTAGCTTTACTAAACCTGCACTGTTCAGGATTATTAACCCACATACCTTATAACCAGCCAGCCCTGCCCTCCATAGAATCTTTCTTTATTTTAATTAAAAAATAGTTGGCGTGACCCCACCCCTACCCTGTAACCCCCCCCTCCCACACAGCATAGCTGCGTGGGGATGGGATGTGATTGTTATTTATATAACTGATGACAATAACTACGATTTTTTTTATACACCTCATATTATATCTTATAATAAGGTTTTCGAGGGAGGGATTAGAATGTATTGAATACGCAAGTGGTGGTTTATCACCTAAACGAAATGTGAACACTACCCTACCCTACACCACTCTACATTTACCCTACATTACACTACCATTACTTATTTCCTCTTTATTTTTAATTTTACACACTCACAATATAGTTTGCACGAAAAACACGTACATGTAACGAAACGTTACTAAATTAAACTTTATTTAACCTACCTACTACTACGGCTTCATCTTAAGCCAGATGAAATGAATTTACTAAAACTAACGTACACCCTCTTCTAATTGTAATTAATAATTATTATTGATGGACCTTACCTTACCACACCCCTCTAGTTTATTAGCCTTCACCTCTCTAGAGAGTATACTGCCGTGCAGGATTCGTTTATAGGATTAGCCGATTAAACGCTCATGATATAAAATCATGTCTCATCAGAATGTAAAGAACGTGATCCCATTCTATCCCATCCTGTCGGTTTTATATAAAAAAAACCCTAAAATTTACGTTTACACTTTTATTCTATACGCGCATTGCATTGCATAGCATCGCATGGCATGGTGTTTCCGTGTGTTGTATCATTGTTAGACAAAAATGTTAAGCGATTGGGTTGATGTTGTTGAGGAGTATTGGGTTTATAAACCCTCTTTTTTTAATTTTCTTTTTCTTTTCATCACCCGAGGTTGGTGGTGGTGTATTAAATATAACGTAAGTTAGTTAACTAACTTATATTAAGTTCCATTACTCAACCCCCCCCTTATTAGATGTTCTTCATACCCTCCTCCCCCCCCACTTTTTTTAGGTTTTATTTGCTTTTTAGCTGGCTGCTGTTTTCAATACTATTTTAGTCTTTATTACTTCTAATAGAAGTTATATGAACAGAACATCCTATAGTAAGTAGTCTTATGAACTGAACTTCATACAGGTTAGTATGAGAACTAACGTAACTGTTCTATACATTATTTATTATAAAAACTAACGTAACCGTTTTATACATTATTTATTATAAAAATTAAACTATTTTAGAGTTTAGCTGATAGAGAAAATGTTAAATATTCGAGGGAATGATCCGGATCACCTCAAGGAGCTAGGGGAAAGGGGGGGGTATAACGTTTACTGTTAACGACAGGGTTCGAACCTGTAACAAAGGAGTTAAAAGCTACTCACTCTACCATTGAGTTATACGCTAACTATTATTCTTACAAAATCCACATCTCTGTGCTTACCACTCACCACCTTTTTTATATCCTTTTTTGATTAACTACAATTACGAAAAACTTTACTTGATTCAAGACCATTATCCTACACTCAAAAATCGAATAGAATAAAATATATCCTATAGATGATGATCACATCACATCGTATCTTACATCATATATGGTCTTCTAATAGAATTACAATTACAGAGGTCTCATCCTAATGGGCAAAGGAAAGACTTTAGTGTCCCTCCTACCTCTATCTTATGTGCCTCTAACTTATATTTATGCCACAACACACCCCAAAAACTATTATTTTCTTAAGGCTGATAAACTCTTTACGAAGAGTGTAACTGACCTGACTTAACTTTACCTCACTCAACATCATATCATCTCTGTACCTATATGCAACTCACTACACCAAAATCCAATTAAACATAACGTATGACTGAACATAAACTGCCCGCTATCCTCCGACCCTTATAACTAACCTGTTATTCCATTTTATCCTCTCCTAAATTTCATGAGAATACACCTCTCCCTCATACCCATCTTATTTAGATTTGCTTTTATTTCTTATAAAAGTTTTATCTGTGTCGCTGAGATAGATATGGACTATGACCATCCCGTCAACTCAAGGAAACTATCTTACCCCCCCCTCTCTCTGCAGCATTCATTTATTGTCAAACAAGCACCGTATGCACATTCACATAAACCCCCCCCCCTCACCATTTATCTCTCGAACTATTGCGAAAGAGAGAATGTATATTACATTACAGGTTATGTGATGTATTGCAAGGTCACGGCAAGGTTACTTTTAGGTAACGGTCACGGTAATCTTAAGGTTATGTTATCTCATGTTATGTAATGTAACGTAATCTCATGTTATGTTATCTCATATTATGAGATGTCATCCCATGTCATGTTATTGACATTACATGAATTGGTTTGCAGCTCAGCGGTACTGACACTATCCTTCATTATTATTATTTTTTTTAAAGCACGATACACGATAGGAGGGGCCTGATATTACTTCACGCTCTACATTACCACCCCCTCCATCACTCTCTCACTTAGCAAGGTTTTATATATTATTATATAATAACCTAAACTTTTGATTGCGGCACTTATTGCTCAACCTATTCTCTATTTTAGCTATGCCCATGAATTTATACACCCAAACATGAAGACGATATTGAACTAGCTGCTGACTTATATTTTATGTATTAATATAAACCAGAGGTTATAGAGAAAAGAGGTAATTTCTATAATTGTTTTATTTTGTGGACTACCCTACCCACATCTTTTCTTTATGCATAGCTATCCTGCTGTACGCGTGATGGCTATTAGGATAAAATTTAGCTCTCTCTATATATTATAGATATAATATAACATTACACTACCTTTTAGGTTATATATATATATATTATATATATTTTTTTTTTCATGAAATGAAATTGAATTGAAGTCTAAACATGTTTTTTATTTTATGTTATGTTATTAACGGCGCCTCTATAATTTTATTAACGGTGCATTATTATTTACGATACAGATCACGGTGAGGGTGATGATGCTGGTGACAGTGCAGGTGACTGTATAGGTGAGGGTCCCGTGTGTGGGTTTCATCACGGTGATGGGATTGGGTTACGGTTAGGGTGGGTATGCACTTCTCTTTATATTACCATCCTTCTTTACATATTTAAAGGGGATCAAACAAATTAAACGTTCTTATTATCCATATTATAAAGATCTTAATCTTTATCTTTATCTATTTATCTATATTTATATTTTATTATTTTTAGCCGGCGTGGTTATGTTGATTGACTGTCCATGTCCACTTTACGAGATCTTTTTATCTTCTGAATTTAGGAAGTTCTGTGATGTGAAATTTATTTTCTAATATCGTTTCTTCTTATATCTTTTAGTTAAGTTTTATCTTAACTTATTATTTAATAAATCCTGATTAACCCTATTTTAACCACCCCCCCCCCTACACATGTGTTGACCCTGGTTTAGAAATATCAATTGCTTTTGAGCAGTATTCATATACAAATCCAATGGTTAGTATAATTATAAAAATAAGACCTACAATTAGGCCATAGACTGATACTATATTTAGACATACAGCTACAGGATAGAATAGCGCAATCTCTAGATCAAAAATTAGAAAAAGAATCGCTACAATATAAAATGCAATACTAAATGTATTTCTCGGGCTATCTACATTATTAAATCCGCACTCATAAACAGAAATCTTCTCCGGGTAAAGGCTGCTAGGTGCTAGTATTATATTTAGAAGAAGAAGAACTATTACTAGGAATAGAACAAAAAAGATTATTACTGTTAGTGTCATATTAAATAGTTCATAGTGCCAGTTCAATGCTATTTACAAGAAGTTCGGAATCTAGTATAAAAAAACATATAAAGGCTGTACAGGATGCCATTGAATATGCATGAATAGAACTTATATTATAATTGTCTACTCCTTTAATACCTTGTCATTCCCCTCTCTCTATACTTTGTATATCTAGAGCTGGGTTATTATTTATTAGTGTTTTATATTTTACTTTATACTTGTCTTGTGTTATTTGTACTACTGGTTCATCAAACATTATAATCTTAATTATTTTTAGATAATATGAGGCACTCACTACTGAACTCATAATGGTGATGATAAAAATCACATAGGCTCCCTCCTCAACTGAAGATCATAGTACATTCATCTTAGCTATAAATCCTACTAGTGGTGGTAGACCACTTATTGAATATATACTTATTACCATACTTATAGTAATTATACTATATTTACTATATATCTGTATTAGATCTGATATATAATTGACACAAACACCTGTTCCAGGTTCTGGTCCTCCTACTGTGACAGGATCATTACATGTCTCATAAGCTATAATACATATTCAAATTAGAATAGATGAAATACTATATTGTACTATATAAAATAGTAGCGCATTATTACTTGTCTTCGTTTCTAGACTTAGACATATAATTATTAGTCCTACATGACTAATCGTACTAAATGCTAGTAGTCTTCTTAGTTGTGTCTGTACTAGACCTGTTACTGTCCCCATCATTATTGATATAACTGCTACTACTAGTAGTATACACATTACTTGTGTCGTTATAAACTCATTAGTTATTGTGAATAGTGCTGTCACAATTCCAATCTTCGGAAGGGTTATCAGCGCCATCGTTACTACTGTTGGTGTGTTCTGATATACATCCGGTGCCCAATTATGAAAAGGTGCTGCAGATACCTTAAATATAAATCCACTAAAAATAAACATTATCCCTAGACTTGCTATAGATCAGGGTTCGAATGAACTACTTGATATCCAGTGACTTATTCCTACTAGTGATGTACTTCCGGTACATGTATATATTATCCCCGTCCCTAGTAGAATAAATGCACTACTTCAGGCTCCTAGTATAAAATACTTTAGTGACGCTTGCACGGCATTTATTGAATCCCTTGCAAGGGCTGCTAGAATATATAGTGCAAACGATTGTAGTTCAGTCGCTATATAAAGGGTTATTAGATTATTACTCGATAGTATAATACTCGCACCTATAACACTAAATATCACAATTAGTGAATACTCTTTAGGTACTGCTGACCTACCTCATCCTTCACAACTTTTATTAAATCACACCCCCACTAAAATTAGGTGTACTATCATTATTACCTCTTACATACCCTGTTTCTGTAGCATCCCTTTTCGAATCTCTTACTCCTTTCGTATTAAAAGTTATTATACATAGACACCCTACTGTAAATAGTAGCTGCTCTATAAACAGGGTTATTTCGGATTGATATTGTTGACCACTAAATATACTTAGTCCTTCAAAATCTATATTTATATTACCTATCGTTAGTATCCCACATGTAACAAAAATTATAACTGTTAGTCTCGTATAATGAAAAGCATTAACAGTGTTAGAATTTAGCGGAATCGCTAGACAAAATATTATTATCCCCATCAGAAGCACCCCCACCCCTTCTTTATAAACATTTAAGTATCTCCACTATACCCTATTATAACGTACTATACTTTACATGTATCATTCCCTATCATATCCTATATATCAAAAATATAATAACCTACCCCCCCCCCTATCCATATCATACCCCCCCCCATCATTCAGGGTAGGGTATATTATATATATATATTTTTTTTTTACTCTTACTCCTTTTATAATTTATATTAATATTAAAAAATATAAATTTATTGATTTATTGATAAAAAAAACTTATTTTTATTTTTTTATTTCTTTATTTTTTATTTCTTGATCATATATATTTTTATATGTTAAATATTCATCACCCCCCCCCCCCCCCCCCACCCTATATAAGTCAATTTTACATTTAAAGGCTAGGCGGCAGATATATATCTATATACTTTATTAGCGTATAATACCACGACATCTTACTCTGAGAGATGGATATAAAAATAAATTCAACTTCCCCCCCACTCTTTACTTGACATTACTCTACATTATTTTATATAATAGGATAGGCAAAAAGCCTATGCATCTCCTATTTTATGAGTATAAAATCAGCCTATTTTTATACAAACTAAGCTAATCATTAGTTGTATAGCCTGGTCCATTATAATGGACCAGTTTAAAACAAAAACAATTTATAAAAAAAAGGGTAATTGATTTTATAGTGAATATATAATACAACCTATCCCACACCTGCGTGTGTGTGCGTTATATTGTCGCTGATCTTATCTTCACCCCCCTTTTTTTTATTGTGTTTAAAGTCTAAATCATGTCCACAAACTACTTAAAAATAACCATGTTATATGGCTTTATTGTAGTTATTATAATAACAGCACCTCCCCCTAATATTTAAGGTCGATTATATCAGCACACTCTCTCAGTTTTTGAGAGGGTTTAGGATCGTCATTCATAAATGATTGAATAAAAAGTTGTTATAACTAATCTCCCATTTGATATCTGCAGCCGCCGAGCCAGGATATAAGCATAAGCAGAAGCATTAGATGTATATCTACTTATATATTATAAAAAAATATGACCAGACCCTCTTATCTTACTAATATTTTATTATGCTTCACATATATTCACTTCTATTCACTTATTCTATGCTTCAATTATAATCTCTTATATTATACTATATAAGACACCCTACCCTGCCCCTCTTTATTATTAATATATATATATATATACTTATATTATAATATGTTTATATATATTATATCACATCACCATTACTTTCTTTCATACAATCAAAAGTACAGGGAAAACATGAAGCTATTGAAAGCATATTATACGTAAATATCAACAAACAAAATACTTATAATACTTAGATTTAAACTCTACACTACACACACACGAATCTTTAATTGAAGTCATCACCCTATTTTTTAATAAAAAAAAACCCATTCCATTTATTTAAAATACAATACATCATTAATATATGACAGGGTAAATCCTAGATATATTGTTTCACGACATGGACATAACATTCTTAGATTTATCCTGTCATGTCATGTTATTATGACATAATACACGCCCACAGAACTTGAACAAAAACCTATAACTATAAATAGATCTAGACCTACAAACGACATACTTAAATGACAACACCCCCCCCATCTCTAAAAACAAAACCCATAATAGGTGTCTATTTAGAGAAATATAAATAGACGGTAAATGTAACGATTAGGTTATGTTATATCCCCCCCCCTTTAAGAATAGGATCAGATCACATAAAATGTGATAAAAGGAATGGATTTAAGCAAAAATTAAATTAAAAGGGGGGGGGTAGGTTGCTGCTCGAATATTGCTCAGCAATAAAACAAGTCATTTTTTGATTTTAAGTATTTTTATGTCACATGAACATTATCTCGTATACGCAGGAGAGTGCAGCAGTGTATACATTTTATTTAATAAATTTAAGGTCCTTTTTTTAATTAAATAATGTACTACATGCCAGCATCGCATCCCTGAGGCTTGGTGACTTAGTCATTGGGTTCTATATATCACCACATTGCTTGCAATGTTAAATCTAGTTAATGAGGGCGTTACAATTATGGGTGTGTTTAAAACCCTCACCTCACCTTATTAACCCCCCCATTCTGTCTAGGGTCTACTATATATCTCATAACATATATCTATTATTATATTTACCCATATATTTCAGGGTCGTTATGGCCTAATTAAGGTGTAAAACGAACGAATTATTATCACATAAATTTAAGTGGGTTAAGTATTTTAAATATCATCATCACTATATAGTGATATTTTGTAGTATCCCTAAGTTTCACGCTTATCCTATGACACACGATGGTTGAGTTAAATCATTATGTTGGCTTGTTCATATCATTTTATCATCTCTTATGGCACTTATATAAAATACTAAAATTTATTTTTAAGTCTATATTTAGTTTGGAACACACCACCACATTAGTGACTTTATAATCCATCCTATCATAACCATGAACTCTCTTGCGTGAAGCTGCTGCTTATTCGATACTCTACCCAGGCCTGCATTTACAAGTAGCAGGAATCGAACCCGCGTTTTCAAATTGGAAGTTTGACATATTAACCATTATACGATACTCGCTAAGTTTATCCTTATTTTTTTATTTCTTGCAAACTCTATCTCTTTTTTTTCAAAAAAGCTTCAACCATTCTATTCAATTCTTAAATATTCAAGAATTGAATATTCAATTCTATTCTAGAAGACAACAACTTATATTAAATCTTACTCATAGCACATATGTCATGCTAAATGACACTTTTTATCTCTACACATATCTATCTTATACATATTTATATATTCATCTAGTTAAACTATTACTAAACTATATTCTACTCTACTCTACTCTACAATATATATTATATACTATTACCACTTTTATACTTGGTATATTGGGCTGAAACTTATACGCTCGATTCGAGACTATGGCGGCTAGTTGTTGTAGTTATAACCCCCCTCCGCATCAAAGCAAGGCGACGTTGTGCAAAGCAAAGTAAAGCAATATGATGCAAAGCAAAGCTTCTAAAACTTAAAAACTTAAACTTTAGACAAACTGGTAGTTTATAATTTTGATAAATATAGTCTATAGGCGATATACATCCTCAGGAATCGAATCGCATGATAAACTTTTATTTATCTATTTCTATATCTTGGATATCATCCTAGTTTATCATAAATAGTGATACTGATTCAGTCATTCTGCCAAACTTTTCATTCCCTCATAAGTTTGTCATCGTGGGGTTGAAAAGATAAGACTTGAATGTCCTACACATCCTGAAGGGACCCTTACCTTAGTATATGCTTATAAAACTACGAAGACATTACTATCCTTAAGTGTGCTGGAGTTGGAGTCTCGTCTCTCAGGGTCATCTATCATATGAATAATATATTAATTAGGATCAGGACCTTTTTATTTTTTATTAATAAACATTTTTCATGAAAAACTACTCTACTATTTATAGGTCTATAAGCTTAATTTATATTACATATACTAAATAGTATACCTATAAAAGCTAAGCTCGTTATAGTTATTCTCTACAGTGTTTCATTTTTAGTAATAATTATTACTAATTTGGGTCTAGGACTTTATTTATATTATAACTAACAATATTAGTTATATAATTAACATTAACATGTTAATATAAACTATTTTATTTAGTTAGTTTTATAAAGGACATTCTTTTTTAGTTATATGATTTATTCTATAATCCTTAGGGCCACACACATATTATTTTTTTTATAGAATAAAATAAAGCATAATAGATCATTGTGAAGGTACTCTTAAACTGATTATAAAATCAGGATACTATAACATTTATATGTTTGTTATATTTTTTTATTACTATAACTAATTATAAATCAGTACCCCCCCCCCCTCTGCTCCTTACTTACTTTTATTTATTTTTATTAATTATATTTTATATTTTAAATATAAATACATATATAACTATATATATATATATTTATATGGGTATGTCTATCTCAACTCTTATAAACATTTCATTTTTTAGGTTAAACTTTCCCCCTCATATAATAATATTATAATTTTTTATATAAATATTATATTTCTCTCTTCTCACAAATTTATTTTTACGGATATCCAAAAACCACTACATTAGGTTTTTATTATACTATTATATTATATATATATAATAAACTACTATTTTTATCTGTACCCCCCCTTTCTCTAAACTTAGCAAAAACTTATAGAGTGCTATGGAACGGGCTATATTAGCCATATACTATAGGTTATACAGGTTATAGTATATAACTAATACTACTATAATAATATATATATATATATGGCTACATACCAAACCCTTTTATGACACTAGTAGCCGCCATATCTATTCAACTTATCCATTTTTCATCAGTCGCCTCTAGACGTCATGATGTTCTATTTATTCTTATAACCCTAGGGGCTCCTCATAAGAGGAATACCCGTGTGATACCTTTCCTAACATAGATCACGTTTTATAGGACTTGAACCTATGTTTAACCAGCCGAAATGGTTAGTTCTACCATTAAACTAAAAACGCTGCAACGTCACGTAACCTCTTGGCCCTACCTATTCAATCACCCACCATTGTCATACTCAATATATTTTTTTTTATCTTTCTATTCTATTATATATTCTATATATCTCACCCATACCATACAATACCACTTTATTTCGTCTTTAGCTACTCTGAGTTATGTCATACACATTGTATGACATATAACTATCTCTATTGTGTATCCATATTATTTTAGTTTTATATTCTTTCTTTCTGTATCACTTACCCTCTCTATACTTATTCTATCTATAACTATGGCCACTCATCTCATCTTTCTTATTGACGAGATGGGCTGAGCGATACGATACACTATTTTTTATAAAATGCTA
>JASXTE010000175.1:0-93045 GCA_030280995.1 Hemileia vastatrix | reverse complement strand
ATCAAATTCGTCCAATGCCGACATCACAGAAACAGCTGGACAAGAAGAGAAGAAAAGTTCTACCGACATTTGAATACATTAACTATTGAACCATTGAACATTCGACCATCATCATCATCACCACCATTGCAGTTTTGTATAGTTGTTGTTGTAATTGCAGTTGCAGTCACCAGCAAATCCTGTCCTTTCACTCATCCATGATGTCAATCATTGTGAATTTTGTTAGAAAACCGGCTGGTTGAATTATCAATTGAAACACGCACACGTTTATTTCATGACTTTGACAATGTCAATGAGACATAAACAGTGACAACGTCATCCTGTTAATTCACTCATTGAATCATTCAACATCTTTTTGTCCCAAAGAATTTTCGTTTTAACTGATGATCCATTTGACTTGAAGATATTCACTTGTGAAGATTGGTCTCTTGTGTTCCACTTGTAAGATTCAATTAAAATAAATTCATTTGTACCATTGACAGTTAATTTGACTTTTGAAATATTAATCGAGTTCACTTGTGTAGGTTTCAAATGTTCCAATATTTTATCACACAATGAATTTTCTTCTTGTTGTTGTTGTTGGTCAATTGAGTCAGTTTATTAGATGATTGGAACAAAGAGAATGTTTAAACAGATTAAATTAAGTCAAACAGATAAATGACCCCGCAATGCTCGTTACACAATTAAGTGTCTTATCTGGAGGTTTGAAAGGAGAAGAAAAAACATTAACAGTTTTGTCTGTTGGTTAAATTGGTTAAATTTATATTCTTACAAGCAATTCATCAAGACTTCCCACATTGATGGTGATAAGGACAATTGCCAATGTGTTTTTTTTCTTCAACTGTTAAACTGTTGTTTCTTTTGGTGGTTTCACCTAATTACTCATTTGAATTGAAATAGGACCTTTCAGTTGTCTTCATTATATCCGTGATGCAGGTGGTGGTGGAAGTTGTGGAAGTTGAGGTGGTTGAAAAGGAAAACCCATCTGCAATGTACACACCTTTGCATCTTGTCATACAACGATGATGTTCAACATGCATCCAAAGGTATGAAGAGGAAGTTTCAGGAGGAACCAGTGGACAGGGTCAAGTTGCCAGCTGCAGCATCTTCAAAAATTAAATCTTGAGTAAATGTTATAAAATAATGGAAAGATGAAAGAAGAAGAAAAAAAGATGTTACAGTTGACTTTGACCGACAAGACAAACCAATGATGATGATGATGATGAAGGCCACTTGATGGGAGCGACGATTAGCTTTTCAATTGCTTCGTCACAATGGTCAATGAGATGATGTGATGATGAAGAAGAAAGGAAAAAAAAGCTTGCAATCTTCACTGTTGGATACAATGAACATTCACTTGAATTGAACTCTTTCTCTTACCACTTTAACAGATGAATAGAACAGTGAATAAAGAGTAAAGTGTAAGATATGAAAAATTTTTCCAAGATACCAAGTGCAACTGTTTCATCTTCTTCTTCATCTTCTTTTTCATCCTCCCTGAATTACTTGCATTCTCTGTCGTATCTTTCTTCTCTTCTCACTTAGTCAAGTGAATCAGCTGGAAAAGAAAGATCAAAAGACAGGAAGTAAAATAATAAAGATTTTTAAGATCAAGCAAAATGTACTTTGTCAGTGTAGGTAGAGATTTATGAAAGATGAAGATGCAGATACACTTTTAAACTGTAACTTCAATTGTATCCTTGTCTTACTTTACCTTTTTCATTTTCATCAGATGAACTCAACAAAATGTCTTTTGAACATTACTATATTTTAACATTATGACATTTTGTTGTCTACAGTTTTTTATCACTTGAAATATTCTTTCTAAGAAGTACACTTTAAAACGAAACACAATTTGGCAGCGACCACAAAAATGCCTTTGAGAGTCTTTTTAACTTTTTAGGAGTTGAAAAGACGAACCGTGGACAGTTTGTGGAATTGTTTAAATACTTACAAGGGTAAAAAGAGGAACCTTTTTTCAAACTTACCAGAGTTAACGGCTTTCACGCCCACCAACAAAAACCTTCTTCCCTTAAATTTTCACGTTCTCGAGATGGTGCTGAACTTGCTTGGGTTGATGCTGAAATTGAAATGGAAGAGTCTACTAAAGATGTTACAATTGGTCAACAAACAACAACTACTGATGAACAAAGTAAACCTGATGATAACAAAGTTGATGGTCAAAATGAAAAAGTTGAATTGATGCCTGTACTAAAAAATCTTCCTCAATCAATGGTTCCTGGTCATATTACCATATTTGTAAATGAACTTAAACTTTCACACTTTAAACAATTTTGTTACAAAAAAATATTACTGCTGAATTTTCTGGTGGTGTTCTTTATTGCAATGATAAAGTAGCTGTTAGAAGAACTGAAGCTGGGACGAATTACTTTAGAAGGAACCATTTGTGATGAATATTTCACTATACGTGAATTGTTGTACAAACAGTACGCAATTCTATAATCATTCATCATATGATTCACATTGTTTTTCATCAATTGATTCATCTTACAAGTGGAACACAAGAGACAATCTTCACAAGTGAATATCTTCCAGTCAAATGGATCACGGAAGATCAAAAAAGACCAGGATTTTTAGTATAGATGAAAGGTTTGCCATGGATAACCAAACCAGCGTCAAACAATTGCTGAGCAACCCATCGATCAGCACCAGCAAGTCCATTCAATTGACGAAGAGATTGAGACACATTAGTATTCAATTTGGCAGCAGCTTGAAAACCACGAGACTCAAGTCGATTCATTTCAGATGAATCATTCGCGTTTTGAGCCGATAAAGAACTGACTTCACGCTGAAGATCTTTCATTTCAGACAATAATTGCCCAATATTGAAATTGAATGGACTTTTCCATAGTGATTTTGAAATGAGCAAACGATAAGTTGGGGCAAGAGTAAGAGATGAGACAAGAATGAACTAATCAAGTGAAGAGACAGTAATCGTCGTTTGATCGAAATTGCCAAAAGATACTTTGAAATTTTTTCAATTTCGGTCAGCCGCTCCATCTACTTTCTCTTATAAGATATAATTTTTACACTTCCATCTAACGAGTGAAAATGTCAATTCTTTCAGTTTATCTAAACGTTGAACAGCAGGAACATCCTGCACTAATTCATTCACCGGCACCGGTTAATCAAACCGAGATTAATAATCATTTTTAAATGTCGTCAATTTTGAAATTTCAAGTAATATCAGGGGCTCAAGATGAAGATGCCCCTTGCTATATTTTACAAGTAGACGAATTTAAATTTCTCTTAGACTGTGGTTTAGATGAAAAATGCTCATCAACTTTAGTTAATAGAATTGTCAAGCATGTTAAATCAATTGATGCTGTTCTATTATCACATCCTAGTGTAAATCATTTAGGTGCTTTACCATGTTTGGTTGGAAAGTATGGATTGTCATGTCCAATATATTCTACCGGACCAGTATGAAAATGGGTGAAATGTTCATGTATTGATTTATTTTCTTCTCGTGAAATGCAAGAAGAATTTACTTTATTACACTTAATGATGTTGATGCTGCATTTTCTAAAATAACTCAACTAAAATATAATCAAACAGTATCACTCAAAGGTAAAGGAGCAGGTATTACAATTACTCCATTACCGGCAGGACATATGATCGGTGGAACCATTTGGAGAATAACAAAAGATGGTGAAGAAGAAATTATCTATGCTGTTGATTTTAATCATAAACGTGAAAGGCATTTAAATGGTTGTTCATCTAGAAAATATCTCAAGCCATCAGTTCTTATAATTGGTTGTTCAAATGCAAACTATGAACAGAAGAAACGATCCAAACGAGATGAAGATTTAGTCTACGCTATAGTCAATACATTAAGAAATGATGGAAATGTACTTGTTGCCGTCGATACTGCTGGTCGATCTCTTGAATTAGCTTACATGCTAGATCATGTATGGAGTGGAGAACCAGGACTTGGTGTATATTCTTTAGCCATGTTAAATCGGTTTCAAGTCATGTAGTTGAATTCGCTAGATCTCAAGTCGAATGGATGTCAGATAAAGTCATGAAAGCTTTTGATGAACGTCATACTAATCCTTTTCATCTTAAAAATCTCAACATGTGTCAGGATATGATATCTTTCATGAATGTTCGACAACCATTGTGTTGTTCTAAGCAACACCACCTGATCTTGAAGCTGGTTTTTCACGACAACTTTTTATCGAATGGGCAAGTCGTGCAGAAAATACAATCATCCTTACACAAAGATCATCAAGTTCAACTTTAGCATCAGAAATTTTATCACCATCTAATGGACCTATAGTTGTGTCAATTGAAACTAGTAAAAAAATTCCTTTGCAAGGATTAGAATTAGAAGAATATAAATGGCAACAAAAGCAAAAAGAAAAAGAACGACAAATGGCAGCTGAAGCATCTAAAATGGATGATGATGATGATGACGATGATGATGAAGAAGATGAAATTTTTCTGAAGCAGGTGAATTAGACTTGAAGGTCAATGCCAAGATGAACAATATTACTCGTCATGACCTTATGATGGCTCGAGATGGTGGTAAAAGTCGATGGGATCATTCTTCAAAAAGGCAAAGACCGCATATCCTATGTTTCCATGTCCAGAGTACGAGTTAAGTTCGATGACTATGGTGAGTTCATCAACATAGATGATTTCAAGATTGTTGACACATCTTTAATTGATGCTGACAAAGAAAAAGAAAATGCGGGCATCACCGATAAAGAGAGTAATAAAATGGATGTCGATGTAATTGAAGAAAAGATACCAACCAAGTATGTCACCGAGGTCAGAACATTTCCTGTACTTGCTCGAACAACTTTAATTGACTTTGATGGTAAATCTGATGGTGAATCGTTAAAAAGAATTATCTCTATGATAAAACCTCGTAGACTATATTAGTTAGAGGTAGTGAAGAATCTACTAAATCATTAGCATCTTATTGTGATTCTGCTAGAGAAGATATACAATTAGATAAACATTTTACCCCCAAAGTTGGTGAAATTGTTGATGCTACAACTGAATCACATATTTATCAAGCTAAACTTAAAGATTCATTAGTTTCTTCCCTTAAATTTTCACGTTCTCGAGATGGTGCTGAACTTGCTTGGGTCGATGCTGAAATTGAAATGGAAGAGTCTACTAAAGATGTTACAATTGGTCAACAAACAACAACTACTGATGAACAAAGTAAAACCTGATGATAGACAAAGTTGATGGTCAAAATGAAAAAGTTGAATTGATGCCTGTACTAAAAAATCTTCCTCAATCAATGGTTCCTGGTCATATTACCATATTTGTAAATGAACTTAAACTTTCACCCTTTAAACAAATTTTGTTACAAAAAAAATATTACTGCTGAATTTTCTGGTGGTGTTCTTTATTGCAATGATAAAGTAGCTGTTAGAAGAACTGAAGCTGGACGAATTACTTTAGAAGGAACCATTTGTGATGAATATTTCACTATACGTGAATTGTTGTACAAACAGTACGCAATTCTATAATCATTCATCATATGATTCACATTGTTTTTCATCAATTGATTCATTTTGTATTTTGTATTATATAAGAAAAAAAAGAAAATAATAACTTCACACAATTATTGACTACAAGTAGTTTAGTTGACAACAATTAACGATGCACATTGTGAACAAGTGTGAAGATGAAATATATGAAAATATATGCGTGTAAAAAAAGAAGAAAAACAATAACATTCAGGTGGATGGAAAATTACCTCCTTTTTCTTTCTTTCTTTCTTTCTTTCTTTCTCCTTGAAATAAAAAACAAGGCAAGTGTAAAAGAATATTTCCAAGTGGAAATGTTTACTTTGCCTTTGTTGTGTCAATTCTTGTTCTTTTCCTTTGCTCCTGACCCATCAGACTTGACTCATGTTATGTTGTCACTTCGCTTCCTGGATTCTTAGGTTTAAATTGTATGTGAGATAAACATATGATGACATATCTATCACTTGTACACTTTCTCCTTGGTCTTATCGATGATGGCTCATTATGTTTATCCTTAATCGTCTTTGGCCATATTTGACTTTCCACCCGATGATAAGGAACAATCCTCTCTCTTTCTTCATGTCTTACGGTATCTGTGACGAAGGAACATTTTTCCTTTCCTTTCCTTTCTTGTCCCCCTTTGATCATCACTGATGACTGATGCCTGATGACTGTCTCGTTATCTCACTCAATTGACTATTGAGCTGTCTGCTTGATGACAAGTGTCACTTTTCCTTCTTTCTCTTCTTCTACGCATGTGAATCAATACCTTGCTTTTCCTTTCTCAGTTGATTAAACTCCTCTCATTTCCTCTTCTCTTTTTTCCTTTCTTTGTGTATTTTTTTATTTCACTCATCACCAATCACTCAACGTTAACCATTCTTATAAATTACATCGATATTGTTAATTTTGCCATTACTGTTGACTACAACCATCATTACAATTAACTATTACTATTGTCATCAATATTTTACACCGTTAACCACGTAACAATAATAATAATAATAATAATAATAATAATAAAAAAAGTAAAAAAATTTGTTTGTTAAATTATTATTTTGTTTTTTCCTTACTCATCAAAGTTAATTTTGACAAACAACTTGTTATTTTGAAATAACTACTCATTACTCTGACATTTTATCATAAAGTCATTTAACTTGTGCAAAAAAATTTATTAAGAAAGTTCAACTTCCACTTAATCAAACTTAAATTACTGACAGACACATCAACATATAAAAATTCATCATGTGACATTCTCAACTTGTTCTTCTTGTTCTTCTTCTTAACTCAAAGGTCATTCATCATTCATCATTCAGGTAAGATTTTAATTTGTTATTGTTAAACTTTGTTATATGGTGTTACAATCATGACTAAATTATTTTATCAAACAAGTAAATCTAATGTCTGATGAAAGAACTTTGTCTCCTTATTCATTTGAAATGCAAGGGCGTTTGATATAATATTGTTGACAAACTACATGTACAATTTATTTACCCAAGTAAAGTAATGATAGAGAAAAGAACTTTGACCATTAGACAAATTTTTCATTTGTGCTGTTGAACACTCTGAAATTCCTAATGTATGCGTGCCATTGATTGTTCTGGTGTAACGTCATCCTTTTCATTTAAATATCACTCATGTATATCTAAGACAATCCTATTGTTAAATTATTATCAATTAGGATAATAATTTAGTAAAAAGATTAGTTAATTGTTGAAACGTATAAAAAGATGAAACAAAAAGTTTTACTCGACATCATCTTTCATCCATTAAGAATTTTCTTCTTCATCTGTTCTGTCAACTGTTCTTGTCAACTTGTCAACTTTACTTACTTACTTAATTCTCTTCATTGTAAAAGGTAATTAATTAAATCATGTTATTTCATTTACAGCTTGAAATCTATCACAAATATTACAAATACTTCAAATTATATCACTTGACTTGGATAACTTTGTGATTATACAATCGAAATAAAAAATGACCATTGGAAGACCTAACGAAAAAGATCCACTGTTAAAAGCATCAACATCATTTCATAATATGAGTTATGCTACCAATAATCAAATGAGTCTTTCATTTTCACCATTTGTCGCATCAAGTTGTGCTTATGATGATGATTCCATACAAAGTTACAACGATACAACTACGGTACTGATTACACATCATCATGATGATGATTTCGTCATGAACTTATCCTTGAAATAAGAAACACACATACAAATGTACAATTGAGTTAACTTTTAATTCTAACAATATTTTACTTTTTGTCTCTTTGAACAGAAAAAAACTTGTGGCAAATCGAAACTTCATACAATGTTACAACGTGAAACATCAATAACTTCATCAACATCCAATGTTGCAACAATGATGCACATAATTAAAGGTAATGTTGGTACTGGAATTTTAGCCATGCCATCAGCATTTCGTGATGGTGGATTAGCATTTGGTACAATTGCACTTGTTGTCATTGGTATAATTTGTATCCATTGTATACATATGTTAGTTAAATGTCAAGAAGTTTTATGTCGACAACTTAATTTTCCATTTCTTGATTATGAAGATGTTGCTGAACAATCATTAAAAACTGGTCCACAATCATTACAAAAATATTCATCAATATTTAAAAAAAGTATTATCATGTTTTTATTTATAACACAATTTGGTTTTTGTTGTGTTTATGCATTTTTTGTTGCTGAATCATTATCAAATGTTATTGATAATTTATTTGATATTAAATTACCACCAATTAGATATATGTTAATATTATGGCCATTTATGGTTATGATTAATATGATTAGATCTTTAAAACATTTAGCATATGCATCTGCATGTGCTAATATATTACAATTATCCGGTTTATTATTGGTATTATTTAATTTAGTACAAAAATTACCACCAACATCATCAGCTAATTTAGTTGGTAATCCATCATCTATTCCATTATTTTTTGCAACAGCTGTTTATGCATTTGAAGGTATTGGAATTGTTTTACCAATCAAAAAAGATATGGCTGAACCTAATGCACTTGGTGGTAAAATTGGTGTTTTAAATACATCAATGACACTTGTTTCAGCACTTTATATTGCAATTGGTTTTTTTGGTTTTCTCAAATTTGGTGATTCAGTTAAAGGTAATATTTCACTTAATTTAGATCCATCAGCTGCTAATGAAGCTATTAGATTGATGTTTGCCCTGGCGATTTTCTTATCATATCCATTACAATTTTATGTACCATTTAATATACTTTGGCCAATGATTGTTGATAAATATGATTTACGTAGTTGTAAATATGAAAATATTCTACAATATATTACACGAGCTACTTTAGTTACATTAACTTTTATGTTAGCTGCTGTTGTACCACGATTAGAAAATTTTATATCACTTGTTGGTGCTTTTTCATCTTCATCACTTGCACTTATTTATCCACCAATTATATCATTAGCTGTTTTCTGGTCAATGGAACAAACTACATGGAAACGACGAATGTGGATTGTTAAAAATTTATTCATTATCATCTTTGGATTTGTTCTATTTGTTTTAGGAACTTACTTTGCTATGGATAAAATTTTACATCCTGCAGATGAAGTATGATTTATTAATTTCATTTCGTCTTTATCTCTCTCTCTCTCTCTCAATTGGATTCTACCTCTTACTTTACGTTGATTGATGAATGATTCATTTCAACTGATTTACCAATCTATCACACTTGAAATACGTGATGAACATTTCTACATTCGATGTTTAACACACGTCACAAATGTGAACTTAGAACTCTTGAAATGATTGTACTCTTCTCTCTCTCTCTCTATCTCTCTCAACACAATCAATTTATACTTGTTGTATGTTACCACTTGACCAAAGAATCAATCAGTCATGATGATGATGATGATCATTCAATCATGTCCTTGATGTGGAAGAACAAACAACACTTGTAAAGTTAACACTTAATAATGACCGATATTTCATTCTTCTCTTCATCAATAACTATTACTACTCAACAAATTTTAACTCACTTACTTTTACCGATTCGTGGAAAAAAGTGATGATAGTTTAAATGAATTTATAATGAAAAGAAAAAATAACTATTAAGATGATTGAATTTCAATAAAAAAATTTTAATCTCTTACTTTTCATTGAAACGTAAATTTGTACTTTTGACTTTGAACAATTAATGAGTTAGTTTGATCGACTTATTGATTTAGAATCACCAACTATTGTACATTGAATTGATGGGCGTTAAATTAATTGTTCGTTTATAAATGATCAATCTTAAAACTGATACATTTGTCAATTCATCAGTTCTTAGTTCATCGGTTTATATCGGTAGATATTCTTTACTTGCATTTGATAAAAATAGAAACATCATTTACAATAAAATCATCGTTATTTTCTTCCATTCTCTCTCAAACTCCAATTTTATGCGTCGGTAAAAGCAATTGATTGCTTTTTTTGTTGTTATTATGGTGTACGACTTTTATAGCTGACATATGACTCACGTTTGAAGTACACGTGCACATAAAGAACATGGCTTCGAAAGTGTAGAACTTGTTTTCTTGAGTGAAAAAAAGCTTAATAATCGACTTTAGAAGACACGAGTTTAATGACTTGATGTTTTTTTGAGTTTCTTTTGAATCAAATGAATCAAAAATGACAGACTTCTTACCTATTCTTACGAGGTGTCTCAGTGTTCTTTTAGAACTCGACTCAACATGATACGGGTATGCTTTAGGATGATTTTTCCATATAAATTGAAACAACGATCAGATGGAAGTGAATACTTTACTGGTTCTCGATATGCTGAATCATATACAGAGATGTATACAACTTTTAAACAATTATTTCATTCAGTCAATCAATCAGTTTTCACTACAATCGATGAAACTGCTTGTGAAGAACGACTTAAGAACAATCAAAGTGACTACATCAATGTTGTTACAGCTTTGGTCACAACTGATGACATCTATGACATTCCAGTTCCGTTGATTGCAAATAGAATGCCATTTTTAACTGGATACAAAGTTGTTGATTCTAAAAGTAAAGATGTTGGAACTGTTTTCAGCAACTTACACTCATTACCAAAACTGGTATATTTCATTGCAATGTCTGTCATGTTGGTTCTTTTATTTCTTGTTGGTGTTAGAACAGTCAATCGTCAATCACATCACAAGTCTCACAAGGTGCGAACATTTGGACATTCGATGAACATCAGTAGACCACAGAAAGTGGTCAACATGCTCAAATTGATCTTGGTCAAGTACAAGGCAATCATTTCTGGCTCGTCAAACGAGTTCAAGCTAATCAGTTTCATGGTGACATTCATGTTCTTTCACTTGACTCTTTTTTTCATGTGTGCTTACAAAACCAGTCAAATTGTAAACGAACGACCTTACTATGTCGATTCATACCAAGAAGTTCTGAACAACAAACGGTCACTACCAGTTTTTTTCAACTTGGGTAGTCATGTTTCTAAACTTTTCTCAAATGCTGAACCTGGTTCTATCAAGGCAAAAATCTGGTCTAAACTTAAAAAATCGAAAGTTGATTTGACTGACTATGTGGTTGAAAATGAAGATTACGTCACCAAGCATGGTTTGGAAGCCATTTTCAAGAGAACTCATGAAAAATCTGAAGTATTCATCGCACTTTCTTCTGTTATATCCATTCTAAGAGATGTAGCCTGTATGACCAGCAATGAAGCATCGCTCAGTAGATTCATGATTCTTCAGGATGCCAGTGAATCAGATGTATTGATGGGACTTCCTTTCACCAAAGAGTATAACAACAAGAAATATGCACTTAACAGACTTCGAGTATTACAAGAATCTGACTGTTGGAATGAAATTATGCGAATATTTGAACGAGAGACACGTTCTAGTTTTGCATTTGTTCAAAATGAAAATTGGAGTAAATTAAAAGCCATCTGCATTGAAGGAAAGGAAGACGATGACAAAGAATTTAAACCACTTGCAATTAATTTCTTTGTCTCATTCTTGGAATCACTGGCAGTCATTCAAGCACTTGCTATGGTAGTTTACTCGATTGAAAGACTAATTGGAACAATCAAATTAAAAAAGAGAAAATCGTCAAAGGTTCACTCTTAACTTCTTATTATCACTCTAATAATTATGGTTGGAAATTGTTAATCCAACTTTCGAATAACTTCGAATTCACTCAATTACTCAATAGCGCTGTCGCCATCTATCCTAGGACATTGCTGAAACCTAACAGTTGTGTTGTTTACGAGAACTCGATCCTAATTTAGTCCAATCTTAACAAAATGACCCAGGCACCTGGTCGAGTACCTGGATATTTTGAAAGGAAAATTCTTATTTGGACTGGTAAATATGCATCAGAGGCTGAAATTCCAGAACGAGTTCCGTAAGTATTTAAGAGTCGAACTTGAGTCATATGACGAAATAAACTATTGCATCTTAATTAAAATGTCCAATTGCTCTTGTTTTCCTTCGAAAACAGATTAAGTACGATGATTCGTGCAAAAGATCTTGCTCGAGTATATACAGCTGGTATTTTGGGTGTTATTGGTGCTGCTTCATTTTTCTTAATTGCTATTAGAAGCAGGCAATTAATGCAAGAAGGAAATAATGTTGCTGATATGAACAAGAATTGGCATGAACAGTACAATCGAACTAAAACAATGGCTAGCATATCTCAATTACCAGTTGAATATGAACAACAACATAGGTAACTCTAAGTAACTCTTCATCCCAACGACCACAGCTCAAATGTATATTTATTTCATGGTCACTCGTGCAATTTATCAAATAAATACTATCCTTAGATTGAGTAATATTCTTTTATTTCAAATGAATCACTTGACAAACTTTGTTTGATTGTTCGTTATTGATGTTCTCTATGACGTAAAGAAGATTTGATTACTTTTCCATCATGACATGAATCACAACTTGAACAAATATTGCACAAGAAAAAGTCTATTTGATCACGATATGAAATGCACACAAATGTCGATTGCAATAGATCTATGGTTTTTTTATGTTTGTTAAGGATTCAAAGGATGAACTGAGTTGAAAGTTACAGTTACAACGAGATTACACTTACGAAAGAATACTCAGACAAGTTGAGTGATTTATTTTATCCTTTGAGGGGAAGAAGAAAAAGAAAACAACTTGCTTAAGCTTATGATAAATTTAAAATTGACACATGTATTTAGGTTTTGGGATTAAGAGAAAAATTTATGTTTGACATGAATTAATCTTTTGTTAAATGGGATCTTGTTGAATAATTTTCATACTATCGATGACAAGTTGAACACTAAACTGGACAATTGAAAATTGTAACTTGAAAACCTGCTCGATGGATGAGAAGTTTTTAATGTCAAAACAACATGAATGGAAGAAAGATGAATTATGCTGATTAAAAAGACCACTTGAATAAATGAAAAGAAGTGTACAGGTGTAAAACAAAACTCACGTCTTACATGCATGTGACACTCTGAGGAGAGGTCGAAAACAAGTGAGAAATGTTCAGAACAATTCTTTTAATGCGAAGGATACATTACTAGTCCATTATGAATATGACGGCCTAATGCTTCTTCATCAGCTTAATTAGTCTTGTTTTCTTATGTTTATCGACATTTTTGTTCATTGTTGACTCTTCGTTACAGTGTTCAGTTGTTTCCTGACTCAACATGATACGAGCTTGTTTCAGTGCATTTTATCCATTTGAATTGAAGAAGAGATCAGATGGGAGCGAATATCTATCTGGTCCTCGGTATGCCAAGTCATATACGAATATGTATTTGACTTTGAAACAAGTATTTCATTCGGTTAATCACTCAGTTTTCATCACTCAGAATGAACTTGAGTGTAAAGAACGACTGAAGAACAATCAAAGTGACTACATTACCGCTCCTTCACCTCTGAGTACTAATCATGATATCTTTTACAATCCAGTGCCGTTAATCGCAACTAAAATGTCTTTCTTGACTGGCTACAAAGTTGTGAATTCAACAAGCAAAGATGTTGGAACTGTTTTCAGCAACATCAATACATTACCATCAATGGCATATGTGGTTGCATCGTTCGTCATGCTGGTTCTTCTCTTTCTTGTTGGCATTAGAACATTCAACCGTCGAGCCCATCGCAAGTTTATGAAAAACCAGAGCAAAACACGGCTGATGAACATCAGTGAACCAGTGAAGATGATCAAGTTACTCAAATTGATCTGGTTCAAGTACAAGAAAATCATCGCTGGTTCGTCGAACGAGTTCAAACTCATCAGCCTGATTGTGACATTCATGATCTTTTACTTGATTTTGTTCTTCATGTGCGCCTACAAAACAAGTCAAATCGTCGATGAACGGCCTTACTTTGTTGATTCATACCAAGAACTGCTCGACAACAAACGGTTATTAACAATTTTTATGGACTTCGGAAGTGGCGCTTCAAAACTTTTTGCAAACGCTGAGGCTGGTTCGATCAAAAGAAAAATCTGGTCTAAACTCATACAATCAAGGGTTGACATGACCGACTATGTGATTGAAAGAGGTGATCAATTACTCAAGTATGGCATTGAAGCCGTCTTCAAACGTTGTTCTGAAAAATCTCAAGTTCTCTTTGCATATTCTTCTTCTATCACGGTTTTCAGAGATTTAGCTTGCATGTCAAGCACTGGATCAACACTAAGGAGATTCATGGTTCTTCATGATGTAAGCGAATCAGAAGTGTTGTTGGCCAAAGATTTCGGCAACAAGAAATACGCAATGGACAGGCTTCGAATATTACAAGAATCTGACTGTTGGAGTGAACTTAAACGCTTGTTCGACCGAGAATCACGTTCAAATTCTCCTTTTGCACAGGCTGATAATTGGATAAAAGCAGAAACTGTTTGTATTCGAGGCATCGAAGAAGATGACAAGGAATTCAATCCTCTTGGAATCAACTTCTTCATCGAATTCATGATATCACTGACAGTTATTCAAATGATTGCATTGGCAATATATTTGATTGAGAAACTCATGAGCATGATCAAATCAAGAGAAAGAAAATCATCAGAAAGAATCACTTACATTGAACCTCATCGTTCATACCAAAGAAATTCAAATCGCGAACATTGATCAAGTTATTCCTATTTAGATGATTGCACTCTCAATTATGATACTTAACCAATCAATCACTTATCTTGCAGTTAATTTGCAACATTCACTCAAAGCATCAAATTAAATGCACAATATGAATAACTTAAATCCTGCACTCATATTACAATTAACAGATAAGAATGTAACCACTTATGTCAGTTATGAATTAATCATTGACAATTCAATTTTCAAATTGCTTTCATCGACTTAAGGTAGACAGGTTGAAATGATGAGAAACAAATTGACTTTTTACGATATACAAAAGATGTAGAGCACATTAGTTGAGCACCTGACTCGCTTTTGAAAAACATATGATGCAATGATCAATTTTGCAAGAACAAAATAATTCATTAAATTGTTCAAATCCATTAAATAAGACTTATTGCGACATGATTGTTTTGAAAGTTGTTTTCAAGTTGCAAACAGACAATAAAAGTTCTTTCCCAATTTTTAAGCTTTGTCAGAGTGTTCAGTTCTGTCTTGACTCGAGATGATCAGGTCGTGTTTCAATGCGTTCTTTCCATTCGACTTGAAACAGAGATCTGATGGAAGTGAATATTTATCTGGCCCTCAGTATGCTGAGGCATATACAAAGATGTATACTACTTTGAAACAACTGTTTCATTCGATGAATTATTCGGTGATAATAACAAAAGATGAAACCGAGTGTAAAGAACGACTCAAGAACAACCAGAGCGACTTTATAAATGTACTTGAAGCATTGACGACAGCTGATGACATCTTTTATATTCCAGTGCCGTTGATTGCAAATAAAATGTCTTTCTTGACTGGATACAAAGTGGTCGATTCCAAAAGTGAAGATGTTGGAACTGTTCTTAGCAACATCAATACATTGCCAACAACGGTATACGTGATGGCATTAATTGTCATGCTGATTCTTCTCTTTCTCGTTGGCATTCGAACCATCAATTATAATCTTCACTGTCAATTTATCGAGAACCGGAGATTCAGACGATCCATCAATATTAGTGGACCAGTGAGAGTGGTCAACATGCTTAAATTGGTGTTTGTCAAGTACAAGCGAATCATCTCTGGTTCGTCAACCGAGTTCAAGCTCATCAGCCTGATTGTGACATTCATGATGTTCTACTTGACTTTGTTCTTCATGTGTGCTTACAAAACCAGTCAAATCGTCAATGACCGGCCCTACTATGTTGATTCATATGAAGAACTATTGGACAACAAGAAGTCACTACCAGTTTTTCTCGACTTTGGCAGCCATGCCTCAGAACATTTCGCCAGCGCTGAACCTGGTTCGACCAGAAGAAAAATCTGGTCAAAGCTCTTAAGATCAAAGGTTGATTTGACCGACTATGTGATCAAAAATGAGGATTACATGGTGAAGTATGGTTTAGAAGCCATCTTCAAGCGTTGTTCTGAAAAATCGGAAGTATTTTTCACCCTTTCTTCTGTTATATCAATTATTCGAGATTATGCTTGCACGACCAGTACTGAGACATCGATGAACAGATTCATGATGCGTCAGGATGCCGGAGAAACAGAAGTATTATTGGGCATACCATTCACAGAACAATTTGGTAACAAGAAATATGCACTGAAAAGGCTGCAAATACTACAAGAATCTAACTTTTGGAATGAAATTTTACGTGTCTTTGAACGAGAATCACGTTCAAGTTCTCCATTTGCTCAGAATGAAAATTGGCCTCGAGTTCTAGCTGTTTGCATCGAAGGCATCGTAGAAGATGAAAAAGAATCCAATGATCTTGGAATGAACTTCTTCGTCTCATTCATGAAATCACTGGCAGTTATTCAGGTAATTGCAATTGCAATTTGTTTGATTGAACGAATCATGGGTATCATCAAATCGAGGAAGAGGGAATTATCAGGTAGAATTTCTTACACTAAACCTCATCGATCATACACAAGAAACTCAAATCGCTATACTTGACTTATTGGATCGACAATTTCCCAATAAAAAATTGCAAATGTTGGAATGAGATCAAAGAAGGATAAATTAAAGTAATGAAAAAGAAATTGACTTTTGTTAGATAAAAATTCACCGAGTAAACAAAAGTAAACACATGTCAAATGTGCATGTGACAGAAAAAAAATTTTGCAAGCAAAAAAAAATTCTCTTAATGGGTAGAATGAATTAATATTCTCGTTTGACGAAAAGAAATCAAGGTGGGGAACATTCATTTAAGTTGTTTACTTCTCGTTAGATAGTCACTTCTATCTTGACTCAACATGATACTCGCCTGTTATATATCTTTTCATGAAATCGAACTCAAGAAGAGGCCTGATGGCAGTGAATATTTGTCAGGTTCTCTTTATGTCCAATCTCTCATAGAGTTTTATTTGACCCACAAACAACTATTCTATCCTATGAATCACTCTGTTTTTATTGCAAAAAGTGGATTGGAATGTGAAGAACGACTAAAGAACAATCAAAGCGACTACATTGCTTCTACTTTACCTTTGGGTACAACTTATGATATCTTCTACAATCCAGTACCGTTAATTGCAACTAAAATGTCTTTCTTGACTGGCTACAAAGTTGTTGATTCAACAAGCACAGATGTTGGAACTGTTTTCAGCAACATCAATACATTACCATCAATGGCATATGTGGTTGCATCGTTCGTCATGCTGGTTCTTCTCTTTCTAGTTAGCATTAGAACATTCAATCGTCGAGCACATCACAAGTTGCTCAAGTCGTAAACATCCAAACAGTCAGTGGACACAAGTGGACCAGTGAGAGTGGTCAACATGCTTAAATTGGTGTTTGTCAAGTACAAGCGAATCATCTCTGGTTCGTCAACCGAGTTCAAGCTCATCAGCCTGATTGTGACATTCATGATGTTCTATTTGACTTTGTTTTTCATGTGTGCTTACAAAACCAGTCAAATCGTCAACGAACGGCCCTACTATGTTGATTCGTATCAAGAACTGTTGAACAACGAACAGGCATTGCCAGTCTTTCTGAACTTTGGCAATCATGTTCCCGAACACTTCGCCAACGCTGAGCCTGGTTCAATCAGGAAAAAGATCTGGTCCAAACTGCAACAATCAAAAGTCGACTTGACTAACTATGTGGTTGAAAATGAAGATTACTTGGCAAAATATGGATTTCTAGCCTTCTTCGAGCGTTGCTCTCAAAAATTTGAAGTGTTCATTACCCTTTCTTCGCTTCGAATATTGCAAGAATATGACTTCTGGAATGAACTCATGCGTATCTTCGGACGAGAAGCACGTGAAAACTTTCCTTTTGTGGAAAATTTGGCAAAAATACGAGCCGTCTGTATTGAAGGGATTGAAGATGATGACAAAGACTTCAACCCTCTTGGAATGAACTTCTTTATGACATTCGTAAAATCGCTGGCAATCATTCAAGCAATTGCATTGGCAATCTACTTGATTGAGAAACTCATGGGCATCATCAAATCGAGAAAGAGAAAATCATCAGGTAGAATCACTTACATTGAACCCCATCGATCATACAAAACAAACTGAAATCGCTACTAATGATGGAATCAATCGATCAGAATAATCACCTTTCGACTTTTCTTCACATTGTCACCACCTACCGACCGGGTGCTTTAATGAAGAAAGACTTGAAAATAAATAATCAAAGATGCATCCATCGAAAAGCAACAACCAACAATAAACCAAACATAAAAAAACTACCCAACAGCGAACGTGATCGAAACAGTTATTCCATCGATCAATATATTAAACTCGTGTCGATTTATGTCGATGACAGAATGGAACCATGAGACTCTAATTTTAGACGGTACCAGGCAATCGAAATTTCATAATTTACTAGTCTTATTTTAAGCATTGTTTGTTGGATGACAAATCTTGTTGTCATGATAAAATTTGTTTTGCATGACACAGCACATTGACAATTCACCAGGAACGAACCATGAAAACAACAAGACCAACTTGAAATGGCCTTACGAATTTGTCACGCTGCTGATTTCAAGTTACTCTATGAATTTGATGAAGAGAAGGACATCTTCACTGGAGCTTTTGGCCCTGATTCAGATGAAAATAGACTCATCTTTGAAAAACATTGGAACAATTTTTCACCAAACGCAACAACCAAAGTAATCAAGGGTGGTGGTGTCGGAAGTCTTGATCAAAAGACAGGTAAGTTCGATGGATGCCTCGGTCAGCTGCAATCAAATGAGTCAGACCTGATCTTCATGTTTTTTGAGTACCCTCAAGTTATCACCAACATCACTCAAGGACCAATCGTGTACGAAACTTCACTCGTCATCAGCTCTCAATACCAAAAAGTCGACCTCAGTTCAGCTCGGAAAGGGCAAGTCACTGATTCTTTCTTCTCTTTCGACATGACTGCTTGGATACTTTGCCTTGTCACCTTGATTCTGTTGTATACGCTCCTTCAATTGAGAGAAAAATGGCGTATATTGAAGATAAGGAACAATTCGGTATTCTACCATACATTTTGTCACTTGACTCGATTTGGACAAATACCAGATTGTGGCCCATCGAGGAAATTGATTTTCTTCATTGCTTCAATATTTTCACTAGTCGTGGTGCATTATTTCTTCTCATTCATCAAGACACAACTTGTCATCATTCCTGAACCTAAAATATTTCATTCTTATCAAGACATCATCGACAAAAATGCATCAGTATCCTTTGTCAAAGGGATGACATATGATCGGTTCTTGAGCAAACCAGATGCTTCTTCATTGAGGAAAAAACTGTGGAATCATATCATCACTAATTTCGAACGTGATCAATTGTACTTTGCAATCAATCCAATTGCTTTTCTTCTTCTTGCTTTGAGGGCGATCAAACAAAGATCAGTTGTGATGATGGAAAGAGCTCTCATTCCTATCGCTCATGTCACAGGTTGTACAATGAATCTAAATGATCCTAAAAGAACCAAAGAAGTCTTTGATATGATAAACAAACCTGAAGAACTGGTCAAGATCTTAGATTTACTTAATTTGGGAGAAGAAGAGAAGAAATTCACACTGAAGATCATTCGAGACAACAACCTCAAGTTCGATAAATTACCTGACATACTCTGTCATATGGAACAAGATCCTGATGAAAAGAATTTTGCTCTTGCTGTATTGTTCAGTTCTCACAGTGACAAGAAATTGGTCAAAGCAATGGTCACAGCAACTCGCATGTCTGTAGAACGTGGAATTATATTCAAGAAATTGCGTAGATTTCAAGAAAAAAGCTTGTTCGATGGATCAGAACCCGTTGAAATGTTGATGGGCAAGCCGATCAAGAGTCGAGGATACTTAATGAGAGAATGTATGAGTGAAACCATTATCAAACCTGAGTTGCATCATGGATCTTTGCGTTTAACCAACCTCACCAAGCTCATAATCATTGTACTTATCCTCTTTTCAGCCAGTTTGTTGATTCTGATCGGTGAAATTTGTGTTCACAGATTTTCAAAAAGAAAATCATCACGCAAAGTTACATGCATCAAATCTCATCAACCAAAGCGAAGGAGCAAAAATCCCATCCTCAGGCTCTCAAAAGAAGAATCATCGACAAGGATTACTTACGTTGAACCTTATCGATCATACAAAAGGAACTCAAATCTTAACTATTGAAGAAATTAAAATAATCCATTCTCAACTAATATATTCACTTCATGTATCTTTGAATCTTCAATTTGATCGTAGAATTTTTTCATAGAATAGATCAGAATACACATCCTTGATCAGAATATTGTCTCAGTGCTGTATTCAAATAAATTTGATCGATACAATTTTCAAAATTTCTTTCCTTGCTAATAAAGTTACTCAATCAATCTTTTGGATTGAGCACTTACTCATCATAATATGCAATTGCAACAATGAAATACAGATTTAGGTGGAAAGATGACACGCACTTTGAGACCGAATCAAATCATTCGCCAATCTGATCATGACATCTACACGCGAAAGATGTCTTTTTTGAGTTGAGTAAAAAAACCCGTAAATCACCAAACGGCTAAAAAAAGAATGAAAATATCTGCACTCTCACAAAAAGTCTTAGAATACTGAGAATCCAAGATGCATCTATGGAATAACAAACCAAATTATTCATTAGCAAGTACTCGACAACAGCGAACGTGATTGAAGCAGTCATTCCATCGATCGATAAATTCGACAAGTGTCGATATGAGTCTATAACACAGAAGAACCATGAGACTTTATTTTTAGATGACACTAGGCGATCGAACCACAAACATTTCATAATTTATTAGTTTTATTTTAAGCATTGTTTGGATCACAAATCTTGTTATCATGATACCGTTTCGAACAGCACATCGACAACTCACCAAGAACGAACCGTGGAAATAAGAACAACTTGAAATGGCCTTACTAATTTGTCACGCTGCCGGTTTGAAGTTACTTTATGAATTCGATGAAGAGAAGGACATCTTCGTAATATTTTTCAGCAGATATAATGATCATTGTTGTTCAGAATACTGTATTTTTTAAAGGAAGTGCTGTATTCAATTAGTGTTTGTTTTTTTCATCGATGGTTCTTTAAATAATCTGGTGAATCTGGATCGGATCTTCATCCTTTCTCATTTAAAGATTTTTTTATTTGGGAATAAAAACACAATGAACGTTGTCAAATTGACTGTTTGTAATTGCTAATTAACTTGTGTTCAATTCTCAGACACCTGGAATCTGATGGTAGAGTTAATATTTACATGTTCCAATTTTTATGTTCTCATCCGTCATGAGGATTGGGTTGATGTTAACTTCGATCTAGTTAATTCTTGAGGAGAGAATTCGGGTCTCAGAAATTATCATCATGTCTCGTCTTTCTTGCTTATTAAATCACCAGAAAATTCATTTCAACTCTCTAGTAGCTGACCTCACATGTGCATCAAGTGGCTCAGTTTGTGAAAATGGTCTGAGGTATTGCATGTCATAATCTTCATAGAGGGCTCGAAATTCGTCAAAATGATCCCTGGCTAATTTTGTAAGTATGAATTTCATCGATTCATAAACTTTTGCAAATTCAGCCCAACATATTGAATCGTTTTTTCTTTCTGTATTCCACCACGTTGAACTAGCTAAAATTCCGATAACATATGAGATGTTTCTCCCGGTATCTTCGTAAATTAATCCTGATCCTGAATCTCCCCCCATTCCCGACTGTTCTGGGTTGAATTCTGCACGAAATTTCAAGAGAAAATCCATTATTTTGAATTCATCTATCATGTGTAATTTTCCGGCCGGATATCGATTTGGATCAGCCTTAGAAGTATCATTCCCGCTCGGATTTGGAGTTGTATCACCCTCAAATGTATCATTCCCGGATGTATCATTCTCAGGTATATCATCCTCAGATGGATCATAATCAGATGGACTATAACTAGATGAATCATCACCAGATGGATTATTCTGAGATGAATTTGTTGAATTTGTTGTATTTACCTGGACTATCAGCTTATTCCCATATCCACCAAATTTAACTTTCCAATTTCTATGTGGTTCAATATTAGGGTAATATTTACCTGATTCTGGAAATATTGTGTAAATTGCTGGAGGTAAATTCATTCTCTTTATCATACCACCACCAAAGTCGATACTTTCTCGCAATCTGAGCAGCATAATGTCATATGCTGATTGATGATGTTCATACTTGCGTCTTTTGTAATACAAATCATAATCGGGATTAGGGTATTTTACACTAACATCGATAGATTGACGACCAATATTATTAATAGTATCATTATTATGATAGTCACTCGTGCCAACAATTACCATAGTGGGATATTTAGAATAACAATGCGCAGCTGTTAAAACCCAACGTTCGTGTATTATCACGCCAGTGCAGTAGTTGGGTTCATTAAGAAATTTCAATTTGCCATCTACATTGGCAATATATGGTTCTAGAGTGATTACTATGGCCGACCAGGGCAGTTCTCGGTAATCAACTGCTCTTCCACCGTAAATTCTTTGTTTCAATGTACTTGACTTATTGATCAATATGATGATCATCACAATAAATGAAGACACACGATACATTTTGGTGGTTGTAAATTTAAGTTTCAGTTGCTCATTCACTTTGATGAACTGAAAGCAATCAAAAGTCAATATCATTGACTGTCAATTAATTTCACTTCAGGAGTAAAGATGAATCAAATGTATAAAATTAGATCCAATCCTGATAGTGAGTGTCATATTTCATCTCATTAACTCTGTGTGTACTTTTAATGCATGAACATAGACTTGATCAATATCTGTCTTCAATTAAGAGTAAATCGAAGTCGAATCACTTTCATCGTCAGATGAAATTCAATTTAAATGTCTCGAAATACTCATGAACAATCAAAATGAAATGGGTTGTAAGTCCATAACAAAACAATTTGTCTTTATCTTCTCAGCTCTGTTTGGATGAAAAAAAAGAGAACAAGTGTAGCACTTTGCATTTTCCTCACAAAGAGAACACAATCAAGTGAAGTGAAACTTATGATTATTGTTAAAAGTCTCATAGTTTGTATTACATGACTCATCTTAAACCAACTTGAACGAATGAGAAACTTGATCCATATGTGATATCAGAATATAGAGAGTTGAAATAAATTTTACCCTCAAGAACGCCATAATCAGTTGCTTGTGAACAGTTTTGAGTTAAACTAAAAATTCGCCCTCGTTCACCAACTTTTTGTGGTTAGCTACGTTAAATTAACTTTGGAACTTCTGGAAATCGATTCAATTCAATGATTTCAATGCATCAAATTCTACTTTATTTGTCTAGATAATCGATTACATGGTTCTTACAGTTAATACGATAAGTGTTACTAGAGAAAGATGGGGTGCAAACTAATTTATTCAATGTGCAAGACAAACAGCTAATCAAGTGAAAGATAAATGCATAATCATCATTCTATGATGCTAATGACTAATTTTTCTACTCTACTTTTAATTTCAACTACGAAAGTGCCTGACGAGGCGACTTGTTGAACAACATACAATTTCATCAATGAATCATGCATGTGTTACGATAATCCGGGTTCTATTGATTGGTCGGATTGATCTGTATGCATTGGTCACTGTCTTCATATCTGGTCTTTTAGTACGTTTTGACTTTTTGCCAAATTTTTTGTGGAAATAAATTTCCGCGATGAGGCAAATGAAGCAAAAACCAACTGCACAAAGCAAAAGTCCAATGATGTCAATGAAAACATTCAACTTGAAAGGCTCCCAATCAATTTGTTCATCAACAATTTGATCCATACAATTGAGTGATTGAACTGTCAAAGGTCCAGCGACTTCAATTTCAGCAATAGCACCAACAGAAATAGCAGATTCCAAGAGATGCCCTTCAAACAGAGAAGTGAAAAGTTCATTGACTGCACGTAATCGTCTTTTGTCCAACTTCTTTGACCACAATGTTGTCAGGATTCCATTTGCATACATTTCCTTTGAAATGTATGTCTTTTCATAAATATTCGGCAGAATTCGACAATTGAAACGTCGCATAGTTCTGGTATACAAATCTGTTTCAACCATAGCTAAGGTTTTTTCCATCATCCCTTTACGAAAATAAGCTTGATCTTTACCAGCTGATTGATGTGAACCATCAGTTGGGAGCATGGAAATATTCTTGTGTTGTTGAATTTGTTGCCACAATTCATTTGATTTAGTTCCAGGTACTGAATTTTCCAAATAATTCAACAGAACAAATTTAGATGTGATGAAAGGTAATGTCTTTGAAGTGAGTAAATCTCCAAGTGAATCAATATTTGGTTTACCCACTAAAACACACAGATCTGATCCAACTAGATTTTTCAAAAAAGCCAGAACCACAACAAATCCATAGACCAAAAGGATTGATAGCATAATCTTGCGAATTGGATCATTGTTTGATGAAATTGGTAGAAAACCAAGCAAGATAAAGATCACTTCATATAAGTGATAGATGAATCTATTCAAACGAAACTTCTTAATTCTTCCTAGAACAAGCATTTCAAGTGTAATCAAAGTAGCACAGGTGACAATGATGAAGAAAGTTAGAATTGCACAAACTTTACCAAGAAGTAAGAATACAGTTAGAACAGTTCGATTGAGTTTGCGACGTTCATTTCTCTTGGACATGATTGATGAATCGGCAGTTGTATACACCGGACCAAATATACCAGGTTCTAATGGAGTTGCATCTGGTCGAAGTGGAACAAAGATTCCAGCAACTTCATTTCGTTGAACCATACCAATGTAACCATCGTAACTTCCATTTGCACTCAATATTCCAGTACTTGAAAGTGTCATACCTACCATGGTACAATTGATCTTGAGTAATCCATTCTTGATGGCATTGTAGTAGGCACGTGTAGTTGATTCCAACAAGTAACCTGATTTGAGTGTTGCTACTTCAGCAACAATGCATTCATCAGCAAAAGGTCCATCATATTTGGTTGATTGACTTGTCTTGGTGATTAGAAGATAAATTACAATCACCAATGTGATCAATCGTGTGGGATGAAAATTCATACTTGAATGAAATTGATGCAATTCAATCACAATCACTTGTTTGGAATTATACGCAAACACTCACAGATTGTTTGTTGTGTTGTTTGCCTGTTCGTCAGTAAACTGGCAAATCAAATGACAACTGAAACTGGTATTTCCTTTCACAAAGGCACCTTTTGCTATCGATAATGAAAATTTCGAAGTATCATTAGCATTGTTGTGGTTGAAGCAAAGGAAATTAATCTCACGAAGAAAGGACAAAAATAAGTTTTTCATTATACTACTAATGATTCGTTGACAGAATTTTCTGCTAGCAATTAGTCAGCCAAAATGCAATTTGAGATCTTTCATTGTTGTGTTCTATTGAATTTTTTTTTCATCAAAATCATAATTCTGAGAAAGCAAAGTGAAGTTGAATTGTCGATAATGAAAGAACCAAAGTCATATGAAGAAGCAAAAAAAGAATTGGTTGTTGATGATATTTTTTTTTAATAAAGAAGTTCATCTGTTGTTCGGAAAAAGTTCTTTGTGTGCAATGACAAAAGGAATGAAAATCAATCCGATGACAAATGGCAAAGATTTCTAAGAAAAATTTAATTGCCAATCGACTAATTGTGAAATAATCTTTGTTGATCGAATGGTGAGAAAAGCAGCGAATCTCGTAAACAACTACCTGTTAATATCTATTTTGATGATGTGATGTCCAATGGTAAAATCGAAATCCATTTTCAAATTAAAGTGACTACAAATGTTCACCTTGAGATGCAGATAATGGGAAGAATAATATGAAAAAATGTGACTTTCATATGAATTTAATGTTCTTAATGCGTGTGCAAAAATTCACGTGAGGAAAAAAATTGAATATAAAAAATACAATTAAGTAAAGTGGAGTGTGCATTAGCTTATTTCTGTTTCATAAGAAAATCACATGATGTCCACGTGTAGTCAATTCTAATTCTTATTACCAGAACATCTTTCCTTCTTACACAGCATAGTGACAGTGGCAATTTGTTGGTGACAAGTCAGCGAGTACGCAGCGTGAAAAGAACAAGTCAAACTTTGAATGGCTTTGCGGATTTGTCACGCTGCTGATTTCAAGCTTCTCTATGAATTCGATGAAGAAAAAGACATTCTCACTGGTGCTCTTGGTCCGACATCCAATGAAATCAGACACATCTTTGAGAAGCATTGGAACAAATTTTCACCTAATTCAACAACTCGAGTGATCAAGGGTGGAAGTGCTGGAGTTCTAAATGAGGCGACTGGAAAGTTCGATGGATGTCTTGGTCAACTGCAGTCAAATCAATCAGACCTCATCTTCATGTTATTTGACTATCCTCAAATCATTCCCAACATAACTCAAGGACCAATTGTGTATGAAACTTCACTCGTCATCGGTTCCAACTACCAAAAAGTGAACCTCAGTGAAGCCCACGATGGACAAGTTACTGATTCTTTCCACTCATTTAGCCTAATCACTTGGATGGTTTGCCTTCTTACTTTGATTCTCTTGTATGGGCTTCTCCAGCTCAGAGAAAAGTGGGTCATTTGGAAAAAGAGAAACAAAAAAGTATTCTACCATACACTCTGTCACATGACTCGTTTCGGACAAATACCAGATTATGGTCCATCGAGGAAGTTGATGTTCATCATCGCTTCGATATTTTCTCTGGTTGTTGTACATTATTTCTGCTCATTCATCAAAACACAACTTGTCATCATTCCTGAACCTGATGTTTTTCTCAAATATCAAGACATCATGGACAAGAATGCATCGTTATCCTTCATCAAAGGGATGACTTATGATTGGTTCTTCAGCAAACCAGATGCTTCTCCTCTGAGGAAGAAACTGTGGCAACATGTAGTCAGTAATTTCGAACGTGATCAATTGTATTTCGAAATCAATCCAATTGCCTTCATCCTCTGTGCTTTGAGAATGGTGAAAGGAACATCAACTTTGATTATGGAAGAAACTCTCATCCCTGTCACTGCTGTTACTGGCTGTACAATAAATCTAAATGATCCAAAGAGAGTCAAAGATATGATAGATATGCTTAACAATCCAGATGGGTTGACTCAGATCTTTGATCTAATCGGATTGGATGAATTGCAAAAAAAGTCAGCAGTAAAATTTATCCATAATAATAACCTGAAATTCGACAAGATGCCTGATTTACTCTATCATATTGAAAAAGATCCCAATGAACAGAGATTTGCTTCAGCTGTATTATTCAGTTCTCACAGTGACAAGAAAGTTGTTAAAGCAATTGTCACAGCAATTCGTTCATCTGAAGAGAGTGGAATTGTTTTGGAGAAAATTCGAGAGGTTCAACAAAAAAACTTGTTCGATGGATTAGATTTCATGACAATGATGATGGGCAAACCAATCAAGAATCGAGGATACTTGGTTAGAGAATGTATGAGCAAGACAATCATCAAACCTGAATTGCATCATGAATCTTTGCACTTGAGCAATCTAACTAAGCTCATCATCATCATGCTAATTCTCTTTGCAATTTTTTCAATCATTCTGATAATTGAATTTTGTGCAAAACGATTTTCACCTTGTAAAACATCAAGTACCAGAAAGATGAAACCATCATCACTGAAACCTGCTAGAATTACTTACATCGAACCGAATCGATCACGCAAGGGGAAAACTCTCTCTCCAATTGCTGAATGAATTGTAGGCTGATGATTAGTACGCTTTAAATTATGATGCTAACTGTAGACTTTTCATTGTTTAATTCAATAGTATAATTACAGCATCGAATACGAATTGAATTCACATCTTTCATTTTTTCATTTTTAACTTGCTACCTTCATCACTAATAACGAACACCTTAAAATGTAAACCATGTAATTCTTGTTCTATATCTCACTGAAGTTATTCAATTTCCACCATTATTCATATTAGTAATAAAGTAACTTGATCATACCAACTAATGATAAAATTGACAATCGAGAATGAGTCGTTTGCTTTTTCAATAATTAGTCAGAAAATTCACAGATTTTTAAAAACATGCATTTGTGACCAAAATAAAATTCGGTAACTCGGTTCAGACCTGCGTTTGAAGGATCAAATGAATATCATAAGACTCGAAGGAAATGAAAAAAGACAATCTCATTGAGTGGTTATTGTTGTTTTGTGTGATCATTAGCAGACCACAAGTTCTGACGTTATGCTCGATCGTCAGTTGAGACTCTCGTTGCCCGGGTATCGAGTTTTGTGTGACAAAGCAAAATACAAACTCAGCAAGTGAACACAGTATCGAGAAAAAGTTCTTTCGGAATGGCCTTAAGAATCTGTCATGCGGCTGATTACAAGCTTGTTTATGAATTTGATGAAGAAAAAGACATCTTCACCAAAGTCTTTGGTTCGGTCATAAATGGCGGCAGAGTCATCATCGAAAAGCATTTGAACAAGTTCTGGCCAAATTCTACAACTCAGGTGATCAAAGGCGGTGGTGTTGGAGTTCTCAATGGAACAACTGGCAAGTTCGATGGCTGTCTTGGTAAACTGCAGTCAAATGAGTCCGACCTCATCTTCATGCTGTTTGAGTATCCTCAACTCATTCCCAACATCACTCAAGGACCAATTTTCTATGAGACATCACTTGTCATTGGTTCAACCTACCAAAAAGTGAATCTCAGTCAAGCTCGCAACGGTCAAGTAACTGATTCTTTCAGCTCATTCGACAAAACTACTTGGTTGATTTGTCTTCTAACTCTCCTCTCACTGTATTCGCTTCTTAGATTCAGAGAGAACTGGGTTATTTTGAAAAGGAGAACCAAATCAGTATTCTACCACACAATTTCTCACATGACTCGATTTGGACAAATACCAGATTATGGTGCATCCAAGAAAATGATCTTCATCGTAGCATCAACATTTTCTCTGGTTGTTGTGCATTACTTTTGCTCACTGATCAAGACACAACTTGTCATCATTCCTGAACCTGACGTATTTCTCACTTATCAAGACATCATTGATAAGAATGCATCAGTATCTTTCATTGAAGGAATGACATATGACCGGTTCTTGAGCAAACCAGATGCTTCTCCATTGAGAGCAAAACTGTGGAATCATGTCAACACTAACTTTGAACGTGACCAATTGTACTTTGAAATCAACCCAATCGCTTTTCTCCTTCTTGCTTTGCGGATGATGAAACTCCGGTCAGTTGTAATTATGGAGAAAGTTCTGATTTCCATCATATCCGTCAGTGGCTGTTCTTCCAATTACTATGATCCAAAAAGAACCAAAGATGTGATAGACATGCTCAGCAATCCTGATGAATTAACCAGGATGTTTGACCTCATCGGATTAGACGGGTTGCAAAAGGAGTCAGCTTTGAAGTTCATTCGTAATGATGACTTGAAATTCGACAAGTTACCTGATATACTCATTCATATGGAAAAAGATCCCGATGAACAGAAGTTTGCCTCAGGTGTTCTCATCAGCTCTCAAAGTAACAAGAAAGTTGTCAAAGCACTGATCACAGCACTTCGTTCATCGGTTGAAAATGGAATCGTAGACAAGAAGTTGCATGACTTGGGAGGACAAAATTTGTTCGAAGGACAGGAATTCATTTCAATGATGATGGGAAAGGTGATCAAAAGTCGTGGAAACATCGTCAGAGAATGCACAAGCGAAGCGATCATCAAACCTGAGTTACTTTTTCATCCCTTGCATCTGAGCAACCTGACAAAGCTTATCATTGTTATGTTGATCCTTTTTTCAGTTATTTATATCATTCTTATCTTTGAAATTCGTGCTAAACGATTTTCACCTCGGAAAACATCAGTTACCAGGAAGATGAAACCATCATCACTAAAACCTGCTAGAATCACTTATATCGAACCGAATCGATCACGCAAGAGGAAGACTCTCACTTCCATCGCTGAATGAATTGTAGGCTGATTATTAGTACGCTTTAAATTATGATGCTAACTGTAGACTTTTCATTGTCTAATTTAATAGTATAATTACAGCATCGAATACGAATTGAATTCACATCTTTCATTTTTTCATTTTTAACTTGCTACCTTCATCGCTAATTGTCAACAGTATGATTAGTGACTCGGGGGTAGTAAGTGTCTTTATTAGTTGTCTTAGGTACAGTACAGTCAAAGGTCCTTACTCAAGTGACCTATGTTGTCTGTGTAGCAGCGTGTCTCTCACATGAAGGAGAGATCCGATACTCTTTAATGACGCTGGTCACCAAAAGGAGAGGGGTGAGGGATAAGAGAGATTGAATCAATGTGAGTGTACATATTACATATTTTTCTTTGTGTGTATACACTCCTTTCTACCTCTCTTCTCCCTCTCTCCCCTTAAAAATGACGGTTGTCGTGTGAGTATTCTCCCTTCCCGTTCTTTGTATCCCCGCTGCTTCGTCTGTTAGTTCTAACGTCTAACTATTACGCAACTCACTTAATATTTCACTGTGTTACAATATACTGGTCACACGTGTAGTGCTGTGTCTTGTCAAAATCATCTTCATACGTATTTTAAGTCCATCTCAAGGTACCGCATCGATCTTAGATTCATCATTCAGGTATGTAGATATATTCCTCCAATTTTCCATATTCAAGGTGAAGGAAAGATGTCTCAATCAAGTGGTTTTTGTTAACACCATTATCGATTGACCCATCGGTCGAGCCATAAGTGCGCCCACACAGTCTTGCCAGGTGGCGCAATCAAGTAATCCCTGGTTCCTCGCCTTCCTCTGGTTAGTCCATGTGTTGTGTTACATGGTTCATCTTCTCTTCTTGCTATGGCTGATTTGATGAATATTAAGTCGATCATAACCAGTTTCTCCTTCTTCAGAATGCCAAGAATGGACAGATGGATAGCACTCCCACCAGTTTCAGAAGAAAACTTGAAAAATGTCGTGGATCCAGGTGGAAGACGTGACTATGAGCGCTACCCCCTCAGTGCTCGCACTCACTATGACATGGAAGGTGAAGTGCAGACTCGACTTGAAGTCACTGAAGCTGACAAGGCTGCTGAAGAACCACACTTAAAGCAACACCGATTGGCCGCCGTCGCCGCTGACCAACTCAAACAATGGCCGGTTAAGACACCACTCGCCGTTGGAATCAAGGTTCCTGGGTTCGATCGAGTACAGTGGGTGATCCAGTGGAGTGCAATGGCTGTTCCCCTGGAGGAAGTGCCTCCAGGTTTCATTTACACTTACGACACGAGTCTTTTGGCTGGACAGCGAATTTTCATTGGGTCACCAGTTGGGGAGGAGAACCACGAGAGACGAGCTCTCATACTTGCACATGAATCACGTGTGAATCATCGCGGCAAATACTACAAGTGTAGCTATTGTGGTTGTTCTGGCAAACAACACGGCCGCAAGGATCACGTGGTACGTCATATGGCCTCCTGCATCGAAATGCCCGCTGAAATTCAAGCCAAAGGGAGTCTTTATCGCCACCAACCCACTGGGCCACTTCTTTTGATCGAATGGGCAAGGACACCGAACTTCCGCAGTCGTGGTCGGCCACTGATTGGAGATCGCCTAATTGACGGCTCAAACCAGGACTCAGGAGCGGTCAAGTCAGCAGTTATAGGTAGTTCTTCAGCATAACCAGCTACTCGCGCATGGGCGGTTAAAGTTGGGGTAGATCTTCCTCCCATAGACCCGCGTGCGTGCATCCAACTTCTCAAGCTTCCTCTGCTTCTGGTGTTTATCGTGCTCCTTGCGCTTCTTATATTTCTTATGTTTCTTATGCTTCTTGGTCTAACCCATATGTGACCAGTCTCATATCTGAATGTTTGAACGATGAGTTCAATATATTAGGTAACGACAATTAACAACTCTAAGTAGTGGTCACCTATTGTGACAAGTTTCTTTTTTTTGTTCTTTCCGTCTTCTTTTTTTTTTGCATATCGCTAACGAAATAAAACTGAAGTCGAGATCATTTGTTTCCAAGGAGCGACCATCTCTTGTTTTTCAACAGTTCTATTGCTGGAAGCACTCTTCTTTGCAAGCTGCTTCTTCCCGGTGATACTGCTATTATAGACTCCTCCTGTGACTCGTTAATTCCTGGAGGAATTAACTCTTTAAGCTTCGCTTCTTTCCTTCTAGTCGTCACACCGGAAGCCAGTCGTTCCTCATACTCTAATATGGCTTGATCGGCTTCCATGTCTTCTTGCCTGACCCACTTGCTCTCCTTGTTATGCATTGAAGACTGCGCGCTGCGCTTACATAACACTAATAACGAACACCTTAAAATGTAAACCATGTAATTCTTGTTCTAGATCTCACAGAAGTAATTCAATTTCCACCATTATTCATATCAGTAATGAAGTAACTTGATCATACCAACTAATGATAAAATTGACGATCGCGAATGAGTGAAAAAAATTTACAATTCTTTGAAAAATCGCATTTGTGACACCTGCGTTTGAAGGATCACATGAATATCATAAGACTCGAAGGAAATGAAAAAAGACAATCTCATTGAGTGGTTATTGTTGTTTTGTGTGATCATTAGCAGACCACAAGTTCTGACGTTATGCTCGATCGTCAGTTGAGACTCTCGTTGCCCGGGTATCGAGTTTTGTGTGACAAAGCAAAATACAAACTCAGCAAGTGAACACAGTATCGAGAAAAAGTTCTTTCGGAATGGCCTTAAGAATCTGTCATGCGGCTGATTACAAGCTTGTTTATGAATTTGATGAAGAAAAGGACATCTTCACCAAAGTCTTTGGTTCGGTTACAAATGACGGCAGAGTCATCATTGAAAAGCATTTGAACAAGTTCTGGCCGAATTCTACCACTCAAGTAATCAAAGGTGGTGGTGTAGGAGTCCTCAATGAAACAACTGGCATGTTCGACGGATGTCTTGGTAAACTGCAGTCAAATGAGTCCGACATCATCTTAATGTTGTTTGAGTATCCTCAAATCATACCCAACATCACTCAAGGACCAATCCTGTATGAAACATCATTGGTCATTGGCACCTATTACCAAAAAGTGGACCTCAGTCAAGCTCGCAGCGGTCAAGTAACTGATTCTTTCAACTCATTCGACAAGACTACTTGGTTGGTCTGCCTTCTTACTCTTCTCTCACTGTACTCGCTTCTCAAATTCAGAGAGAACTGGGTTATTTTGAAAAGGAGAACCAAATCAGTATTCTACCACACAATTTCTCACATGACTCGATTTGGACAGTTACCAAATTATGGTGCATCCAAGAAGATGATCTTCATAGCAGCATCAACATTTTCTCTGGTTGTTGTGCATTACTTTTACTCATCGATCAAGACACAACTTGTTGTCATTCCGGAACCTGACGTATTCCTCACCTATCAAGACATCATTGGCAAGAATGCATCTGTATCTTTCATTGAAGGAATGACATATGATCAGTTCTTCAGCAAGCCGGATGCTTCTCCATTGAGGAAGAAACTGTGGAATCATGTCATCACCAACTTTGAACGTGATCAATTGTACATTCAAATCAACCCAATCGCTTTTCTCCTTCTTGCTTTGAGGATGATGAAACTCCAATCAGTTGTGATCATGGAGAAAGTTCTGATTTCCATCACATCCGTCAGTGGCTGTTCTTTCAATTACTTTGAGCGAAAAAGAATCAAAGATATGATGGACATGGTCAGCAATCCTGATGAATTGACCAGGATCTTTGACGTCATCGGATTAGACAAGTTGCAAAAGGAGTCAGCTTTGAAGTTCATTCGTAATGATGACTTGAAATTCGACAAGTTACCTGATATACTCATTCATATGGAAAAAGATCCCGATGAACAGAAGTTTGCCTCAGGTGTTCTCATCAGCTCTCAAAGTAACAAGAAAGTTGTCAAAGCACTGATCACAGCACTTCGTTCATCGGTTGAAAATGGAATCGTAGACAAGAAGTTGCATGACTTGGAAGGAAAAAATTTGTTCAAAGGACAAGAATTCATTTCAATCATGCTGGGAAAGATGATCAAAAGTCGAGGATACTTGGTTAGAGAATGCACGAGCGAAACAATTATCAAACCTGAATTATTCTATCATCCCTTGCATTTGGGCAATCTCACTACACTTTTAATCGTGATGCTAATTCTGTTTCCAGTTATTCCTTTCATTCTTATCTTTGAAATTCGTGCTAAACGATTTTCATCTGGTAAAACATCAAGTACCAGGAAGATGAAACCATCATCACCAGCTAGAATCACCTACATCGAACCGAATCGATCAAGCAAGAGGAAGACTCACTTCCATTGCTAAATGAATTGTCGGCTGATGATCAGTACACTTTGAATCATTAAACTTTCCATTGTTCAATTGAATAGTAGTATTGCAGCATCGAATACGAATTGAGTCCACATCATCCATACTTTCATTTATAACTTGCTACCTTCATCGCTAATAACGAACACCTTAAAATGTTAACAATGCAATTCTAGTTCTAGATTACACTGAAAATCAAAAAATTCACAGATTTTTAAAAACATGCATTTGTGACCAAAATAAAATTCGGTAACTCGGTTCAGACCTGCGTTTGAAGGATCACATGAATATCATTAGACTCGAAGGAAATGAAAAAAGACAATCTTATTGAGTGGTTATTGTTGTTTTGTGCGATCATTAGCAAATCACAAGTTCTGACGTTGTATTCCATCGTAAGTTGAGACTCTCGTTGCCTGGGTATCGAGTTTTGTGTGACAAAGCAAAATACAAACTCAGCAAGTGAACACAGTATCGAGAACAAGTACTCTTGGAATGGCCTTAAGACTCTGTCACGCCGCTGATTACAAGCTTGTTTATGAATTTGATGAAGAAAAGGACATCTTCACCAAAGTCTTCGGTTCGGTTACAAATGACGGCAGAGTCATCATTGAAAAGCATTTGAACAAGTTCTGGCCGAATTCTACCACTCAAGTAATCAAAGGTGGTGGTGTAGGAGTCCTCAATGAAACAACTGGCAAGTTCGACGGATGTCTTGGTAAACTGCAGTCAAATGAGTCCGACATCATCTTGATGCTGTTTGAGTATCCTCAACTTATTCCCAACATCACTCAAGGACCAATTTTCTATGAGACATCACTTGTCATTGGTTCAACCTACCAAAAAGTGAATCTCAGTCAAGCTCGCAACGGTCAAGTAACTGATTCTTTCAGCTCATTCGACAAAACTACTTGGTTGATTTGTCTTCTAACTCTCCTCTCACTGTATTCGCTTCTTAGATTCAGAGAGAACTGGGTTATTTTGAAAAGGAGAACCAAATCAGTATTCTACCACACAATTTCTCACATGACTCGATTTGGACAAATACCAGATTATGGTGCATCCAAGAAAATGATCTTCATCGTAGCATCAACATTTTCTCTGGTTGTTGTGCATTACTTTTGCTCACTGATCAAGACACAACTTGTCATCATTCCTGAACCTGACGTATTTCTCACTTATCAAGACATCATTGATAAGAATGCATCAGTATCTTTCATTGAAGGAATGACATATGACCGGTTCTTGAGCAAACCAGATGCTTCTCCATTGAGAGCAAAACTGTGGAATCATGTCAACACTAACTTTGAACGTGACCAATTGTACTTTGAAATCAACCCAATCGCTTTTCTCCTTCTTGCTTTGCGGATGATGAAACTCCGGTCAGTTGTAATTATGGAGAAAGTTCTGATTTCCATCATATCCGTCAGTGGCTGTTCTTCCAATTACTATGATCCAAAAAGAACCAAAGATGTGATAGACATGCTCAGCAATCCTGATGAATTAACCAGGATGTTTGACCTCATCGGATTAGACGGGTTGCAAAAGGAGTCAGCTTTGAAGTTCATTCGTAATGATGACTTGAAATTCGACAAGTTACCTGATATACTCATTCATATGGAAAAAGATCCCGATGAACAGAAGTTTGCCTCAGGTGTTCTCATCAGCTCTCAAAGTAACAAGAAAGTTGTCAAAGCACTGATCACAGCACTTCGTTCATCGGTTGAAAATGGAATCGTAGACAAGAAGTTGCATGACTTGGAAGGAAAAAATTTGTTCAAAGGACAAGAATTCATTTCAATGATGATGGGAAAGGTGATCAAAAGTCGTGGATACTTGGTCAGAGAATGCACAAGCGAAGCAATCATCAAACCTGAGTTACTTTTTCATCCCTTGCATCTGAGCAACCTGACAAAGCTTATCATTGTTATGTTGATCCTTTTTTCAGTTATTTATATCATTCTTATCTTTGAAATTCTTATGCAACGAGTCATAAATAAGAAAGCATCAATCAGAACTAGTCACATCGGACCTCACAGATCACCCTTAAATAACACTAATCGTTCATATTGATGGAAGTGTTGGGTTGAAATAACAGCACACTTGATATTTGTCATCAATATCATCAACTTTGATGGTTGTAGCGTGTAATATTTGCGAGATCTTCGATATCTTATGTTATGTTATGTTATGTCGAATCAAAAAGTTCAGCTCGTATCAAAGTTTCAAAACTTCTTTCAACTGCATTAAAATTTTTATTAAAAGACACAAAATCTATCTGAAGGCAGTAAGTTTCGATCAATCAAATCCTATCCTTAATATCTGACAAGGATCATCTTATTGTTGAAAGTTCATTTCATTGATCTGAACTTTCACAACACAAACATGTTGTACGTGGACCAAGAAGGACTCGCCAAATAATCAAGGACTGTGAAGTTTACCCATGATAACAGGTACTTTTGATTGTTTGTCGTAAATGATGAAGGCAAAAGGTCGTTCAATTGTGATGCGGATAAGATCGTCTATTTCAAGGCAATGGCTTATAAGAACCACTGGACACTTGGTGAAAGAAAAAGCTTTTGTTCCTTGCTGATCAACTTGTATGGCAGTAGCGTGAAGTATTTTCGATATAAATAGATCACCTGGTGGAACATTGTTTATTTCAGAAAGGTCTGCTTCACCACGTTCGAATAGAACACCAGCACCAAGAGTTCTAATGTGATCTTCCATGGACGCCTTGGTGTCAAATTTGAATTTTGGCATTTCTAATTCGATGAATTTTGTATCATTGGTAGAAGTAACCTTTTCAGCCAATTGACAAAGTGACATTTCCGATATGATCGAGTTGATGGATGTTGATTCAGGTGGATAAACAACAACCATACTTAGTTCATCAATGTAAGGAATTTCAATCAGTTGCATCACATCATCAGAACCGTTCAATGGAACTTCTTCATACTTCATCACATCGGACCTTGATTGTATGGAATCAATAACTTTACCATTAGGATGTTCATCTGTGAAAAATTTCATGCGTCTCTCATATTGAAATGGTACTTTCCACTTGGATTCAAAGTATAAGCAGTTGAGTATCAGCATCAGTGCTTGTTCGTCAGGAGGCTGATTGAGCAATTTAGAAATGCGTCCTTGAGTACATTTTTTCACCCATGAATTCACTTGATCCATTATTTGATATCTTTCTGTTTCAAACATTGCTGTTTCAATCTCAGCGAAGTTCTTATCCAGGGTAGATTTGAATTGAGGCGTGAGAGAATCCATTGGTACTACTATCTTGTCAGCTATGATCATGTTGTTGATCATTAACTTTGATTGACCATTCGTCTTGTCCTTGTAGCTTTTGATGAGATTGTGATGAAAATCGTCGATTTCATCCTGTTCAATTTCAGGTGGCAGTTGAAGTGCTTCAATCAGTTTGTCTCTTGTTTCGTTTCTTGTTCCACACAATAAAGTTGATACAGCAGTGAATAAACTGACTGGTGATACCAAAGCATTGGCTGTTGGCTCTTTTTCTACAGTTAACTTGAAGATGTCATCGGCGAATTTACCAGTTGCTTCAATTATTTGGTCCATGTAGTTGCTGCTTCAACTTGTCGTGTACAAATCAAAGGTGTGTTGTGCACAATATTGAGCATGAAGAAACAGACAAAACCCAATTAATGAATGTGCGCATCGCCAATCAAAATGATAGCCCATTGGGTGATTCAAATGAAGCGAGTTACTTTCCATATTTGCAGTGTAAAATGTTGTCATTGTGTGTTCATGACTCAATCTACTTTTTTCTGTTGCCAACAACAGCTTCATCAAAATAGCGACTCATCTTTTATTTTTAGTTTTTGAAAACAAATAAACTGATGTAAACTAAAGCAATAATCGGACTGAAAAGAGTAAGAAGAGAAACAAGAAAAACATTTCCGGTGCGGCACTTTTCTCTAATCAATTACTCTAATTCCAATTATAAGACTCTCTTAATGATATGATGTTCTTGATGCAAATAAACCACGTGAGACGAAAAGAGGGAAAAAACACAATCAAGCAAAGTGGAAAAAAACCATTAGTTTGTGCATTACATCATCAGATACTCACATGATCTTTTTCTCAGTTCTGATTCATCCTGCCTAAATTTCATGTTTGGCGCATTGACAAGTTAACAAGTACACACGATACAGACAACAAGTGAAAACCTGAAATGGCTCTACGAATTTGTCATCCTGCCGATATCATAAGCTTTTATGAATTCGATGAAGAGAATGACATTTTTAAGGGAGGTCTAGCTGATGAAGCAAATGATATCAGGATGATGATTGAGAAGCATTGGAAGAGATTCTATCCAAATTCGACCACTCAATTGATCAAGGGAGGAGGTATTGGAAGTTTGAATGAAGCAACTGGCAAGTTTGATGGATGTCTTGGTCAACTGCAGTCAAATCAGTCAGACCTCATCTTCTCAGTTTTCGAGTATCCTCAGCTCATTCCCAACATCACACAAGGACCAATACTTTACGAAACATCATTGGTCATTGGCACTTATTACCAAAAAGTGGACCTCAGTCAAGCTCGTAATGGTCAAGTAACTGATTCTTTCAACTCATTCGACCTGACTGTTTGGACAACTTGTCTCATTACCCTTGTCACATTGTATGCACTCCTCAGTTTGAGAGACCGATTCTCAGAACTTGAACGTGAACGAAGCAGCCCACTCTACCACACAATTTGTCACATGACTCGATTTGGGCAAATGCCAGCTGATGGTGCATCAAGGATGTTAATATTCATCGTTGCATCATTCTTCTCTCTGGTTGTCGTTCATTACTTCAGTACCTTCATCAAGACTCAACTGGTTGTCATCCCTGAGGCTGAAGTGTTCTACACGTATCAAGACATCATTGACAAGAATGCAGCTCCTTGCTTTGCCGAAGGTTTAGCATATGATAGATTTTTCAGCAAGCCGGATGCTCCACCATTAAGGAAAGAATTATGGAGGCATGCAATTACCAATTTCAAACGGGATGACCTGTATCTCAATGTGAATCCCATTTCATTTTATGTTCAAGGTATGCGAATGATCAAAATGAGATCTGTCATGATAATGGATACAGTATTCATGCCTGTCACTTCAGGAAGTGGTTGTAACTTGAATCTCTATGATCCAAGAAAACTCAAGAAAGCATTTGATATGTTGTCTAATCCCAGCCAAGTTGAATTGATGCTCGGTACATTGGGATTGGATCAGTCGGTGCAGAATTCAACGGTCAATTTTATTCGCAGGAATGATTTGAAGTTCGACGAATTACCTGACATTCTTTTTCATTCTGCTAAAGATCCGAATGAAAAGAAATATCCTTCAGGTATTCTTTTCAGTTCTCTCAATGGTAAACGAGTGAATCAAGCTCTCATCACAGGATTTCGTCAATTCACAGGGGCTGGATTAGTGGTTAAAAAGATGAAGATGGTAGAAGGACTTGATTTATACAAGAATTTCGAAGGTATGAACATACTACTGGGAAACAAAAACAAGAGTTGTGGAAATTTAGTACGAGAATGTTTGAGCGAGACTATCATTGAACCTGAGTCGCATTTCGAATCCTTGCATTTGAACAATCTGACTCGTCTCATTGGTATCACGCTAATTCTGCTCTTAACCAGCTTTGCCATTGTGATCAGTGAAATTATCATTCATCGATTCTGTCCGAAGAAAAAATCACCAGGTAGGATCACTTACATTGAACCTCGTCGATCTTACAAGAGAATCAAGAATCGTTCTAATTGTCCTACTTTATTGCTCTGATTGAAATTATTGGACCCTGTGAACTGAATTTCATGGGTGCAAATTCATTTTACGTGGGAAAGAAGGAGAACATAATCAAATTGAGTGGAACAATCCATTAGTTTATTCTTGCCATCGTCGAATACTCACATGATGTTCTTTTGAAAATCGATTGTCACATCGAAAGCAGTAAAAATGATTTGAAAAAGATCATCCATTGAATATATAAATTATTAAAAAGCTTGTTGTTATTCTTTTTGTTGTTTTTCACATTTTCACCGTTTGTGTTTTGAAGTCAAGTTTCCACAGTGATTTAATCGATCGATCAGAGTGAATAACTGAAAAGAACCAAGAATGAGAGCTTTATTAAAAACGTGGCACCATTGAGTCGACCCAACTGACTTATCATGTAGCATGTTTTTATAATGGTCCAATGGATCGATGCATACTTCACGTGTCAACAAAAATAAACAACAAAAGAAGAACCGATCAACATGTCACACCTATTAGCCACGTGGCAATATTAAAGTGATCCGACCGATTAATTATTTAAGGTGTTATTTTTAGCATTTTTTTAGATTATAAACGCCTGTTTCTCTCATTGTCAGAGTTTCATGTGTTGAGTGACAAAGCACACTGACGAGTCAGCAAGTAAACAAACAAGTAGAACCTAAAATGGCTCTACGAATTTGTCATCCTGCTGATTTTCCACGTCTGTACGAATTCGATGAAAAGAAAGACACATTCACTGGAGGTTTGGCTGATGAAACAAATGAATTCAGAATGATCATCGAGAAGCAGTGGAACAAATTTTCACCAAATTCAACCACTCAAATAATCAAAGGAGGAGGTATTGGGAGTTTGAATGAAACAACTGGTAAATTCAATGGATGCTTTGGTCAACTGCAGTCAAATCAGTCAGACCTCATCTTCTCAGTTTTCGAGTATCCTCAGCTCATTCCCAACATCACACAAGGACCAATCCTGTATGAAACATCATTGGTAATTGGTACCTTTTACCAAAAAGTGGATCTGAGTCAAGCTCGCAATGGTCAAATAACTGATTCTTTCAGCTCATTTGACTTGACTGTTTGGACAACCTGTCTCATCACCCTTGTCACATTGTTTGTCCTCCTCAATTTGAGAGACCGATTTTCAGAATTCGAACGTCAACGAAGCAATGCATTTTATCATACCATTTGTCACATGACTCGATTTGGGCAAATGCCAGCCGATGGTGCATCAAGGATGTCAATATTCATCGTTGCGTCATTCTTCTCGCTGCTGGTTGTTCATTACTTCAGTTCCTTCATCAAGACACAACTCGTCGTCATTCCCGAAGCTGAAATATTCTACACGTATCAAGACATCATTGACAAGAATGCAACACCGTGTTTCATCGAAGGAATGGCATATGATCAACTGTTCAGTAAACCAAATGCTCCAAAGCTGAGGAAAAAATTATGGAGGCATGCGGTTACCAATTTTGAGCACAAAGACTTGTACCTCAAATTAAATCTGGCTTCATTCCATCATCAAGGAATGCGAATGGTCAATCTGAGATCTGTCATGATAATGGATGCAGTATTTATGCCTATCACCTCAGGTAGTGGTTGTAACTTGAATCTCTATGACCCTAAAAAACTCAAGGATGCATTCGATTTGTTGACTCAACCCGAACAAGTTGAAATGATGGCGGATACGTTGGGATTGGATCAATCGGTGAAGAACTCAACAATTGACTTCATCCAGAGGCATGATTTGAAATTCAAAAAGTTACCTGACCTACTTTTTCATACTGCTCAAGATCCAGATGAAAAGAAATACCCTTCAGGTATTCTTTTCAGTTCTCTCAGCGATGAAAGAGTGGCCTCAGTTGTGCATACAGCATTTCGCAAATTCGACGAGGCTGGAATCATAGCCAAAAAGATGCACATGTTCGAAGGACTTGATTTATACAAAGATATGCAAATCACAAGTGTTCTACTGGGTGAAAAGAACAAGAGTCGTGGAAATTTAGTTCGAGAGTGTTTGAGCAACACCATCGTCGAACCTGAGTTGCATCATGAATCCTTGCATTTGAGCAATCTTTTCACTCTCCTGGCTATTACGATGATTCTGTTCTCGGTCAGCTTGGTTGTTCTGATGTGTGAAATTTGCACTCGCCGATTCTGGCCGAAGAGAAAATCATCAGGTAGGATCACTTACATCGAACCTTATCGATCTTACAGAATACACTCAAAGAAATCATTAAAAAGAATCACCTACACTCAACCTAAACGATCATAATGAAGTGACACAAATCGAATTGTCAAATTAATTGAAGTAACTTCACACTTCATCATGATACTCAAATTATTACTTTCAGTGAATCAAAGTTTCTGATTAGATGATCGCACAAATCAAATGTAACCAAAACAATTTTCAAAATCACTTTACTTATTAATAAAGTCACTTAATCACCTAAACTAATTGGTCGTGAAAATCGTTAGTTCATTTTTACCATAATCAGATGATTAGATTATGTTTTTATGAAAATCTTTACATCTTAAGCAGCTATAAGGATTAGACAAATATCATGATGTCAAGATCTGAATAATTGAAAAGCTTCTTGTTGTTCTCTTTGTGGTTCATATTTTTACCTCGTGTGTTTCGAAAACAAGGTTTCCACAGTGATTTAATCGATCGATCAGTTTACCTTGGATCGATCAAAGTTAATAACTAAAAAGAATCATAAATAACAGCTCGATATAACTCGTGAAACCATTAACTCCACCCAACTGATATAATATGTAGCAGGTTTCGATGGTTGTCGAATCGATTGATCGATTCCAAGCTTGTCAACAGAAATGAACAACACCGATACATTATTTAAGGGTTTTATTTTTAGCATTGTTTGTTGGATGACAAACTCTGGTTTCTTTGGTTGCCTGGGCATCATGTTTTGTGTGGCAAGAAACAGTGACAAGTCAGCAAGTAAACAAACAAGTAGAACCTGAAATGGCTCTACGAATCTGTCATCCTGCTGATTTTCCTGGTCTGTATGAATTCGATGAAGAGAATGACATCTTCACTGGGGGTGTAGCTCATGAAATAAATGAATTCAGGATGATCATCGAAAAGCATTGGAACAGATTTTATCCGAATTCGACCACTCAAGTGATCAAGGGAGGAGGTATTGGAAGTTTGAATGAAGCAACTGGCAAGTTTGATGGATGTCTTGGTCAACTACAGTCGAATGAGTCAGACCTCATCTACGCAGTTTTCGAGTATCCCCAGCTCATTCCCAACATCACACAAGGACCAATCCTGTATGAAACATCATTGGCCATTGGAACTTATTACCAAAAAGTGGACCTCAGTAAAGGTCATGATGGTCAAGTCACTGACTCTTTCAGCTCGTTTGACTTGACTGTATGGACAACATGTCTCATCACCCTTGTCACATTGTTTGTCCTCCTCAATTTGAGAGACCGATTTTCAGAATTCGAACGTCAACGAAGCAATGCATTTTATCATACCATTTGTCACATGACTCGATTTGGGCAAATGCCAGCCGATGGTGCATCAAGGATGTCAATATTCATCGTTGCATCATTCTTCTCTCTGGTTGTCGTTCATTACTTCAGTTCCTTCATCAAGACACAACTTGTCGTCATTCCCGAGGCTGAAGTATTCTACACGTATCAAGATATCATTGACAAGAATGCAACACCGATTTTTGTCGCAGGTACAGCATATGATGAATTTTTCAGCAAGCCGGATGCTCCACCTTTGAGAAAAGAGTTATGGAGGCATGCAGTCACTAATTTCGAACGTGATGACTTGTACCTCAAGGTGAATCCCATTTCATTTTATCTTTATGGCATGCGAATGATAAAATTGAAATCCGTCATGATCATGGATGTCGTTCTCATGCCTGTCACTTCGGGAAGTGGTTGTTCTTTGAATCTCTATGATCCTGAAAGACTGAAGGGGGCCTTCGAATTATTGACTGATCCTAAAAAGGTTGAGTACATGCTCATTTCCCTCGGATTAGGGTCAACGACGAATTCGACGGTCAATTTTATTCGCAGGAATGATTTGAAGTTCGACGGATTACCTGACATTCTTTTTCATTCTGTTCAAGATCCAAATGAAAAAAAGTATCCTTCAGGTATTATTTTCAGTTCTATGGGTGGTAAACGAGTGACCCAAGTTCTCATCACAGGATTTCGCAAATTCGCCGAAGCCGGATTGGTGGTCAAGAAGATGAGGATGATGGAAGGACTTGATTTATACAAGGATTTCGAAGGTATGAACATACTACTGGGAAACAAAAACAAGAGTCGTGGAAATTTAGTACGAGAATGTTTGAGCGAGACTATCATTGAACCTGAGTTGAATCATCAATCGTTACATTTGAACAATCTGACTACCCTTATTGTCATTGTTCTAATTTTGTTCTTTGCTAGCTTTGTCATTCTGTTGTGTGAAATTTGCATTCGCCGATTCTGGCCGAAGAAAAATCATTAGGTAAAGTCATTTACATAGAACCTCGTCGATCTTGCACGAAAAAGCACAAAAAAATCATCAAAAAGAATTAACCGGATCAAATCTTACCGATCATAGTGACACAAATCTGATTGTTAAATCAATTGAAATAATTTCACTGTTGATAGTGATGCTCAAATTATAGCTTTCAATTATTCAGTGAATCATAGTTATTGATCAGATAAGGTTTATTATCTCTTATCAAATGTAACCAGAATAATTTTCAAAATCACTTTCCTCAATGATGAAGTGGCACTTATTACCAAAAAGTGGACCTCAGTCAAGCTCGTAATGGTCAAGTAACTGATTCTTTCAACTCATTCGACCTGACTGTTTGGACAACTTGTCTCATTACCCTTGTCACATTGTATGCACTCCTCAGTTTGAGAGACCGATTCTCAGAACTTGAACGTGAACGAAGCAGCCCACTCTACCACACAATTTGTCACATGACTCGATTTGGGCAAATGCCAGCTGATGGTGCATCAAGGATGTTAATATTCATCGTTGCATCATTCTTCTCTCTGGTTGTCGTTCATTACTTCAGTACCTTCATCAAGACTCAACTGGTTGTCATCCCTGAGGCTGAAGTGTTCTACACGTATCAAGACATCATTGACAAGAATGCAGCTCCTTGCTTTGCCGAAGGTTTAGCATATGATAGATTTTTCAGCAAGCCGGATGCTCCACCATTAAGGAAAGAATTATGGAGGCATGCAATTACCAATTTCAAACGGGATGACCTGTATCTCAATGTGAATCCCATTTCATTTTATGTTCAAGGTATGCGAATGATCAAAATGAGATCTGTCATGATAATGGATACAGTATTCATGCCTGTCACTTCAGGAAGTGGTTGTAACTTGAATCTCTATGATCCAAAAAAACTCAAAGAGGCATTTGATTTGTTGACTGATCCTAAAAAGGTTGCTTTCATGCTCGAATCCCTCGGATTAGGTTCGGCGAAAAATTCAACTGTCAATTTCATTCGCAGGAATGATTTGAAATTCAAAAAGTTACCTGACATTCTTTTTCATACTGCTAAAGATCCGAATGAGAAGAAATACGCATCAGGTGGGCAGAAGAGCGGGTCGTACACCTTGCCGGTTGCTATTTAGACCGTTTTTTTGGTCACTAATATGAATGGGCACATGTGGAAAATTTATTAATAATAATGAAATAAAATACTCACCTGACTTAAATTGAAATGATTGATATGACTTGGACATGACTTGATCGGCTTTGCTCGAGCTCGACCTGGTTACCAGAAGACTGAGGGGCAGAAGGAGTCTCGGTAGCAACAGTCGGGGCAGCAGAAGGAGGGCCAACAGAATAGTGGCAACAATCACATAGACACGCGCCATCACTCCACCCTCCTGGAACAGCCAACCAGGATTGGTTAATTCTCAGAAGTGAATTAAATTTGTTACTCGGTACACTTGGTGACATATCTGACTTGGCTCACTTGACTCACCTAACTCGTTGGTACCTGCCGCTGGATATTCGCTTACTCGATCCTCTGCCACCGGACAATCGCTCACTTGGTCTGAAAGATGTATGTGGATCGGTAATTTCGCAAAAAATCTTCTGTGCAAGAGTCTACGGGCTTGAACTAAACCTTATCTCGTAGAACAAGTTTTGTGAACATGTCTAAGTGCTCTCTTGTAACCCCACTAACCATTTCCTGTATAACCATTTCCTTTTCCATTTCACCGATTTTTCTTGCCTGCCAGAATATATTTCTTACACTTTCGTTACTATCGATTCACTCAAAGATAAAAAAATTGTAAGTTCTATTTACAATCACGCTGAAATGAGAAGGAAAGTAGAACTTATTGAGGCTGAATTTGAGGACAAAGTAGGTCAAATTTGGAAATGTCCATATTGCGACAAAATTGTCCTCAAGTATGATCAGTGTGGTTACAAGAGAGCACTAAGGCATGTTCATAAAACTTGTTCTACGAGAAAAGGTTTAGTTCAAGCCCGTAGACTCTTGCACAGAAGATTTTTTGCGAAATTACCGATCCACATACATCTTTCAGACCAAGTGAGCGATTGTCCGGTGGCAGAGGATCGAGTAAGCGAATATCCAGCGGCAGGTACCAACGAGTTAGGTGAGTCAAGTGAGCCAAGTCAGATATGTCACCAAGTGTACCAAGTCACAAATTTAATTCACTTCAGAGAATTAACCAATCCTGGTTGGCTGTTCCGCCATCATTGAACATTAATTCAAAGTTATGTTATTTGTTATTGGCACAAAACTGATAAAGTGAAGTTAATTGTCATCAATAAAAGAATACCATTTCCAGTTGTTTCGAAATTTGCACTTTGACATTTTGCTCAAGATCTAATAAAACATCTTACCTAACTCCACTATATCATTAAGTATGTTTTTCTCAGATACCGATCATTAGTGCAGAACAAACATCATCGGAAAGTTGGTTCTACTCTAATGAAATTTTGCACAACGAACTTATCGATCGATTGATTATTTCGCCACGCATCAATAAAAGTTGATGAGAAATAAAAAACTGGTATTCAGTTAATGAAGCATGACAATAGATCATTTAATGACCCAAATTCAAGTACTTTTTGTTTGACCATCAAAAGAACACTTGTTGCCACGATACCGTTTTCGTTTACCGCATCACAGAGACATTTAATTAAGGACAAAAAATGAAAATAACAAGTTAACAATAGATTTGGTCACAAGTCAGCAACAACACACGGTGAAGAGAACAAGTTTAACCTAAAATGGCCTTACGACTTTGTCACGCAGGTGATTTTGCGTTGATTCATGAGTTCGATGAAGAGAAAGATCGATTTACTGGAGCTCTTGGTTTTGGTAGAAATGAAGATAGACTAATCTTGAGGAAGTTTTGGAGCAAATTTTCATCAAATGCAACTACTCAAGTGATCAAAGGTGGTGGTGTTGGAGTTTTCAATGAAACAACTGGCAAGTTCGACGGATGTCTCGGTAAACTACAGTCAAATGAGTCAGACATGATTTTGATGTTGTTTGAGTATCCTCAAATCATATCCAACATCACTCAAGGACCAATCTTTTACGAGACATCACTTTCCATCGGTGCAAATTACCAAAAAGTTGACCTAAGCAAAGTTCACGATGGACAAGTGGCCGATTCTTTCAGGTCATTCGACGAGAAAACTTGGTTCGCTTGTATTCTTACTCTAACTGCATTGTCCTTGCTTCTTTACTTCAGAGAAAAATGGGTAATTTTGAGAAAGCGAAACAAATCAGTATTCTATCATACGATTTGTCACATGACTCGATTTGGGCAAATACCAGATTACGGTGTATCAAGGAAGTTGATGTTCATAGTAGCATCGACATTTTCTCTGGTTGTTGTGCATTATTTCTATTCAATCATCAATACAAGACTTGTTGTAATTCCTGAACCTGATGTATACCAAACATACCGGGACATCATTGACAACAATGTATCAGTATTGTTCATCGAAGGATTGACATATGATCGATTTTTCAGCAAGCCAGATGCTTTTCCATTGAGAGCAAAACTATGGAATCATGTAATCACTAATTTTCAACGTGATGAATTGTACTTCGAGATCAATCCAATTGCTTTCATGCTTGCTGCTTTAAGGATGATAAAACGAAGATCAGTTTTGATCATGGAAAAAGCTTTAATTCCTTTCACAGCTGTCAGTGGTTGTTCAATGAATCTGTACGATCCTGAAAAGATGAAAAATGCAATTAAAATGTTCAACGATCCGGTTGAATTGTCATCAATCTTTGATATGCTTGGTATGGATGAAATGAATAAACAATCAGCAATTAAGTATATACAAAATCATGATTTAAAATTTGAAAAGTTACCAGATTTCCTCTATCACATCTCACAAGATCCAGATGAACAAAGTTTCGCTTTATCTGTGTTATTCAGTTCTCAAGCTGACAAAATGGCCATCAAAGCACTTACCTTTGCATTTCGTGTACTTGAAGAACGCGGAGTGACTTTAAAGAAATTCAAGATGATGGAAGAGGCAGATATATTCAAAGGAATGGAATTCATAACAACATTGTTGGGCAAACCAATTAAGAATCGAGGATACTTGGTTGGAGAATGTATGAGTGAAACTGTTGTCCATCCTGAGTTGCATCATGAACAATTGCATTTGCAAAATTTAACTAGTCTCATTGTCATCACGCTCATCTTGTTCTCAATCAGTTTTGTCATCTTGATAATTCAAATTTGCTTTCATCGTTTTTCAAAAAGAAAATCATCTGGTAGAATCACTTACACTGAACCTCGTCGATTGTACAAAAAGAACACCAATCGTCCTCACTGTACTCGTTCTAAGTTGATTGTTTGATCGAAGCGATTTCACTTACAACTATGATACTCATCTTGGTTGATTTCAAATCATAGCATTTAGAGCATGCAATTCAATTGCTGAGTCATTATTGCAATGAAAATCTCAAAGTATGGTTTTCAAGCGAAGAACTCTCAAAAGTTATTCGACTCTTGGATCAAGTGACTTGATCATCTCAACTAATGATTGTCTTACTCATAGTCACAAGTCAGGTGACTTTGCAAGTAAATCATTATTCTTCAGTGGTTCTGTGAGAACATTTTTCTTTCTTACTCTTCTTCTCAGTTCACTTTGAGAAAATGATTTTTCAAACAAGACAAAGTAATGTGAACTTGTACACTGCACTTAGAGTCACAAGTCATCCAGAACTCGATGTTTGTGTGCATCATAAGACTTGAAGAATCATTAGTGCAATGTTTTTCTGGTTTCATCGTGTGTAAGTTGTCAGTTGACACTCATCTCAGCCATGATTCGTGTGTGTCATCGAGTTTTCTGGGACTACGAATTGAAGAAGAGACAAGATGGAAGTGAATATATTTCTGGTCCTCAAAGTACTTGGTACATGACAATGAATTATCTGACGTTTAAGCAACTATTTCATTCAGTCAACTATTCAGTGTACTTTACCAAAGATGCCAACGAATGTCAAGAACGAATCAAGAACAACGAAAGTGACTTCACCACTGAACTGATGCCACTTGATTCAAGTAATGAATACTACTACGTTCCAAGTCCTTTGATCACCAACAGAATTTCTTTCTTGTCTGGTTACAATGCAACTGACATGAAGAGTAAAGATGTAGGAACTGTCTTTAGCAATTTGAATACTTTACCATACTCTGTGTATTTTATTGCTGCATTCATCATGTACTTGTTTCTTGTGATTGTTGGTGCAAACACTTTCATTTACACAGTGCATGGACATCGAGTTCGTAAGATTCTAAGACGTGTCAATAGAAAAGAGATAAATTTGAAGAGGTTGTTGAAGATAACTTTCATCAGATTCAAAAAAGCAATCGTTGGTTCATCCAACAGATTCAGGCTCATCAGTTTATTGTCATCATTGACAATTTTTCATCTTATTCTATTCTTCATGTGTGCTTACAAGACCAGTCAAGTTGTCATTGATCCACCTCATCACATTGATTCATACCAAGGACTACTTGAAGATAAGAATTCGTTGCCAATGATGTTCGACTTAGGTTACAACATCAGTTCACAATTCAAAATAGCAAATCCACTATCGATCAAAGGTAAGATCTGGTCAAAGTTGATTCATTCAAAAGTTGACTTGAACGATTACATCATTGAAAATGAAGATTCAATAGCAAGACAAGGTCTAAATAACATCATTAAACGTGGTCTTGATCAATTGGAAATTCTAATCGGTGCACCTAATCTGTTGTCTATGGTCAAGGAGATAACTTGTTTGAATACTCCTGAAGGTTTTCTGTACAAAGCTTTCATCTATGAGGACACGAGTGAACCAGAAGAATTATGGGGACCTCCATGTTCAAAATTCTACGAAGACAAGAAGTATGCTTTGAACAGAATGAGAGTATTACAAGAATCACATTGTTTTCATGTACTCATCGACATGTTGCGAAAAGACACCATTTCAACTTTTCCATTGCCCATGATGAGTGCACAACACAAATCTAAAGTACGTGCTCTTTGCATCGATGGAATGGAAGAAGATACGACTGGATTCAAAGCACTTGATTTTAATTTCTTCATGGGATTCTTCATGGTATTTGCATTGATATTGATCACCGCATCCATTGTATTCATTATCGAATGTGCAGTAGAATATCTCAAGACAATGAGACGTCATTTGAGAAATTGAAGACTTAGAGCTAGAATCACTTCACATTGTATAAAAGTAGTTAACTTAGTGAATCACATGTATCTCATATGAAGTTCACAAGAGTAACCAGTGAAAAACCACAGCTACATACAAATGCACAAACATTACATAATGAGGCGGTTATTGTATTGGCAAACCGATAATTTTTAAATTGCGTCATTGGTTAGCAACCCTTGAAAAACCTCAAAATTATATTCTTATTGGCTCAAAGTAAAATAAAAGAAGGTCATTCAGAACTGTTTCTTCGCACTCTATCGAACTTTGCATCGTTTTTTCTAGATTTTTATTCTACGTCAGGTAAGGAAAAGTGAACAGTTGGAAAATGTGCAAAATATTAAGACTCATGGAAAAGATGTTAAGAACAATCATCGGCATCTGAATACAATCAGTTTGTATGTTTTCATCTTCTAATGTCCAAGCTCTCAATTTGATAGTACAATTGATTTCGGTAAAACTTATTATCCACGAGCTGGTGACGTTAAGAATTTTGGTTTAGGTGGTGGAGTTGGTTTTTTCGATGGTTTGGTGATAAATCCTACAACTTTCGGAGGTGGAGGAGTTGTCTTTGGTTTAGGACTGTTGAAGAGTCCACTTCTTTTTTCCACATCATCATCAATTTCGTGCATTTCTGTAGATTTTTTATCCTTTCCAACTGAATCAATCTTCTCTTTGATCTTTTCATTTGCTATTTCATCAACTTGCAGAATTTTTCGACTCATGTACCTGTCAACTGGAACAAATGAATACACATTTATGATGTTGATCATCACAAGAATTGACAACAGGTTTATATTCATAATGATTGTTGTTAACTTGGTCAACGATTGATAACGACTATTTGAACTTAACTGATTGAAATTATTTAAAATTCGCAAATTGATTTTCTTTCAGTGAATTATGAGTAAATTTATAAAAAATATCCATTACAATTTAATGTCATCTGATCTGATTTGAACATGTTAAGATTGATTAAATTTAAGAAATATAATCATTTCAAATTATTGCCGAATGATTTATAAGTTAAAAGTGTGTAAAATATAAAGTTCGGTGGAAAAGATGTTAAGAACAATCATCGGCATCTTAACAAACTCGAAACAAGGTGATTTCATCAATCAAACTTATAATTAGTTTTTGGTCAATTCAATAAGATTTTATTCAAGTTTTCATTTCAATTCGATTACAATCGATAGCAAATTCAGATATAAGCTTGGGTATAACAGATACTCGCAGAACATTTTTTGCTTCAACCTTTACCTTTACCGTGATGTTTTTCTTCGAGTGCATATGCACCTCCCATAACACCCATTGCTCCAAGAATAACTGCACCGATAAAGAAAAGCAAATATCTGTTTTCTCTGGAATCGTTGAAAGAATCTCCAGCCACCAGTAATTCAGTAGCTGTAGCTTTGTAACAATCAGCTTTAGTCCAAAAATAGCACACAAAACAATCAGCTCCAAAGCAATTTAAATAGGCCGAGTCAGGACGTCGTAGAATATTTTCATGCATTCGATATGATCGTTCTTCTTCAAAGAATCCTCTTGGATTGTGGTGATAAGCATGCAAACCATTGAATACAATGGAAATAACACACAGTGAAACGATAAGCATCTTTACGAGTCAAATATATTTGACTTTTTGATTTGTGTAAAATTGATTTTTCTAAAATTTTTTTCGCAAATTGATCGATTCAATTGAAGATTTAATCAATATTATTGCTTATGTAAATGAAAAAATAATATTCCGCTGATATTGGATATTATTTCAAGTGAATAATTCAAAATTTTCTTCTGCTATCAACGTTAGAAGATTTTTCATATCGAATTGATCATGACGAACTTCCTGAATGTAATGTTTGTAAATTGTAAATATATTGAATATCATGACGATTTGTTCTAAGACCTGTAAGAGTCTCTTGTTTTCTGAAAACCATCACGCCGTGCCAATTAAAGTCGGTCCAAAGATTCGTGACTCAAATGAAAATTAGAAAGAGGGGTGAATAATTGACACTCTAATATCGTTTGTCCAGGTGAATTTATCAACAAAAGGTATCCTCATGATGAGAAAGAAAAGAAATGATGTAACACTTAAGTATTTTAAGCGAACAGATAATATTCCTGGTCCTCTTTACACACCGAGGGCATAACAATGAATTATATGACATTCAAGCTTGTGACTACTGAAATTAAACATTAATAAATTTTAGCTGAATTTCACATATTCAGTCAACATCATTTGAAATACAATCAGAACCAGCATTTAATTGGGCAAGTAAATTAATCCTTTAGTAACATCAGCTGAACATCCATCGCCGGTCCACCTTGCGGTGAACATGAGAAACACTCGTCAGTCATGTGTTCGACGGCATAACGTTGTCTTGACTCATGTCAGTTAATTATACTTTTCAATATCTTATTTAATATTATATTAGCCTGATGAATCCTCCTAATGTACCACATCCAGGTGCTTTGGTGTCCAAGAAAAAGAAATCATTCTTGGGTTTACCAGCTCCTTTAGGTTATGTTGCCGGTGTTGGTCGTGGTGCTACTGGTTTTACCACTCGATCTGATATTGGTCCTGCTCGAGAAGCTTCTGATGTACCAGATGATCGTCATGCCACTGCTAAGAAAAGAGATGATGACGATGATGATAATTTTAACGAAGCAGATTACGATGAATTTACTGGTTATGGTGGTTCACTCTTTAATAACGATCCATATGACAAAGATGATGCTGAAGCTGATGCCACTTACGAAGCAATCGATCAAAGGATGGATGAAAAAACGTCGTGATTATCGTGAAGCAAGACTTAAAGCTGAACTAGAAAAGTTTCGACAAGAAAGACCTAAAATTCAACAACAATTTTCTGACTTAAAAAGAGGTTTGTCTCAGGTTTCAGAAGATGAATGGATGAATATACCTGAAGTTGGTGATGTTCGTAACAAAAAACAACGTAATCCCAGATCTGAGAAATTTACACCAGTACCTGATTCAGTTTTAGCTCAACGAGCACAAATATCATCTGGTAATATGGATGTTACCATTGATCCAATGACAGGTTTGATGTCATCTGTGCCTTCAACCTCAGGTTCAACATCTACATTTGACTTGAGATCGATTGGACAAGCAAGAAATACTCTTATGGACATCAAATTAAATCAAGTGTCAGACTCAGTCACAGGTCAAACAGTAGTTGATCCCAAGGGTTATTTAACTGGTCTACAATCGATGATTCCACAATTAGGTGCCGACATCACTGACATAAAGAAAGCTCGCCTTTTGTTAAAGTCAGTAAGAGAAACCAATCCTACTCATCCTCCTGGATGGATTGCATCTGCCAGACTGGAAGAAGTAACTGGTAAACTTCAGCAAGCTAGAAACTTAATAATGAAAGGATGTGAAGCATGTCCAACATCTGAAGACATTTGGCTTGAAGCAGCTCGTTTACAACCAATCGATTTAGCCAAAGGTGTGGTGGCTGAAGCCGTTCGACGAATTCCATCATCTGTAAAAATTTGGTCCAGAGCAGCTCAATTGGAAGATGAATTAAAAGCAAAGAAGAAAATTTATCGTAAAGCTCTAACTCATTTACCCAATTCGGTGAGATTATGGAAAGATGCAGTTCAATTGGAAGAACCTGAAGATGCTAAAATTCTATTATCACGAGCAGTCGAATGCTGTCCAACATCCGTCGAGTTATGGCTTGCTCTGGCCAAACTTGAAACATATGAAAATGCAAGGAAGGTACTAAACAGAGCACGTGAACACGTACCAACTGATCGACAGATTTGGATAACTGCTGCTAAATTAGAAGAAGCTCATGGCAACAATCATATGGTGGAAAAGATTATTGATCGTGCCATTCAAACACTTACTGTCAATGGAGTTGAAATTAATCGTGATCACTGGATCCAGGATGCATATGACACTGAAAAAGCTGGTTCAATACTTACTTGTCAATCGATTATCAAATCAGTAATTGGTCACGGAGTGGACGAAGAAGATCGCAAACACACATGGATGTCGGATGCTGAGAATGCTGCTGCTGCAGGTGCCTTGGAATGTGCCAAAGCAGTTTTTGCCCATGCAATCAAACACTTTCCCACCAAAAAGTCTGTCTACAAGCGAGCAGCTTATTTCGAAAAAGATCATGGCACTCGAGAATCACTTGAAAATCTACTTGAAACAGCTGTTAAGGCAGTTCCACATGCTGAAGTTTTGTGGCTCATGTTGGCAAAGTCCAAATGGTTGGCTGGAGATGTTCAAGCTGCAAGGAAAGTTCTTGCCAATTCATTCGAAGCCAATAAGAATTCTGAAGAAATTTGGTTGGCTGCTGTCAAACTGGAAGCTGAAAATGAAGAGTATGACAAAGCACGAAAACTTTTGACCAGAGCCAGGAGAGAAGCACCAACAGCTCGTGTCTACATGAAAAGTGCTCGACTCGAATGGGCCCTGGGTTATCTTCAAGAAGCTAAAGATCTACTTGATGAAGCTACAACCAAATACCCTACATTCCCTAAATTGTGGATGATGAAAGGACAAATTTTACAACAAGAAAATAACATCGCTGGTGCAAGAGATGCTTATCACTCTGGACTTAAAAGTAACCCTACTTCAGTTCCACTTTGGTTACTTCTTTCGAGGTTAGAAGAATCTACTGGCGCCATTATCAAAGCCAGGTCAGTCCTTGAAAGGGCTCGATTGAGAAATCCCAAAGTACCTGAATTATGGCTTGAAGCAGTACGTGTTGAAATTCGAGGAAGAAATCGTGAAGTTGCTGTCCCTCTCATGGCTAAAGCAATGCAAGAATGTCCTAATTCTGGTATTTTATGGGCTGAAGCTATTTTCATGGAAGAAAGACCAAAAAGAAAAGCTAAAAATGCCGATGCTTTGAAAAAAGCTGAACATGATCCTCACGTACTTTTAGCGTCAGCCAAATTACTTTGGGCTGATGGAAAAACTGAAACTGCAAGAAAATGGTTCAATCGAGCAATCAAAGCTGACCCTGATCTAGGTGATATTTGGGCATACTTTTATAAATTTGAACTGATCAATGGTTTTGGTGATCAAGTGAAAAGTCGATGTGTCGAAGCAGAACCAAGACATGGTGAACTCTGGTGTAGAGTATCGAAGGACATCAAAAATTGGAAACTTAAAACTAAAGATATTTTAACATTAGCTTCAGGTGAAATTATTATACCAAAATAAATTTCATCAATCATTGTGTAAATAAATTCATTTGCAATTATCAATATAATTGACCAGTATCAGTGTGAAAACAAAAAATAAATAATTTTGATCATATTTCGAACTAACGCCATCTATCGTGTAACCAATGCATAGTACGATTTCTATGTGCTTAGCGTCTTGTTTCTCCTCTTTGAACCAGTGGGACATCCAATTGTCCGAATCAACAGATGAATACATCTAAGCAGTTAAATATATTTAATTTAACTGAATTCACAATGGATTCAAATGGTATTCCATTGTATGAAAATCCTTCCTCATTAACAATATTCAATTCGATACGACAGTGTCTGCTGAATTCAACCTTCCAAGCTAGTTTAATTGCCGGTTCGACAAATGACCAAACCAACAATGTTGCCGGTACTAATAGTTCGAGTGACATAGGTGTAAATAATAGTCAATTACAGGTAAGTAGTTAAATGTTTTCATTTTATTATTTTTCTTCAACATGACAATACATGGCGTCATGTGACTCACCCATTAGGACAAATTGTAACAGCTTATTCGTTTGACCATTTTAATTGATTATTTGGTTCAATTACAGATTCCTAAAGTTGTGGCTGTTGGTCTATCGGTTGTTTTCGAACTCATTCGTGAATCTCGAACTAAAGATCCTGCCCTGTGTTCTCGTGCTCTACATGCACTGTTAGATACACTTCAGGGTCAATCGCCAGAAGGATTGGCCAATGAGCCAAATGGCATCATAGACTCTCTATTTGATCTTCTAATGGAACTTAATTGTTCTAACTCAAGCTCTATCTCTGTATCGAGTATTGTCAACGATTTCAACAAAATGATCTCATCAAATTTACCACCATCGTCTGCACGAGATGATTCAGTGGTCAACTCGATGTTAGACAGCATGATGAAATCATTTGCTTGTTCATGTCTCTTGTCACTTGTCATTGCTCGTGGTGATACTGGTAAAATTCTTTCTGCCATTGCTGGCATAATGGCATCAAATCCAACATTATCATTAGCAACTGCTGATGATGATAATGATGCAAAAAATGTCAGTCACACCAATAATGAAATAGAAGTTCCAAATATTTTAATTGATGCACAAAAAGCAGTTCATATGGTACTTCTAGATCAAAAAAATGTTTGTGACCAACAACAAATTAAAACAATTGGTAATAACAAACAACAAATTCAAGGACAAGGTAACTCAACTTCATCACTTAATTGGATGACTCATGGATTTCCAAATAATTCACTTTGTGATTCCTTCAAAATACGTGAATTAGTAAAATCTAAAAAAAGAAAATCAATTTTAAGTAGACCAAATTCAAGTATGACATTCGATGGAAAGTATTTGTATATACTGTCAGGTAATGTGATATATAAATTGGGCTCTGGATATGCAGGAACAATACGTGGTCAAGTTGTATTAACTAGAAAAATTTCATCAATCAACTCAACCAATTACAATTCAAGTGGTTCTAATGGTAGTAGTCAACATTTGAATCGTTACATGCATCATGTCCAATCAAGACAACAGTCAACAAGTCAAGTAAGAAGCCATTCCATTGATGGTTCTATTAAAGTTCAATCACAACAACAAATTGACCAAGTTAACGGATGGATTGGATGGATAAAAGGTTATCTCTATCTACAAACTAGCTCTTGGCAAAATAATCAATTGCTCAAATTAGATCCATCAACTTTAAAAGAAGTTGCAATAGTTACACTTGCCACAGTGCCCAATGGACAAGTCGTTGCCTGTACAGATGGTGAACATTTAGTCACGATATCTTCAACCAAAGATGAATCATTCATTATGCGTTCATATAAACCTTCAGCTCTTTCACCTCAACAGTCACTTACTTCTAAATTGTCAATGTCACAAACTCCAACGTATCTTATGTTAGTTTCTAATGAGCTTAATTTAAAACTTGCTCACCAGTGCCTTGTTCTAGTTGGTGTATGTCCAGCACTAATGAATGACTCAATGTCATCAAAAATTAACACCGATACATCATTAAGTACTTCACGTAATTCCAACTTAACTTCGTCATCATCATCATCTGTTGTCCGTGTATCTAAAAAAGTCACCATTGAAGATAACAAATCGAACAAATTACCAACGGTTAGTGATCGAAATGACAACAGTCAATTAAATCATGTCAACTTTATCGATGATCCTGTCCAAATTGTTTCTGGTAAAGATTTTACTATTTTACTTACATCAAATGGTAAAGTTTACTTTGCTGGTCCAACACAATCACTCGGTTTTAAACATTTTCCAAGTGTAACTTCACCAACCAACAATATATCTTCATCTAATTCACCTATTAAGTCAATTGGTCATTGGCGTGAACTTCCAATTAGTAAATCATCACCTAAAGTTAAACAAGTTACCGTTGGACATGAAGGTAGTCATGCACTTTTTGTCACTGACGATGGTAATGTTTACTTTGCTGGTTTAACTGAAAAAGGTGAAGATGGTGATCATACTAAAACATGTCGTCGAATACCAAAAACATCTAAACCTAAAAAAATGTCAAGAATGTCTGGTAAATGTGTAATTTATGCTGATTGTAATCATGGAACATCAGCCATGGTTACACGTAAAGGTGATCTTTACATGTTTGGTAAAGATACCAGTTATTGTGATCATTCAACTGGTCAAGTTAACAGTATCAATGATAGTGATTTCCGCGATTTTACTAAAGTTGCCCTTGGAAAAGCACATACATTGGTATTAACATCAAAAGGATACGTTTATTCATTTGGATTTAATAACAAAGGTCAATGTGGTCGAGATATGGTTAAATTAAATGATACCAACAAAATGCCAATGTCACCACTTGCCATAGGACAAGGTTTATCTGTTTCATCATCAAATATATTACCAAGTTCTAGTAAATCACGATCTTCATCTTATGTTGATATTGATACAAGTGAAGATAATATCAATGAACCAACAGAATCTTGTGCAAGTGGCAATCATCGATGGATTACATCCGGTAAATGTATGATTTGTACTGTATGTAACTACTGTAGTGGTTATGGATCTGATTGTGTATCCATCAATAAGTCTGGATTTGTCAATCGACCTGGTCAAGTATGTGGATGTGGTACTGGTCATGCTGGTTGTGGTGATTGTGGCATTTGTTTAAAATGTGATAAACTAATGAAACGAATGAGTCGATTTGATGATGATCATCTATCAGCCAATACATTAAAAGATTATCATACTTTTAGACCATCTTATGATCATTCCGAACAATATCCTGGTAATAATATAAAAATTGATGTAAGATTAACTAAAAAATCTAAAGAAACTATACGATCAACATTTGCATATGCTGATCAAGCTGCTGATGAAATTCTTAATCAGGCTGCTGGTCAACTTGCTAGTAATTCTGTTAGTCCACAAATTTCTGATGAAACTGGTACTGCAAGTGATTCCGAAGCTACTAAATTGACTTCTATTCCACCCGCTAAAGTTAATATTACTGGTAAAGTTGTACAAATTGCTTGTGGTTTACACCATTCTGTTGTATTACTTGAATCTGGTGATGTTTATACTTTCGGATACAATCAAAATGGTCAACTTGGTTTAGGTGATTTTATTTCTCGTGAAAAACCTGTCAAGGTACAATTGCCGAGAAAAATTTCTTCTATTGCTGCTGGATCCAATCACACTGTCTTCCTTACAGTTAATGGTGAAGTTTATACTTGTGGGTGTAATTCAAAAGGACAACTTGGTATTAACTTACGAAATAGTAACTCTAGTAATAATACTACAAATGAAGAAAATTGTCTTAGTACAGCAATGCCAATACCTAAAATTGGTCTACAATTTGGTCGTCGTGCTACACTTATTCAAGCTCGAGGTGATTGTACTTTCATCAAAATGGATGAGTCACTTATCAATCCACTTGAATTGTCTTCAATAAAAGCCATGGCCAATGGTCAATTAGTGGTTATATCACCTCCTTCTTCAAGATTAAATGGTATATCAACGGATGAAAGTGAACAAACATTTGCTTCACTCATCATTGATCGATCTAATGGTTTGTGTCGTAAATTCGATAAATCTGATCAACTTAATTTATCAAGTTTCCATTCATGTTGCCTTGATTCAACTTATGGTATCATGTGGTCATTTGATGGTGATACTGTATCACGTTATTCCTTAATTGTATCACAATCGAAATATTTGTCACATTTTTCTAATTCAACGCCATTTTATAAATTACCAAGTATTATTTCACCTGAAATATCAATTCCTGCTAAATCAGATTGTAAAGTAACTAAAGCTAATGCTGCACTTAATTTACTTTCAATTTTACATACTTTAGCAACATTAGAAGAAGTTAATGATGCTACAAATATTGAAGAAATTTCAACTAATATCAAGATAAAAGATGATTATTATGTTGTTAATCGATTTGATTCTTATGGTGGTGGTTGGGCTTATTCAGCTCATTCTATTGAAGCTATAAGATTTTGTGTCGATAATGATATACAAATTGTTGGTTTATCACTTTATGGTGGTCGTGGCGAGTATATTGCTAAAATTCGATTATATGATTTGGGACTTGATGGTGGTGATGTTGAATCTGATGGTGAATTACTTACTGAAACTGAAGATATACCATATGAATGTTCGATGAAAGCTAAACATCCTATCTTTTATGATGAACCAATTAATATCATTGCTAATCGATGGTATGTTATATGGGCACGAATTCAAGGTCCAAGTTCTGATTGTGGTTCTGCTGGTGTACAAAGTGCTATGGGTGAAGATAAAGAAACTACATTTACTTTTAAACCATCAAAAAAATCTAATAATGGTACTGATGTCGCTGCTGGACAAATTCCACAAATTTTATACAAATCACTGCCAACTATTACAAGTGTACCTTCAACTAATGGACAAGGAAAAAATGTATCTATTGATGGAACAAATTTAAATGATATTGATCAAGTTGTTTATAAACTTACTCGATCATTTTGGATTAAAATAACACCTGAAACATTTTCATCATTATTAAAATTACTTACTTGGTCTTGGGCATCTTTTACAATATTAATTGATAAAATATCTTCCATTGAATTATCTAATATAACAAAAGCTATGTTGTTTGCTAAAAAATTAACATTCATTTCATGTGTTTCACTTCAATTGTTGAAAATTTATATCAATACATTATTTCCACCACCAAATGAAGTTGATCATATAAATGCAACAACATCAACAACAACAACAACAAATTCTAACAAAACTACATCATCATCTGGATTAAATGATAATTCAACAACTACAACTTCTAATAACACTACAAAAGGTAATCCGTCCTCATTTGGTTTAACTCATGAAAATTTAACAACAATTGCTGAAACTATTCTAAATATTCGTTCATTAATTAAATCTATTTTAAGTAATGATTTATTTAATGATGTAACTGTATCATTTAATGGTGATTCTTTTTCAACTAAATCATTTATGTCTAATCTTTCATTTGAATCAACATCTGCATCTATTGATGATTTAATTGATTGGAAAAATGATCTTGAATCAATGGCTAAACAAATACTTCATGATACTAAAAATCTTTTTGCTAATTGCTATCATGTATTTTATCCATGTTCATCATTACGATGGAATAGTTTAACTGAAATACTCAACAATTATACTATTGATATGTTTAATCCATCAAGTAACAATTTACATCATTTATTGAATGTTATTTTAACATCACTCTGTGATGGTACTATTCCTTACATTCGATATACTTTTCCATTAGAACAATCAATTGATTCTCCATCTGCTAATTCACCCATTGAAGATTTAACTTCACCTAATGAAATTAATTCAATTACTAAAGGAAAAACATCAGCAACAACAGCAACAACAACATCAACATCAACAGCAACAACATCAACAACAAAAACCATCGATTGTAATTCATGGTCACATTCAAATGATGTTATGGTAAATTGTGAAATTTTGGTTGAAAAAGCAATTCAACAATTAAATGGTTCCATTGGTAATACAACAACAACTAACAATAACAACAAATACAATCTTCGTGATGTTTTAAACAAATTACTTTGTATTGTATCTCAACCAATTGAAATATTAATGAATCATTCTACCAAACAAGATTATCATACAGATGAATGGTCTAATTTGATTGAATCAAATGAATTGTCCAAAGATTTAGTTGATTCAACTTGTAATCTAATTTCATCTTTAGTTCATGAATTGACCGCTCAAGCTATCAGTTCAAATTATTCTTCTTTTACTCCATTTTCTACTTTACATGTAACACCAAGTCGATTTTCACGAATTTCATCAAGTATTTCATGGACAACATCAAGTGGTTCAAGTGAAGCTATTTGCTTTCAAGTTGATCGATCTGGTATTTATATTGCTGGTGCAACTGTATTTTGTGGATCTACTGGTAAATGGCATTATTCACTTGAATTATTAGAATATCATCCAGATCAACTTAATACAAATGAAAGACCAAGTGTTGATCCTACAATTTACACTAATTTACCATGGAAAACAATTGCATCAGTTAAAGGTACATATGGTGTACCTGAAGGTAAAAATGATGAAGTAACATCTGAAATTCGTTTTGATAAACCAATACTTATTGAACCTAATGTCAAATATACTATTAAATTACGAAATCAAGGAAGTAAAACATATAATGGTGATGTTGGAGTTACATCTGTTCATGGACCTGATGGTACAATATTTACTTTTTCAGATTCTGTTTATTCATGTAATGGAACGAATCATACAAGAGGTCAAATTCCATCCCTTTTATATTATTCTACTACTACTACTACTTCACAACGCAATACAACTAACAACAAATGTAAATCAACGAAAAATTCTTCATCATTTTCATCTTCTATTGAAAAAAGTAAAAAAAATAATCTTGAATCTACTTCTTCTGGTGAAAGTAATCGTTCTGGTTTCAATGGAACAACCAAAAGACTAGTTGAACCAATTCAAGCTCGAAAAAACCTTTTAGTGGTTTTTGATTTGATCATTGAATTGACAAAGACACTTCTTTCAAGAGCTGAAATAATCAATGATGATACTCTCATTGAATATATTTCATCTTCTTCTCTAGTAACCAAGTTATTACCGAGTGTTTTAGCTTCGTTACATTCTGTCATTCATACTGATCCTAAATCATCAATTTTCATTGCATCTGGTGTTAAAAAACTTTTACCTCGTGTTGTATCACTTAATAAGATATTAGATCGATTTACATATCGTAATCGATCACGAAGTAAAAGTAAATGTCAACAGTATCAACAATTATCTTCACCACAAAGTATACCAATTATTCCATTGGTTACAACGTCCAAATATCATACAGTTGTTGAATGTGATCATCCATATAAACCAGCTACAATATCAACTTACAATCTAACATTCCCTCCAAGTGTTCAATGGATGACAATTGAATTTGATCCACGATGTGGAACCGCACAACCTGAAGATTCATTACAAATATTAATACCATGTGAAAGTTTAATTGGATTGAAAAAATCACTTGCCACTACTTCATCTTTGTCATTTGTGTCTTCCAAATTAACTGAATTGTCAAAATGTTCTTCTTCTTCTTCATCATCAAATTTAAATGGTGAATATATACCTATATTGAAGAAATTTTCTGGCCCACCAATTGGTCGATCTGTCAATTCATCTTGGCCATCTAATGCAATTGTTTTACCTGGTAATGAATTAATTTTTTCACTTGAAACTGCCACTGATTACTTACATGATGATCAAGCATGTTACTTTGGTTTTCGTCTTCAAGCTATTGGTTATGAGTTACCATTCAATAAAAATGGTTTAGCAAGTCTAGAACAAGAATTGTCTTTACTTGCTTCATTCTGTATGACATCGTTATTGAGTTCATCCTTAACTCTTACATCATCAGAACCAATATTTATTGAATCTACTGACGCATCACTTATTTTAGCCAAGAAAACGTCGCCACCAACTCAATCAATTGCTGATGTAGAAAAAGCTGATGAAAGTAAAGTCTTAGAAACCTTCAAGACTCACTCATATTTACTATCTAAAGGACTTAACTTTTCACATCTACCAACTGTTATGGATGCACTAAATGATAAATTACCTTACAATTCAATTAAACCATTTCTAACTGACTTTATTAACGCTACACCTGGTACAAGTGGTGGACGACTTGCTCATTGGTTATTACCTGAATCATATGTTGATCCATCTAATTGTATTGCCCAAGTTGTACCACTTTCTGGTGATACATTACAAGTTGGTTGTCCTATTCAAGTAATTGTAAAAATTCGAGATCAATATTCACAAGTTATTACTTGTCCTGATCTTAAAGTTGAAGTAACACAACCTTATCATTTACATTCTACTACATTACATTCGATAACATCTAATGAATCAACCTTTCAAAATACCGGACAAACTAATGAAAATTTAACATTAGAATCAATTGGTAAAATTTCACTTGATGTACCATATCAAGTAACATGTGATCAAAAAATACGTTATCATGCAATCACATTTATGCCAACATATGAAGATTATTCATTTGAAGAATTACGTTTTATGACACCAGTAAAAAAACGTTCTGTTGAATTACTTATGGTACGTGATAATCAAGATGGTACATATGTCGCATATTGGACACCAAATATTTCTGGATTATATAATGTATCAGTTAAAATTGATGGTCAATTATTATCATCTGTACAATCAATCACTGTAACTGGACCTCCAGCTGGTATTAATAATAGTAAATTTATCAATGGATTACATACAAATGATGAATCTAAAGGTATTTCATCAAATGATGAAATATACATCAAAGGTAAAATACGACAATGTATGACTGAAAAATCATCTGGTTTACGTATTAGACTTTTACCATCATTACAATCTGAACAAATAGGTATTATATCATTTGGTGATATTATATCTTTTATCGATGAAATACATAATGTTGATGGAATTTGGTTACGTTTATCATCTGAATGTATTTCAAAGTATTGTTTTGAATCATCTCATGCACAAAGTAATATTACTGAAGCATGGGTTATGCAATACAATACACATTATGGTAGAAATTATTTAGTTCCTATTGTTGATTCTAATACTGATGGTAATTTCAATTCTGATGAAATTGTCAATGATTCAACTGATATTTCCTCCATTTTAAATCATTCCTTTAATGATGATACTAACACTAATCTATTGGCTAATGATTCTTCACAACAACAACAACAACAACAACAATCGACACAAGTAAATCATCATCATCGTCGCCATCATCATAAACATCATAAACATCAACATAAACAACAAGTTTCTAGTGTACTTGAAGGTGAAGATGGTTTGAAAAGATCATTTGATGATTCTATCAATGACTTTGACCTGACAACTTGCACTAACAGTTCATCAAGTCAGGGTGAAACTACTCGACGAACATATGAAGCATTTATGATTGATGATTGGACAGATTGTCCAGTTGAATATGAAGTTCTTGAAGTTGATCATCCACTATATTCTGGTCCTTCTAGAGCATCTCCTATCTTGACAACATTGAATATTCGTGATCGAATATGGGTTTCTCGTCGATCAGCCAATCTTGAAGGTGTTTGGTTAAAGTTAGACGATAAATCATCTGCCAAGTACTATGATCTACTCTATGATGTTACAAATTCCATTGACCTCATTGGAACACAATTTTGGGTTCTTTGTAGTACTGTAAATGGTTCACATGAATATTTACTCCCAGTTTATATCATCTCTGACATGAAACATTTAAATACTAGTACAGAACTGACTGATTCACTAGCAACTGCTGCTGCTGCTGCTGCTACTTCTACTTCAACTTCAACATCTACTTTTGCTTTTAGTAATGAGGGTGAAGAAAATTCAAGTTCACTATGTAAACCTAAATTACCTGATAGATTATCTTATACTCCACCCGTTGAATCTATAAATGGTATTGCCAATGTTAAAGAAGCAGAAGACTCTAAATCAACATTGTTACATGATGTAACAAATGTATTGCCATTTGATGTGTCAGATATACACTCATCGTCACTTAAAGATAAAATGACCCGTGAAAAAATATCTTGTACTGGTAAAAGTGCAAATGGTAAACGTAAAATTCAATCAATTGATTTATTCACACCTAACGAGAGTACTTCATCTTCACATGTAACCATTTGCAAGTCCAACCCATCGATTACTTGTACATCACAAGAGTTCAGGACATCCAGTGAAGATGGTAATTTGACGGCATCTTGTCTCACTGGTCAATCAATTGGACAGACAGTATCATCATCATTACCCCCATCAACATCTAGTTCTAGTACAAGTGCCATTTCGAAAATTCGATCAGGACTTAGTTGTTCTTCAGTTGAATGTACTAGAGCTGTATTTGCTGCATTTTTATGGCATGAAGGAATTTTACATGATGCTATTTCTATGTCCTCTTGGCTTAAATTTAATCAAACATTGACCAAAGATTTAGTTAAAAATAGCTGTAAATATACTAAATTAGCTTCATCAATGAAAATAATGGATGAAAATGTATCAAATTTTGATCCTTCTAATGGTGACCTTGATGAACTTACTAAAATAGATGGATGTAACAAAATTACTTCCACTATTTGTGGTGGTGGTGGTGATGATGATAATAATGATAAACAAGTAACTTCACTCAAGGAAGAATCATCTTTCATAATTGATGGTGACCAATCGAAACAATCTAATGCACATCGAGTGTCAAGAATTAATTCTTCTTCTTCTTCTACGTCACATGGTACTGGCGTTTCTAAGAAACAAAAAGCTAAATATCGTCATTCACTTGATGTCTTGCACAGTATGAAACTAAATGAATCATATGCTAATGCTAATGTTGACCTGAGTGAGTCTATTGATGAACTTGCACCTTTATCTACTTCCGATGTCGTACAAGATGCTGACACTGTCAATGACAATACTACAACCAATTTATCGGATGCTATTGATCTCATTCCAGATGACAAGAAATGTCACACAATATGTAATGATGATAAAATTGCTTCTTCTTCCTCTGATAAAGATAATGAACAAGTTATACTTGAACCTATCATATCAACTATCAATCCTTTACAAGAACGAAAAGACACATCTACTAATATATCAGTAGATACAACAACAAAAACAGCAGCAACAAACAAATTGCCTCGAATTACATCTTTTGATCAAGGTAAAAGTTGGCGTAAAAATATTACCAATGAAAAGATTAACAATGAAAATACTTGTATCAATGATAATGAACAAGAAGAAGAAGATGATGAAGATGGAATTCCTGAAACTGTTGTACTCATATCATTGATATTTGAACAGATATTACGTACATGTTTACTCTTTGGTTCTAAATATCCTTCATTTGTTCTTGCTGGACGTAAGGTATCATCTTCAACTAATCAACCAACTACACCAGTACAAATGTTTAGTCAAATGGTTGGATATGAATTAACTGATACTAAACAAGAAACAAATTCAATTGGTCCATCTGATCAACAACCACAACAACAACAACAAGTTTCTGTTGTTTCTTCACATCAACAACAAAAAGTACAAAATCGAGATCAAAATGGATATGAACGATTACAACAATATCTTGTACAACGACCAGTAGTATATGGTAGAGGAGGTGCACCTGGACAACCATTAATTCCTCCATTACCTTATATATTAAATCCTATGATACCTGCTAATCAAGTTCAGATAAATAATATCATGGCTAATCGAATTCGTGGTCCTTTAAGACGACCAGGTTTACAATATCCTGACAATTTTAGAGTTTTTGTTAATCAACTTCGTCCTGAATATGGTCAACTCGTTGCACAATATGGTAATAATGTTGATCAACAGCAAGGAAATGGTCATCAAGTTAATCAAGCTAATATACAAATAAATCCACGTATTAATCGTATAGTTCAAGGTCGTTTACAACGATTCAATGATGCAGTTGGTGCTGTTGGTGCTATGGGTATAATCGATGGAATGCAATTGCAAGCTGCTGGTGCTTATGCTGTTGCTCATGGATTACCTCATGGCCTACCTGAACAACAGCAGCAACAGCAGCAGCAACAACAACAACAACAGGATAAACAATCATGGACACAATTATGTCAATTATGTAGTGAAAAATTTCAACCTCCTGTTATACGTCATATGCAAAAATGTCATCCCGGTTGTGGTGAATCATCTGGTGGTAAAGGATTTATCATTTCAGGTAATTATGGTACCGGATTAAAAGGTATTTGTGGTACTCTTTCATCACAATCTGGTTCTACAAGTTATTTGATGTGTGAAAAATGTCGCATGAAATATATTAGTCGACTTAAAAATGATTCATCGAAAAAATCTAAAAGATCATATAAAATGGAATCACTTGATTTTAAGAATAATACTAATCAAGTTATTAACAATCAAGATAACAAAGTTGATCCTTATAATGCTATTGATACTACTGGTAATAATTCAACTGTTAATATACTTGATAATACTTCATCAACTGATTCATCACTTGAAGCTTATTTAGTTATTAAACAAAATGCTATGTTCTTACTGTCACTTTCATCTTCAGCTGAATCTTCTATTAGATCATCAAATAATTCTTCTTCTTGTCAAGTCTTCAATTCAAAAATTATATCAAATGATTGTGAATATATGAAAAATACATCTAATGGTATACATAATTTAACAACAAATTCATTTGTCACCAATGATTTTGAATGTTGGACATATAATTCATATGCTTTTGAATGTTCGAATTCTTTAGAATTTCAAAATACCATCTATCGACAACAAATGGTTGAAGAAATTTTAACTGAAGATGAAATACGTGCCATTCAAGATGATGCACCACCACCACCACCATCAACATCAACATCAAATGTACTTTGTTCAACCGATCCTTTGGTTTCCTCTTCACTGCCTGGTAAAGACAACTATAATGTATCAAGTTGTTCAAGTACTCATGCTGAGTCAGGAAGTGATGCATCAAAGGGTGTTACTTTCACCAAAAATATACTTCAACAACATACAACATGTACAGCTTCTACTTCTGTTGTTGATGTTGATGATATTACCAATGAATGGCATGACCAAGGTGATGTGAAAAAAGTTTCAAAAAATATTATAACAACAGCACAAACTTCACAACATGAAAAAGGTCAAAAAGAATGTCCTCAAGGCAACTCATCAATACTCGCAGATACAGCAAGCTTAATTTCAACAAGGAACAAAAATGTTACATCAACTTTTACTCCTTCTGACTGTTCTTTTGTTAAAGGTTCAACATCCACATCAAATTCGCCTCTAGACAAAACGTATGCTAGTATACTTTTGTCTAGCTCTTCAAATAAAATTGCATCCAATACCAATAATACAAACATTGATGCAACTATAACTACTATAACGGTAGCAACTTCTGCTGCATCTGTTTTTACTTCGAGTAGTTCGAGTTCTCATACTGGTTCTAGTACAACAACAACAGCTACCACCACCACGACCATGACAAATACTATATCAACTAACATTCCACTACGTAAAAGAGCCACTAGCAATGATAATACTATGTCCACTCTTCTTTGTCAACCTTCACCTACTTTAGCTAAATTGGCACGTGAATTGATATTGAATAATTCAATATCTAACAATTCAAATGGTAAAAAATATTGTAAAAATTCTGATGATTGTAAAAATGTATCATCAAAAAATACTCTTCCACTTGATATGTTAGATGAAGTAGTTAAACGACCAACGTTAACATTTGTAATCAAATGTCATGATTTAACTTCTCTCAGTGTAACCATGCAAAATAGTACACGAAAAGCTATTTGTAGATCATTTGCATTGTGTGGACTTACATGGTTATTACGAAATGTTACACAACCTATTGCATTACATGATATTATGTGGTCATTTGTATCTGCTCTATCACCAATGGATAAAGGAGGAGTAAATTGTATAACATCCAACAGTAATACATCTGCCAATGATACTTGTATTCCTTCAGGCAATATTGTATCATCTTCAAGTCCATCTGGTTCATCAAATGGACAAAGTTCTGCCCTTTCAAATGCTACTGCAACAACTAGTAATGCCATTACTACAGCTACAACAAATATTGCTAGTGATACTAACAAAGTTGTCACAACTACAACCAGTGGTAACAAAAAAACACCAATAATCAAACAACTTTCAATAAGTAGCCATTTTGATATTTCAGTTGATGATGGTGACAGTACAAATTTAAATGATATACCAAATGATGCATCACTTCATCCATTACATGATTTAACAATGTCTGGTAGTGAATCAATTGCAAGTGTATCTAATTCATTTCATTCATTTCTTCAAGCTGTTTCTGATTTAATGCCATTATTACCATCGGCATCATCATTACAAAAAATTGCAATGAAATGTTTTTATCTTAACTTTGAACCATCTGATCATGTATTTTTACATCGATGTCATGTATTTTCTAATATTAGTAGAATATTATCACGTAATGATGATGAAATTGGTGAAACTGATGATGATTCACAACAACAATGTATTTCTACATCTGGTAATAATTGTAATTCTGGATATAATTCAACAGTTACAATTGATACATTAACTGATATAACAACATCATTTGAATTTAAAACGTCTTCACGTATGGCTATGATTGCATCTCTTGTGGATAATTCAACTGAAACATTCTGGGAATCTGGTGAAGAAGATCGAAATAGAGAAAAAATAATCACATTGACTATTAATTCTCCTTCTTCTTCTACAAATACTGTTGGTTCATCTTCTACATCTTCAACTACTGATCATATATCAACGATTACTTCGACAAATTCACTTTCAGTTAAAATTAATGATCCTCTTGTTACTACTTTACCTGGTAATAACAATGACAATTGTATTGTAACTAAATTTATCTACATTCACATTGATAATGTTCGTGATGCTACTGCTAAAGTATCTCATATACGTATAACTGCCTCAGGTGGATCATTTAATGATATGCTTGACTCTTCAATTATACTTAAAGACATTGATGTTGATGTTAAATTTACTGGTTGGATAAATGCTATCGTACCTTATGGTATTAAAGTAAAAGTTATTAAAATAACTCTTTGTGGTAAAGATCAAACTTTACGTATACGTCAAATTAAATTATTGGGAAAAAATGTAGAAAAATCATCTATAAAACGACAATTTACATATACCACGAGTTGTAACAATAACAATCATCCATCATCATCTTCATCTACCAATAAAAAGTTACTTACAAATAATAATTCAACAATTGGTCAAAATGAAAATGAAAATACTTCAACATACAATGTTAATACTTCAAGTGGTACACTTATGCCTATGTATCAATCAATTCAACAAATGAATTGTGAAACGGAAACCTTGAAAGTTTTTAGATTATTAACATCTCAGGTAAATTTTTTTTATCCTTCAAATTCTATTCATACTGTCTTTTACTTTACCTGTACTTGTTGTTGTTGTTATTGATATTACTTTTTATTTATTTTATTTTTCTTTTACCTTGCTTCATCTTTTAAACAGAATGTTCTGTTCAATTTGATTATCAATGCACATCCTAGATCAAAGTCAAGTTGATTTCGAGTTAGAATATCAAAATGTTGATACACTTTTTATATATATGTATATTTTTGACATTCAAATTGCATTTGACAGGTTATTTATTCTACTCGTTGCCATTAGAATGTTTTAAAGAGAGAACACGTCATGGCTGCCAGTTGAATTGTGTTTGAAATGTGAAGACCAGAAAACATAGAAAAAGAAAGAAAGAAGGAGAAAACGAGTCATGAGAGTTGTGTAGTTTATAACTTTTAGACCGTAAGCAGCTTCACTCTGTTAGTTTTCTCCTCTTTTTTTTCATGACTGAGTCAACTTGTACTCTCGTTATTCTTACATGAGATAGAAAAGCCAAAGGAAAAAAAGAAAAAAAAAGCTAAAGTTAGTTCTTTCTTCTTCTTCTTGTTCTGTCTCTTGATTTTGTTCACAAGTGACTTTGCCCTTTGCCGACTTTTCCTTAGTACTTTTCGAGTTGTTTCCCTGTAGTTCTAGTTCTAGTACTAAACTTTCATGTACATAATTCATTTGTCTTTAAAGTTACCCAAAAAGAATAAGTACTTCTCTTGTGTGTCTGTGTGTGTGTGTGTGTTAAATTTTACTCTTTGTTGCATGCTGTTCTCTTTTTCATCACGACATACTCAATCACTTATTCATAAATGAATCACTGATCATCCTACATCCTTCTCTCTCTCTCTCTCTTAAAAGTCTTTTCTTCTTTTTTCTCTTTACCTTGTCGGTCCATATTTTTCATCTCATAGATAGATTATGTTACCTTCACAACAGAAAATACTATAAGATGAAGAGCAAAGTGAGAGGCGAAAGATAGATACACATACTAAAGCAAAGTGGCAAGAAAAAAAATGTTACTTCAATTGTACTACGTGATCAATCATTAATGATAAATTGTACTTTTCTCTTTGATAGGATAAAATTTTTCATCATTAAAAGTCATCTTGACTACTTTTAACTCTTTTTACCCTCTTAACTCATATTACACACACTTTATACTACTTTAAATATCCTCTTAACTTTACTAAAATATACCCAGTTGACCAATTATCATTATTATTATTATTTTAACTTACTTTGACCATAAAGTTCTTTCTTCAAGTTCTTTTATTCTTTGTAATATGATTAACTTTTTGATTGATTTAACTTAATTAATATTTTAATTTTAATATGAAAAATTTTGTTAATCATCTTATCATCTTTTCCTTTTAGGTCTTTGGTAAACTCATTACTGGTGTTGATGGTGACTTTGTCATCCAATCACTCATATCTGACATTGTTCAAGCAATTGCAGTTGAATCAAGTCGAATGAGAGAAGAATGGGAATCACTATTATGTTCATCAAATACACAAACAGCTGTAACTAACATATGTCCACCAAATGAAATACCATCTGATGCATATTGCTTTGAAATGTTATGTATGATGTTAGCTTTATCACGATCACGAATTGGACGATCATATTTATCACAACAATCAACTTTACTTTCTGATATACTTTCATTATTACATACTGGATCTGGTAGAGTTCAACGACAAGTAATATCAATATTACGACGTATATTACCAGAAATTAAACCATCAACATTAGCATGTATTTTAAAAATTAACAAAATACCACCACAAGATTATATGAGTGTAATTAATAATGGTCGATCTGATACATCATATGATTTACATCAAGCTAATTTACTTGATGTATTATTAGCTTGTATTGCTAAAGCTTTAACTGTTCAAACTAAAATTAAAGGAAGAATCAATAATTCTTCTTCTAATTCTTCTTCTTCTACAATTACTGGTCATCGACATGTAACTACTGTTACACTTGCTACATCAATACATCCTAAAGATTCATTAGGTAATCGATGGTTCTTACGAGGATGTATTAGTCGTAAACTTGCTGAAGTAATCGTTACATTGATATCTGACATGTGCCAAGGTAAACTTGGTCATTCTTGGACTGGTGTAACTAAAGCTGCTATTGCTGAAAATGTAATCAATTTGACCAAATTACCTCACGAATCAAGATGCCCTTCTGAGTGTATTAAGAAACCAACTTTGTGGTTAGCTTTAGCTTCACTTACTGTATTGAATGAAGAACATGCTGAAAAGTTATCCTCATCTTCATGGATGCATCATCCTGGTACATCTAATACAAATTCTACATCTAATACTTGTACAACTGAACAACAACAAACACCTCCTACTCGTGTAAGTAGTCAAGTATATTTGTTCTACCATTTTGGGTAAAAGTACTTGTATTGTTCTACTTTTTTTTCTTTTTCCTTCCTCTTGTTGATGGTAAATCGTTGTCCGCCTAGAAAATTTATCGCTTTTACCTTTATACACACTCAAGACAAAAACAAGCTCACCCATGTTTCATCACAAATTCTGGGAGTTTTTTATCTTTTATTTTTTTTTTCTTTCTTCCTTCTTTTTTACTTCTCACTACAATGACAGATGTGTTTTAAGCTGTCACTGACAAGCCTAATTTAGCACTCTTTACTCTTATATACTTTTGTACTTGATGCTTATTCACCTGAGTTACTTTTACTTTGAATCTTGTGATGTTACTTTTGCTTGTTTTACTATTTTTTTCTTCTCTTCTTGTTAGCTTATCTTGTTCGTTCTTTTTGTTCTTTAACTTGTTCTTCTTCTTCTTTCACTGTTCTCTGTCTTGTTCACTTTGTACCCTCAACAATTAATGCTCTAGTTTGTTTCCTTCACTTGTACTAGAACATAAACGTCAGCTTAATTAATTTATGCAATTAATTTAGACTGCTTTTCTTGTTCTTTTCTTCAAAGAAATATTTTTTTCTTCTTCTTTTTTTTCACTTCTTTACATCTGTCTGTTTATCTCTCTCTTACCTTCTTCTTCTTCTTCTTCCTCTTTTTCCTTCTTACTCGCTCGTGAATTGAAAAGTTCTTTTCCTTCTTTCTCTTTACTTTAACTTCTAATTTGTTACACAATACAATTTTCTTTTTTTCTCAATGCTCTGTCATCCAATTAAGGTCACCATCATCGTAGTATTTGTATATCTTCTCTTTACTTTTGTCACTGTAGAAAATTTTTATTCTTTTCTTTCTTATTCATACTTGATTAATGAACTTACCTTTGTACTACTTACTTGATGATGATAATGATGAACTTTTGAATTTCATTTTATCAAGTTAATTCACTTCTTACCAATTATCTTACTGTCATTTATGTATATATATATATATATTGTATTATTGTTAATTAATTTAATTCTAATTGCTCATTTAAATCTTAATCGTACTTTTACTTTCAGCCTTTCTGTGAAAATCATGATGACAATGAAACTTTGGCCATAATTGCTTGCTCTGACTGTGGTAATTTGTGTTCTGAGTGTGATCGATTTTTGCATCTTCATCGTAAAACTAAACATCATCAACGACAAGTAAGTTATTGTTTTATATGTTTCATCATTTATCCAATGTTATGTGTAATTCTTTTGATGGTCAACGAAAAGAGAATATTTTACACTGATAAAAAAAAATTGTCATCAGTCATCATGATGGAAGACACCCAATGAACCAATTGACTTTGCCTTGTCAACTGATTTTGGGCGAATTTCACTTTGACTTCTCACTCATCCGGCTCAGCTGGAACTAATGAAACCCTTTACATGCTAATGGGTATTGAAAGATTTTCCTTGTAAAGAGAGGTGATCTGAGGTGATCTTTTTCTCATCCGTCTGTCTGTCTGACCCTCTTTCTCTTTCTTTCTCTTTCCTCTCTGTCTGTCCTTTCAATGTACTGGGCTCCAGATGAGGTCTTACTTTACTATTACTCTCTTTCTTTCTCTCTTTCTCTCTTTCTCTCTTTCTCTCTTTCTCTCTTATTTCTTCTACTTTCTCTCATACTCATTTTCACTCACTTTGTCTCACTCTGTCTTACTGAACTGTTCACTTGTTCGACCGAGTCGAGTGAACACTACAGTGGTCGCCTCTTCATTACTCCACCCTCAAGTTTTTATTCCCTTCTCTTTCCTTCTCTTTGCCTTGTATACTTTCTTACGGTCACTCACTTGTCTCTTAGTACTTATCTTACTCTTTTATCCTTCTTTATTATCTTTTAGCCCAAGCACTCTCACTTTTACCATCTGTCCATCTTCACACCCTGCATGTGACACATTGTCCTTCCACCCACGTGGTTTCTTCCTCTTTTCCACTTTTCTACTTTTCTCTCCTTTCCCTTGTTCTCCTTTTTTGGGGTATTTCGAGTTCTAATCTACAAGCTTCTGCGTTTGATCGGTTAAGTTACGCCCTTGTAACTTATACTTGCACTTCTACTGTACTTTATTTTTTTTCTTCCCCTTCTTTTTCTTCTTCTTTTGCCTCTTGTCAAAGTTTGTATTGTACTCGTCTGTACTGAATGGCTTATTCGGTGACCCTTTTGGCTTATTATTGTCTCCTTCTCTCTTTCTTCATTGTCTTTTACTTTGTTCCTTCCTTTATTTATTTTTTTACTTATTTACTTGCTCACTTACTTACTCACTCACTAACCATCTCTCTTTGTCTTTGTCTTTTCATTGATCAGATCTTCAAGGAAGAAGAAGAAGCAATTAAAGTTGATCTTCATGAAGGATGTGGAAGAGCCAAATTATTTTGGCTATTAGCCTTGGCTGATTGTAAAACACTTAAAGCTATGGTTGAATTCAGATTTGGATCTGATTCTAATTCATCTTCTTATCATATAAATGAAAATATTATCAATACCAACACAAATTACAACACCAAAGTTTCATCATCTAGTGTTTATAATTATCACAGTCAATTACTTTTATCTAATTTAACTAATAATTCTGGTCATACATCTGGTATTTGTCGTTTTTGTGGTACAACATCACTTACTGGATCACTTGCATTAACTAATGTTTGTTCTGAACCAGAATGTCAATCATATGCTGAAATTGCTTGTAACAAAATTAATTCATGTGGACATACATGTGGTGGTATAAAAGATGAAACTCATTGTTTACCATGTTTACATGGTTGTCAACCTAAATGTTTATCATTAAAACAAGATGCTGATGATATGTGTATGATATGCTTTACTGAAGCATTATCAGCTGCACCTTCAATTCAACTTAAATGCGGACATGTATTTCATTATAATTGTTGTAAAAAAATTTTACAAATGAAATGGCCTGGACCACGAATTAATTTTACATTTTCATTATGTCCTATTTGTAAAGAACCAATTAACCATGAATCATTGAATGAAATTCTTAAACCAATTCATATATTATTTGATGATGTTAAGAAAAAAGCTTTAATGAGATTGGAATATGAAAAACTTAACAAATGTGATGCAATTTCTAAACCTGGAGGACGATTTTATAATGATGCAGTTACATTTGCTATGGAAAAGTATGCATATTATGTTTGTTGTAAATGTAACAAAGCATATTATGGTGGTGATGCTCGATGTGATGCAGATGCTCGTGGATTATCATATGTTGCTGCTTCTTCTTCTTCTGCAATTGGTGGTGCAGTTGGTGGTGGTGGTGGTGATGATGATGATGTCAATGATGTAGATGCTGATGCTTCTGGTATCATCAATAATCAATTGGCTCTCCAACAACATCATGATTCTTATGATCCTAATGAATTGGTTTGTGGTGGATGTTCTGATGTTTCACGTGCACAAATTTGTCCTAAACATGGAACTGAATTTTTAGAATACAAATGTCGATATTGTTGTTCTACTGCTGTATTCTTTTGCTTTGGTACAACACACTTTTGTGCACCTTGTCATGATGATTTTCGATCTATTATTAATAGACCCAAAGAAGAATTACCTACTTGTCCTGTTGGACCAACATCGAAAAAACTTCAAGGTAATTCTTGTCCACTCAATGTACAACATCCACCAACTGGTACAGAATTTGCCCTTGGATGTGGTGTTTGTCGAAATACACAAACTTTCTAACTAACTTGATACTTCATAACAACAACAACAACAATAAAAACGATTACAACAAAGTATAAAAACAAAAATAACTTACATCTTCCTATTCTTCTTCCTGATACATTTATGTAACTCCTTCCATAATTGAAAAACTTCCTTTAAAACAAATGAAATAAATTCTTTTCAATACAAAAATATCCTATAAAACATTTCTTTATTTGTCAAAGTTTGCTTGTTTGTTTGTTGATTCTTCATTTGTTCCTACAATTTATTTGATGATGATGATGGTTGTGGTCGTTTAATTGACAGTAAGTCAAGTTGATTCGATTTAATCTTTTTGACTTTGTAGTACATCCAAAGTTGGTAATGATTTAACTACACTTATTAATTCTTTTAAATTTTCATCATCCTTTGCTAATGATTTATGTTTATATGTTTGTAAATGCTGACGAATACATGAAAATTCCATTGAACATATTTCACAATACATCTTACGCCTTTTAGATGTGTTATTTGTCACAGTAGCAGGTGTCAAATGTCCAGGTCGGTGAGTTAAACCATTTGCCATAACAATACTTGATGCAGTTATAGTTGCAGATGCAGTTAATGGAATTGGTGCTCTTGAAATTGATCCTAATGGAGTCAAAGGACTTGCCTGCTGATGACTACTTTTGGTTGTTACTGTCGGTGGTGGTGGTCCTGATACTATATTTGTAGTAGTAGTAGTAGTATTTGTAGTATTTGTAGTAGTTGTAGTTGTAGTACTATTGTTGTTACCATTGTTACCATTGTTACCATTTACATTAGAAATTGCAACAGCAGTTTGTGCATTTGTAACAGTTGTAGCACTTGATGCTAAATTCAATTTTTCAGCAGCAGCTGTAACCCTTGCTGCGGTTAAAGCTGCAGCACTTTGTGATGGATTCTTAAATGGACATCCAGTATTGGAATCTAACAATATATCTGGCCAACTTTGAAATAATTTATAAAATGGTTTGGAAGTTTGTTCATATGCTTCAACTTTAATAAATGGTGCATTGAATTTAACTGCTCGTAATGACTTGCTTTTTTCACGAGATGATGAATATGAATCACTTTCACCCATGTTAATTCCTCTCATCAAATTTTCACCTGTACCAGGAATACCTGATATACCTGGTATTGATACACGATCCATAAGAAATGATAACATACGTTGTGCTTGAATTATTTTAATATTTCTTCTCATAGCTATTTCTAATACTTCTGTTGTAGTTGACTTGGTACTAGGTTGTTGTAAAGTAGGAACAGATGAACACAGTGTACTAGTAGCCATAGATGAATTTAATGTTGGTGTTGTTAAATTGTTGCTGTTGTTGTTGTTGTTGTTGTTGTTTGTCGTTGTATTAACGTTACTAATGTTACCTGTTGGTTGACTTGATGAACCATCACCACTATCATCTGGTTTAACTTCAGGTTTACTTGGCCAATCTTTTTCATGTTTATCAGTAATTATATATTTAACATCTTTAGATAAAAATTCTTCAATAGTACCTTTCAATGCAGTTATACCAAATGTAAGCTTTGGTCTGAGGGATGGAATATTTCTCAGGTCAAGATAGAATGTTCTATCAGCAAATACTGGTTTAGCTTGAGCATTCGTCATGGATTAATAATTGTTTTAAAATATTACAAATGAAGAAATAAAAGATGACCACCAAAAACAAAAGTCCACAATAAAATACCCGGTGTATGTGTATGTGTGTATCCGTTGTTGTTGTTCGGATAAACGAGGGAGAGATGTACACCCAGATGATTTCTCGCGCCTTTACCTAAAACGCATGCTCAAGGCGCCACATTCGTATCCGCCTTCTTTTGCAAAGAAATAACTCCGCCTCTTTATTCTGTCTCTCTTTCCTTCTCTCTCAATCTGGTTGAGTCTTGTCTTGTTGAGCAAGTTTCTTCTTTCAGTTGACTATGCTGTTGAGACTTGAATACTTCAGTCAAAGAAGTGTATCAGTCTTTTTCCCAAGCAAAAGACTGACTTAACACACACACAACAGTCAAAGTGTAGTGAAACAACCTGTCTCTCGCTCTCTTTTTCTCTTTTTCTCTCTTTCCATCTTCTCTGTCTCTTTTTCTTTTCCACTCGCACCACTATCTAGGTGCAAGTTAAATAACCTCATCCACCACCAACGACATCACAATGTTTCCACGTCGTCGAAGTCTTTCATTTAAAGTTCTTCTTCTTATACCAGCATCGTGGTTTTTGATTACTGTCATCACACGAACCCGTATTAATGTAAGTAAGATACCTTTTTTTCACCGACAACTTTATCCTTTCTTCGTCTGTCTCTCATATCTCTCTGGTAGCAAATGGTAGACAGACGATATACGTACCCACACACACACACACACACACATTTATTCTCACACTTATTTACACTTATTTACTTGAAGATGAAACCTTTTGTTTCAATCAAATAATATGTATAACCTTGTGTATTCAGTATTACTAATGATTTGATTTTATCTATTGATAATCATTGTCATAGACAGACTGAAGAAGATATACCCAATGTATTAAATGTAAATTATGATACAAGTAACACTATTTCACCATCATTTAATAATCCATCCAATGGACTGGCTAAAGATTTACCCTTGGCTCAGCATTTAAAAAATAAAATTAATATTAATAATAATAATAATAATTTAGTCGACAATATTAATAATAATAATAATAATAATAATAATAATAATAATAATAATAATAATGATAATATTGACAATGGTCCCAGCCAATTGGCAGAAGAAACACCCAAGTCCAATGTGTTAAATGCTGTTAATCATGATTCAAGTATTTCATCTGCCATAGTTAACAATAATCATGAGTCAAATAGATTGAGTAAAGAAGCTCAACATGAAAAATCTCAAGTTAAAAAATTAATTGATACAGATGATACAGATAATGATATTAACAGTGGTAATGGTGGTGGTAGAATACCTTTAGCAGAAGAAACACCTAAATCTAGTGTATCACCTGTTAATTATGACTCAAGTTACACGCTTGTTCCTCCTGCCAATGATGAAACTGGACAAATGGGTAAAGCAGTTCATTTACCTAGACATCTTCCTACTGATGTTAAAAAATTAGTCGATAAAGGATGGCAAGATAACGCTTTCAACCAATATATCAGTGATTTAATTGCAATTCGTCGAAAACTACCAGATGTACGAGATCCTAAGTAAGTATTCATATTATTCATTAGTTTTAACTTGAAAGCTATTCATGAAGTGAACACCAGACAACATGTTATCTTATGTCTTTCAACTGACAACATACTTACCATTGCTCTTTGTCTCTCTTCATCTTTTGATTTTTTTTCCCCTTCAACTTCAACTTGTACTTTTGAACTAAATTCAGATGCAGAGACATTCGATATCACCAAAAATTGCCTGCAACATCCGTCATCATATGTTTTCACAATGAAGCATGGACTGTATTATTGAGGACAATTCATTCTGTAATCGATCGTTCACCCAGTCATTTACTTCATGAAATTATTTTAGTAGATGATTTTTCAGATCGAAAATATCTCAAAGATCAACTAGATGAATATATAACACAATTCGGTGGACTTGTTAAAGTTGTTCGAGCTAAAAGACGTGAAGGATTGATACGAGCTCGATTGTTAGGATTCGATGTTGCTACTGGACCTGTCATCACGTACCTTGACTCACATTGTGAGGTAAGTTATAATAGTTAATGTTTAACATTCTTATCAACATTACTTGACCAATTATTGATTATATATCTAACTAACTATCTTTATACTTTTTTTTTATATACCTGGTGACACTAAAATTCCTTTGCGTTCTCATATGTGACATGAATTTACCTGGTTATTTGATCGACAATTCACTCAAATTCATCCTATATCATCATCATCATCATCCTGCTGTTGTCTGTGTAAATTGTCAACATGTGTTTCTATTTTTACTGTAAACATTTTTTCAAACGACATCATCTAAAAAACAACATCAACAAACAACAAATCGTCTTTTTCCTTTCTTCCGTTTCATCAATGTGATATGTGTTGGTGTGTTTGTGTTTGTGTTGATGTTGATGTTTGTGTGTATACAACTTCATCAATTGAATCAACATCAACATTATATCATTACATGACTAATTTGTGTATATGTGTTAACAGTGTGCTGAAGGATGGCTTGAACCATTATTAGATCGTATAGCTCAAAATGAACAAGCTGTTGTATGTCCAGTAATTGATGTAATTAGTGATAAAACATTTGAATTCTATTATCGTAAAGAAACATCATCTATTAATGTTGGTGGATTTGATTGGAATTTACAATTCAATTGGCATGGTATACCTGAAAGAGAAAAGAAACGTCTTAATCATACAACTGATCCAATATATTCACCAACAATGGCTGGTGGTTTATTTTCTATTTCACGTAAATTTTTTAAAAAACTTGGTACATATGATCCTGGTTTTGATATTTGGGGTGGTGAAAATTTAGAATTAAGTTTTAAAACATGGATGTGTGGTGGTACATTAGAAATTGTACCATGTTCACATGTTGGACATATATTTCGATCACGATCACCTTATCAATGGAGAACTGGTGTTAATGTTCTAAAGAAAAATTCTGTACGATTAGCTGAAGTTTGGATGGATGAATATAAACAATATTATTATCAACGTATTGGTAATGATTTAGGTGATTATGGTAATATTACTGATCGAATTAAATTACGTAATGATATCAATTGTAAATCATTTAAATGGTATATTGAAAATATATATCCTGAATTATTTGTACCTGGTGAAGCTGTTGCTTCCGGTGAAATACGTAATATGGGTAATGTTCATGGTGATAATTCTGTTAAAATGTGTATTGATTCACCATCACATAAATCTGATTTACATAAAGAAGTTGGATTATATCCATGTCATAAACAAGGCGGTAATCAATATTGGTTATTATCAAAAGAAGGTGAAATTAGGCGTGATGAAGCTTGTCTTGATTATTCTGGTAGAGAAGTTGTACTTTATCCTTGTCATGGGTCAAAAGGTAATCAATTGTGGTTAGTTAATTTAATTACTGGACAAATTAAACATGGATCTAGTGGTAAGTGCCTTGAAATGTCACCTTCAAAGGATAAACTTTGGATGAGAAATTGTGATGATAGCCATAATGTATCATTAAATCAACAGTGGAAATTGGAAAATTTCAATTCATCTAAATTTGTCAGTTTAAAACCTTAACAACATCAACTACAATCAACACTAACAACAACAACAACAACAATCAACAACCACAACAACAAGTAAATGTGTATTTTCTAATTTATTTCCTCCAAAATATGTCCAACATTGTTGATAATCTATTGGTGATGGATCAAGCACAATCTTCATCATCAACATCAACATTTTCATCTTCATCTTCATCATCCTTTGTCATCATCTTCATCATCTACCGCTGCAATTGATTCCTCATCGATAGGGATAAAAAAATTTTAAAGTAATTTTATACCTTTATCATACACAACAAACGAAATGAAAATTATGAGCTAATTTAAACTAAAACAACAACAAGAACAAAAAGATTCAACCAATCAACAAGTGTCTTCAATTATATGAAGATTAGTCAATATTGCTGCAATGTTAATATTTTATACTTGTGAAACTTGTATACAACAACTAAATCAACTAAATCAACTTATTTTGAAAATAATAATGATGATGAAAATTACTTTTCATCATGATGATGATGATATTTTGTTCAAGTTTTACTTGAAAACAATTTAACTTGTATTGCAATTTCTTCTTCCTTTACAACTAATTTAATTTGATTTGTTACTCTACAAAATGCTACAACTTTACTACTATTGCTGCTTCCAATGTTGTTTGGTATCATTGAATCATTTAAAGTGTCCAAATATTTCCTTGCACAAGGTATTTTCAATTCCTAAAGATCTCTTTTTCTCTTTTCTATTCTTTCTTTCTTTCTGTTTCTTCCTTTCTTGTATTATCATTGTATTTCTTTACTTTGTCGCCTCATCATCTTCATCCTACACATGATTTACTGCGACCAAGTGAAATTGAATTTGTCTTTTGTTGGATTAATTCAACTCACCTATCAAAGGACAAATTCACTTAAAGGACGCATCCTTCATCCTTCATCCTCATAATTTGTGGTTCCTTGTTACATTTCATCTGTCAGATCAGTGACCTCAAGTTTAGTCTTCCTTCCTTCATTTTTTTTCTTCTCCTCTTTTTTTGCTCCTACTATTTTGTTCTTTCTCTTTTTTTCTACAATTTCCAGTCAAACAAATTGCCATCGAATCACATTCACTCTTCTTTTTTTGTATCTCAGTCACTTTTTCCTTCTTCTTTTTGCAATTTTTCTACAATCTCTCGACTCATTTCCTTTCTCTATAAAACACTTTTTTTCATCATCATCACCATCATCATCATCATCATCATGAAATACTATTGTGACAAACATATGAAGAAAATAAACAAATTTGTTAAATAAACTTACAAAATTACATTTAAATTTACATTTATATATGTTTTATTGTGTGAATGTTGTTTATTTAGTTTTATTCATCATCACTACTGTTTTCATATGTTAATTCAATTGAATTTACTTGATCATATTTTTTTTCTTTCAATTGATTCAGATGACCAAGTTAATTGAAATTGAAATTGAAATAGTTTGACTTGACTTGTTGAGAAAGTCAACTGATTGTTTAATTGTCAGTGACAAGTTTATTCTGTCCACTTTCACTTTAACCACCACTTGAACTAATGACCAAAATATGCTTAATTAATTACGACCCAGTGCGGTGACACTTAGCAATTAAGGACTTCCTGGAAGTGTCTCTCTCTCTCTCTCTTTCTCTTTCTCTTTCGATATCGCAGTCACACACACACACTTCGTAGTCAAACTCACACACATTTCGTCGCTTGAATGGTGGAAGTGACAAGTGACACTTTTTACTTCCCCTCCTTCTTCTTCTTCTTCTTTGTTTCATCATGATGCTTTTCTCTTGTTGCCTTTCAACTAGTCCATTGATTGTCTTGTGTGTGTGTGTTCATCAAATACCTACCTTTCTACTTCTTTCTATCCTTTTTTTCTTCTTTCTCCTTTCCAACACTTCCAAAATTACATCCAACAACTATCAAAGGTCATCTCACAATGACATCCGCTTTGATCACTACAACTCGGTAATCAAGTGAACTGGTAATTTTTTTAAAATGTAACCACTAACCATCAACTTGAATGAATTTGTGATTTGTATGTCTGATGCAGATGAGTTGAACTAAATGTATACCTAAGTTATATACTTGAATGAATTGAAATTGATGTTAATCCTGTCAGACAGAGAGTAAAGATGACTCGACGCATCACTGATACGAGTTTTTTTTTGTAGTTTAATTCATCTTCAGGCTAAATGTTCTTCTTCATCATCATCATTTTCTAGTGGAAACTGCAATCATTTGTTTCAAATGAAATTCAATACAAATGATTGAAAAGATGAATCGAATTTAGGTGCATCATTGCACGCTTCAATGTAATTACAATTGCTTTTTTTTTATTTTTGCTGTTTTTTTGGTGGTTTTCATTTTACCCATCAGACATCTTAGCAGGAGGCATCAGTGTGTGTTTATGTGTGTTTGTGTGTGTGACTTGATTGTGTCAGTTACAGGAACACAGGTAATTTTGTTTAACCTTGTAATGGGTGATGTAATGCCATGTGTGTGATGAACTTTTATTCAGTTTTCTTGTAGGTTGGTTAGTTGTTGTTGTTGTTGTTGTTGTTGTTGTTGTTGTGCTGTATTGTATGTTATTTGTTGCTTAATTGACCTGATGAAGGGTCGACAATGTCCACACTTGATTGTGACTCATCCGATTGATCACGTGTCTCTTCACCTGCTACAAGTGAATTACAAGTGAGATGACCTCATCTTGTACTCTCTTATATAAGAGTATGAGAGTAATTTGAGAATCCGGTCTGGCTTTCTTCTTTAACTTTGATTAGTTGTGACCTACAACCTGTAAATGTTTAATAATGTTGAATATGGACCTTTCTCTCTCTCTTTCTCTTCCTCTCTTCATCTTTTCTCTTCATCTTACCTTTACCTGAATTCTTCTTGACTAAATTTAGCTTTTGTACCATCTCACTTTTTCATCTGAATCAGTAAAATTTGTTTTCCTTTCCTTCTGACGTTATTTCTTCCTTTCTATTGCTTTGATCTTTTTCCATCTTCTCTCTTCTCATCTTTACTTCTTCTCTTAGTTTCCTTTTACCTTCTCTCATTACTCTGTTTGTGTCGTGTTTAATGGCGACAAAACGAGTTTTCATTTTTTTTACACTCAAGTAAAAAACCCATCTTCATCTTTATTTGTGTTCATCTTTCTCTTCTCCCATCTTGACCCTCACTGAGCAATTTTTGATTCAGTTGATTCAGTTAATTCATTTATTCTCCCTCATCTTACTCACTTGCCTCTTTTCTTGTTTCCCCTTTTCTTTTAACCAATTTTATCTTTGCTCGATTTTTTTTACAAACTCATCAAAGTTCCAATTGACTTTGCATCTTCATCTCTCATTCATCTTCATCTTCATCCAATTGACCAGTGAAAATGAATGAAGGAACCTTTTATTTCTTCTTTTCTTAATAATTTCAATAACTTCCCATTTACCAATCCTCTTTACTTCAATATATTTGTCTATGAGTATGCATGTATGTGTGTCCTTGATCACCAACTGGTTTAATATTTGATTTTGCACTCAATTATAACTAATTGACTACATCTTCATGCTAATCTTATACTCTGTTGATATTTAATTGATTTGTACATCTTTAGGTCATTTGGTGTGACCATTTTTACATCAACATCAGTTATTTAGATCATAATTTTACTTCTATCCTGTAGTAGTTTGGTTCTTTCACTTTACCATCACAACAACAACAACAACATTGATCAACTTTGTTTACATTTTACAAATGTAAATGGTATAAAAACAACCTGAATAAATATTATACATTTTTTTTTCTTCATTGTATCAACAACTGTTATCATTGATGACAATGTACAACTTCATCTACATATTGTTGTTGAAATGATTGACATGTTTAAGGTGGATTTTTTCATTTGATCATTCAATTAATTGTGTCATTTGAATATTTTTACTTCTTTTTTAACATCATTACACGTGTTGACATTGTCAATCAAGAGGACAACTTTGTGACTGACCACCAGTGGTCAAGTGTCAACCAATTGTATTTGATTGTTGTGTCTTTCTCAAGTGTCCACTTGTTCACGATTCAACGTTCACTTGTTTTCACATTTGATGTTAACTTTAACCTTTTTTGAAATTACTTTACCAATTGATCGAGTGAAATTTGTTTTATTCAAATAAAATTCACCATTTACTTTGATCTGTCTATTGTCATGAGAATTGTTAATGTTTACACCTTATCAAATGATCCAAGGATAAATCACTTCACCACTTAAACAGGTTAACCAGGTTTACTTTGTTCAAGCCAATTTGGTTCATTGGGTTCTCTATTTGGTTAAACAGTGAACTCTTTGATCAGTCAACGATGAACATTTACAACAATGATAACAAGAATAAACAACAACAACAACAACACTCTCACACATACACCTTGACTTTGATTTGATTTTGTATTTACTTAAGTCATTTGAAAAAGAAGAAAGTTATGCAAGAAAAGATGCAACTTTTAAGGTTTTACATCTTCATCAATTGACATTCACATTTGTCTTGATTGACTGATCATTGGTGAAAAAAGTTCTCTTCACATCTTCAGGGACTATTGCAATTTAATACTGTGATTTGCTTTGTTAAACTTTCTCAAGAACTTTTACCTTAAAATTATTTGGATAATTTGTATCTGCTATTTTTAACAATTTATAGATAAACCAATTGCTTTGATGTTTTACCAACACACAATGAACATCATAGGATACGATTTGACCATCGAATTGACTTGACAAATTTATCATGATTTATTTGATGAACAAATTATCAATGAATACTCAATGAAAACATCTTTTAATGTCCAGCTGTGTGAAAGAACATGATAACACAATTGATTCAACACTCAATGATCATCGGTGAATGACAATGTATTCAAATGTTTCTGTTGTTGTTGTTGTTGTTGTTGTTGTTGTTGTTGTTGTTGATGTTGTTGATGTTGATGCATCTGCTTTGGCAGGAAGACAAAGAACAATGAAAGACTTTTTCCTGTTCAACTGTGTCAACTACTTTTTCATATATGGAAAACAATGGAAACTCTTCAGTTCACTTTGATACAGTTGTTGTTGATACAATTGCTTTGTCATTCATGGTTTGTCCAGTTGCAGATGATGTTGATGGTGATGTTGATGGTGATGTTGATGGTGATGATGATGGTAACACTGTTTACACTAAGTTTGTTCTTTGGTGAACCTTTAATTTGAAAATCCACAATCATTAGAGACACAAACAGACACACACACACTTAATGACATCTCAGTGTCATCAACATACACTGAGAGAATCAATTTAAAAGGCAAAAGAAAGAAAGAAGTATTTCACCAGACAAATTGAATATCTTTGTAAATTGTTTTATTTCACCGAGTTAAATTGTTTTCACTGGATTTTTCACTTTACACATCTTACAATTCACACTGAGCATCATCATCATCATCATCATCATCATCATCATCATCATCATCATCTATTTGTCTGTGTTTGTTTGTGTTTAACTGTAAGTTAATAGAGTATTTTACTTTGAAATTGACTCCATCAAGTGTAAAGTATATATTTGAACTGATGTGTCTGGGATTAAATTGTTATTCTTGTGATCATGTGAATGATCGTAAAAAGTTTATTATTCACTTTCATTCACTTTTCTTTGTTATTAATTTGACACATTTTGCCCTTCATTTACATCCTCCTACTTTGATCATGATGATGATGTTGATATTACGTAATTCATTTGATTGAAATGCTAACTGCAAATATAATATCCGATAAATAGATGCATTTGTGTTACTGACCAAGTTTAATAGTAATTGTAATTCATCTTTTGTTGTTACTTTTGTTTATTGTGGCCTGAATTGTTTGAAAAATGTATGTTTACCACCTGCTCTTGACTTGACTTGGATAATTTAATTTATAAACAACGTGTTATATAAATAATTTTTTCCCTTTTCCTTCATGTTGTTGGCGGTGAATCACATTTAAACCGATGTAAATTTAATTTATTAAATCATTTACTTTGTTCTACGACTCACATACACTTGATACTTGTTGTTGATGATGTTGATGTTTATTTGTCTTTGTCTCTCTTAAATCGACCTGAATTTGTAATTTACAAGTAAGTGATGCTCATGTTGTAATGTCTACTACCTACTTTCTATGTGATACCAATGTTAACTGAGTTAATTTAAATGATACACATGAATGTAATTGAAATCAATTTTCATCATTGAGACAAAGTTAAAAAAAAAAATAACTTTTAACTTTTAAACTTTATCTTCTTCCTTATTTCACTGTTGACCTGTATCATCAACGGTAAGAGAAGAAGAAATCTCTTTCTGTTCAAACGAAGAAGAAAAGAGAATAATGTTTAAAAGAAAAAAGAAGAAAAAAGAAACACTTAATCAGACTTAAGAAGATTTTAAATTGAAATTCACCTGACAGGTAAAATTCACTTTTCACTGGAAAAACATTTGTCAAGTTAAGTTACTTTTTAACAAATTTCAAATTCAAACACACAAACAAAAAGGAAATAACAAAACTTGTTGACTGTTCAATTGAAATTACAAATTAAAATATCAGTATCATTTATGTTGTTAAATAAATTTGTCGTTAAATTTGTTCCAATGTTATAGTTGTCAATTTAGTTAAGTCACTTTAAATATATACAATTTAACTTGTCATTGGAAAAATAACAACATATTGTCATTCAATTCAATTGACAATTCAATTTAAAGCAATTTTCTCGCATGAATAAAATTTTTTTTTTTTTCATAGAAAAAAAAGTTCAAACTTTGCTCAATGTTCAATTTGTTGAATATTTGAAATAGAAAAATGTTCTACTTGACTTATTTCAGTACTTTTTCTTTTTCTATGTTCGCAAATAAAGGAAAATACTTTTTTTGAAAAAAAAATGTTAGAATTTATAGTTGACAATCAATTCAATTTGAATATACTAAATCGATATACTAAATGAAATTTGTTCTTGTTGTTGTTGTTGTTGTTGACAATGAATTTGATGATGATTTATATCGATTGATTCTTCACATGAACCGGATTTAAATTATGTTGATTTGATTTGTCATCAAATGAGAAATTTAACTTGTTCAAAGGTCAAGTGGGCTACTTTTGCATTGGTTTAGTATACTGAATTAACTTGAATATTGACAGAACACTTGACCTCAGGCAAAGTTTACTAAGTGTACTTAGCAATTAATCTTATTTTCTTTTTTCATTTCCACACAACAAACTTGTGACTTGTCATTTGTGTGATCTTTATTTCTTTTCTGGTTGAAATGTTTAAAACATCTCTTCATCACGCAGCAAAATTGCACAGATTGAAACTTGTTAATATTCAACCAGCAAAAATGTCACAAAGAATGAACAAATCATACATTTTCATCTTCATCTTCTTCCTTTTCCTCATTTTATACACAAACAAAATAACAACAAAATATTTGTATTAAATCAGTTAAATAAATTTATCATTGTTAAACCACCAAACATTTACTTAAATAACCTAAAGTATCTTTATATATTTTTATAATATACAACTTTCACACACATATACAAATTGTATACAATGATGTGATGATTGAAGTTGACATTTAAACTACTTTCAACTACTTGTATTGTCATCATCTTGCTCTCTTTTATTCCTACAATATATTTGAACATTTTTGTCAAATTGTCTAAATTTAATTTAATTTATCTGATCTTTCACAACATCCGGTTGATTCATGAAAATGTCACTGAACTTTGCTTAAACTTAACTTGTTTTTGTTAAATATATGAAGAACTTATTGTTACAATCAATTTATTGTCATCAATATTTGTCAATTTAACCTTTAATTAAGTTAATTAGTACATTTAATGTACATGTAAAGTGTTAGAATATGTTAATCAATGGTAAATTATTTCAACAACTTGTCGTACCAGGAAGCAAAGGACAGGTTTTATCATATTAATCAAAATGGAGAAAAAAATTTACTGATGAATTTGTTGACTGATAACACTTTACTTGTAAGGTTATTCAATTTGTTCAATTGATTCCACGGTCAAATGAACAAACGTGAATCATTATCATCATCATTCTCTTCATCATCATCATCATCATCATCATGATCACCTCTTGTTGGCCACCAAAGATGGTTAAAGTGTGTCATCGTGACCATTAGACAAGAGATAGAACATAGTCTTGGTCCTTTTTTTCCTCAGTCAATTGAATTGATGGTGAAGAAAAGAAAGACTTTTGTCACCATCAACACACATACAATTGTATGTGACAAATTTTTTTCCACAGACTGTGTGACACTTTGTCATTGCGTCACTTTCTTCTGGTATGTTGGTAAGTTTCTTTCCTTCATTTATTTTTTTTACCCCTTTGAATCATTTTCATTGTGTAGTTGCTCTTCACTTTCTTAGTATCATTTGAAATGTTGATGAAAAAAAGGAGAAATATTCATCATTGAATGACATTGATGAAGAAAATGGTAACAAAATTCAATTGAAAATATACTGAATATCAATTGTCATTGATGACTAGATATAAGATGAGATAGAAATTTTTTTGGTAAAATTGATTTCTCTCTATGATTTCATATCTTTTTCGCCCACTTTATATTGATTCAAGGTGTTTGACCCATTTTGGTTGACGCACATCCTGATGATGGCAATGATGATGATGATGATGATGATGATGATGCTTCAATGAAAGATCAAAGAGTCTTGGTCATGCACGTCCAAGGCGATGTCACTTGTCTTGTCATGTTTTTGGATGTTGCTTTCATACACCCCTCAACAAGAATAAGAAAAAGAAACAGAAAAAGAAGAAGAAGGTTATCAATGGACACCATGTCAATGAAACAACCACAGTTATCGATCAAATGTCATAAGTTACTCTAGCAATGTCGTTAAGTTGACTTTTTGTCAAATACATTTCCTTATTCATCCTGTTTATCGTTAATTCACATATTGAATTTTCATATATGTGATACATTTATTGTATTCATTTGTTCATTAATTGATACAATTTCTATGGTACAAGTGAATTTCGATGACATGGATAACAAAATATTTGTTAATATATGTACAATTGTGTACAGGATACTTCTTGTCAATTGATCGTCCAACATATAATCGAATCATACACATACACACACACACACACTTGATATTTCCTGTCATTGATGAAGGACATTTCATTTTGACACTAATTAAATGTTCAATGATTTTCTTTGTACTTTTTACACTGTTGTTGATGATGATGATGTTGATGTTGATTATCAACGTCGTTGACACTACATGACTTCCAAAGGATATCCAGTCGTTAACATTTGAGTTCAAGTACAATTGATGACATTTGATAAGATGATGGATTTGTTTGATTGATCATCGAGAAAACAAATCAATGACTTATCAAAATTAATCCAATTCAATTAGCTTTTTCAAGTTGACATCCGGTTGACATACTTTATATAGATGATATGAATTAAAGTAAATCATATGATCACTTGACAATTGTTTATCGTATAAATCATATGACATCAATTACTACATCATCATTGATTACCTTGAAATGCATGTATTTGAAAGGAAGAAGAAAATTTATCGATCTATTGATAAGAAGCAATGTAAAGAACTTTGACATTTCCGTCTGTTGTCCGGTTAAATGTTGTCATTATCACATGTTTAGTAATATTGTTAAAACTTTTGACAAAAGTCACACCCAAATACAACAAGTAAATGTACTGATGATGATGATGATGAGAATGTTGTTAATGTTGTTGATGACGACTTTGAACGTCATTCAACTTTGTAAACGCCCAAGTTGTGATATAAAGGAAAAAAAGAGTCGCACTTTCTTTACCATCAAATATACTTTTACTCAGGTTGTTGAAAAGTGTATGTTTACTTTAAGTGCATCCTTCCTAAATCTGTAGTGTGTAAAGTGGAAAGTGAAAAAACGGACAACACAAAAGGAGGAAGAAGAAAAAAGGATTGAAGAAAGAACAAATTTTATCTCCAATCTTT